>OY720444.1:85755655-86203238 GCA_963082915.1 Dolichopus griseipennis
GAATCTCCAAGCTGCAATCAATTCGAATTGTTGAATAGTTAGTGCTGTGTAAACTGTCATTCGGATTATTGGATATTAGGATTATAGGAGTTTCGGGTTATCGAAATATTACTGTACCATGTTTTTAACAGAATCCATTTTAGCCTTTTGAATTTTAATTTTAATTAAACTTATAATTAATCAATTTTCTATAATTAAATTGCCAGACTTTTCAATCAACTTAAGGTGCGTGATTTAAAGATACATGAACTAATTAAAAAAACAAATTCACACTGGATTTTAATGCATTATTAATTCATTTATATTTATTTTATTAATTAATTTCCTGCTATTTTAATTGAAAGTTTATATATATAAGTTAAATATACATATATATTAAATTGAATATTATTTTTTAAAAAATATTAAAACAAAAAACTCAAATTATTTTTACGATTTAATTATTAATTTTTCAGATCACATTTTTATGTATTTGATTTTTACATATACATATACATAATTATAGTTATGTATATGTACTATCATTTATTATGTACTATATATAATTTTTTTAATTTAATTTTATGTTTTATTTTTTTTTTTGATTTTTGTGGCAATCATCCTGTCTGGTCACATAATATTCATTTAAATTTCATTTATCAATTATCATATTAAATATAAGTTTTAGGTTAAACAACATTTTAAATTTAATCTACATATTAATTAATATGGTATATAAGTATGTACTATTTGTAGATTTTATGAAGAATTTTCTGAAACAATTTTTTAATTGTAAAATTAAGTTAAAAAAAATGAAATAAAGTAAAAAATATATATTTTAATAAAGGGGGGAGGGGGAAATAAATTTGATTTTAATTTTTATTTGATCAGATTAAGAAAATAATTAAATAAATTGTGATTTTTTTTTAAAATAATTATTGTTTGATTGATCAGAATATAATTTAATAAATGATTAAAATCAAAAATGAATTTGATGTATTAATTATAATATAATTTTCAATTTGTTTAAAAAAATTATATTTATAAATGCATATACAGACAGAGTGCTTCAGAAAATAAAGAAGAGGCAGGAAGCGTGGTACAAGACAAATTTAATATGACAGGTAAGGATCTTTTTGAACCGCTTTTTATAATCACTAAAAAAATTAATTCCAGAATATTTCTGCAAGGTTCCTCAGAATAGTTTTGAAATTTAACCAGGAACACAGGCTCCGTTCTTAAGACTAAACTTGGAATAGACTTTAAATACAAATGTGTCGTTTGATTTTGGAGATTGATATTAAGTAAGGAAACTTTTGGAAATTAGATTTAAAACTAAATTTGGAATGAGATTTAAGTAAAAATATGCTGTTTGGTATAGGGAATCGAGATTAAGAAAAGAAACTTGTTGAAATCGGGAAATTGGTTGAACAGAAGTTGGATTAAAATAAATATTGCAGGGAGTTAAAAAATTTAGTTCAATTTTTATAAGAAATGTTATGATAATTATACTGTATATAACTTTGAATAATGCCATAATGCCATTTGTAGATCCGCCAGTGATAACATACAAAACTTAGTTGGTACTCCCAGATACATAAAGTTATAGAAAAACTGAAAACGTTCTGGAACCCAGTAATGGGACGCTCGAAGGGTACCCATATTGAAACTGTGTGGTGCTTCTTTAGGTAGTGTGCTACTTTAACACACCAAAAACCACACCCTTCTTTAACTAAACTTTAGGAAGAACCTGTGATACAAATGTACAGTTTGGTTATAGGGATGGTGATATGAAGGATTTTGGGATTATGGAGGATGGCGAAAATTTGGAGGGATATTAAAGAGATAGATGTTAATATTCTTCTTAAATTTAATTAAATCGTATACAAACGAATTACTAACTTTAGAGAACCTATTGGACGGAATATGGTTCCATAATCTCGACATGTGCATAACAAACGAATTTTTATTAGCCCTGTCATGCCGTTATATATGAAGATAATTAGAATACAAATATGAGGCAGTAGTTTCAATTAACTGTTTTTACCTCGCAAACTTTTGTTTCATTGCATTTCCCTGAATCCTTTTAGGCGCTAAATTTGATTGAACAATGAACTACTATAATTCTTTTAAATCACTTTTATATAGTTTTTTATTTTATTTATAACTTCCCACTTTTCTGTACTTTGTTGTTCTTGGATTCTCTGCCCAGTATGTGCATATAGACGAATGTTGTATAATTTAAAATTAATAATATTTAAAAATATAAATGAAACACATAAAAAATAATTTAATATAAAGGTATTTTGTATAAAATTTCTATATATAAAATAATTTTTATTTTTCTTAATAATTTATTTAAAATATTTTTCCTATTTTTGGGATTAATTTTTATTAAGTCAATCAATAGTATTATAAAAATTTCTTTTTTTTTATAGATACATAGAAACTAATAATAAATTGAAAGTTTATAAAAGAAACTTTTAACTAAAAATGTATAAGAAAGTTAAAAAAACTTATAAGTAGAATATTTAAAAAAAATTGTTTAAAGAAATTTTATCTTTAGATTTAAAATGATTTAAATTTTAGTACGTAATATAATAGTAATAACTTGGTATTAAGTTACCAAATAAAAAATAAACTAAGAAATAAATAATACACCAATTGAAAATTTACGAAGTTCCGAATATCTTGGCAGCATTATAGGCACAGATGGGAGAATCATAAAAAATATTGATAACAGATTAGGCAAAGAAAGAATGGTATTTGAAAGATTAAGAAATATCTGGCAATCCTTTCAGACCTTAAGATATACAAAGCTGAGGATTTTCAACGATTGTGTTAAATCAGTTATGTTATATGGGAAGACTTACTAATAAGTTACAGATCTTCATAAATAAATCCCTCCGAACAGCCGGATATCCTAAAGTCAAATAAAATATCCAAACTCTTGAGTATGTGTCGGGACGATCCTATCGAAAAACAAGTTAGAAGGAAAAAATAAAGATGAATCCAGTACATAATCAGGCGACCAGAAAATGACAAGCTCTAGATTGGCAACTACAAGCTAGAAGAAACATGGGCAAATCTAGGAGTAGCTGGAAAAGAACCGTATTGAAAGAGATAGGGAAAATAAAAAAAAACAACTATAGCACAAAATAGAGTTAGATGGAGAGGCTTAGTGGATGTTCTTTGCTCCTTAGTGGAATTGTAAGGGAAAAAAATGAAACTCAACCTATTTGTAGAAGAAAATTTTGTAAAAATAAATGTAAAAATTTTTTATTTGAAAAAAGTGGGGAAATAGAATTTATAGAAGGCTGATCAATAATAAAATTTTAAAAATTCTAGGATGGGCTGATCAAATAGTTTTTTAATGGAAGTTCTAAGATGGGCTTTAAAGAATTGGAAGATATTAAATCTTCTTTCAAGTGCAACTCGAAAATGTGATAATGATGATTTGGGTTATTCATTCTTCTTTATCACTTCGAAGCTAATATTGCTTGGAACTCAACAGAAATCCATTTTTTTTTTTTCCAAGGATCTATGAATCACTTATCACTAATCAAATAATAATTCGTTTGATGAGGGCGAGTTTTTACAATATATGGTTTTGGTTCAACAAAAACTTTTCATAGAAATGAAATGATTATTTGTTTATATTATAGGTAAGTGGTTAATGCAATAGACTATGGATCCCATTGTCAAAAAATCATTTTCTGATGAGTGGTTTTTTCGTAATAAAAATTTTAATATCCTATTTTGAAAGATGGTTTTAATCAAAGTTGTAAATAAGCGAATTCGAACGCTCAACTCCACTCACGCTCGTCTCGAAAATATGAGTCCACTCACGGTATGAGGAATTCAATTGGGGCATAGGTTGAGCCAACCAAAATTTATTTATTTTTACAACTTTAATTTATTGCAACAAAATCTTATAAAAAAAAATGATTATTTTATTATTTTATTAATGATAGTGATTGCTGCAATAAAATCTTAGATCCGGCATAACCAGATATAATCTTTCTTTCTTTTATTTAAAGCTATATCATATAATTTTATATTATTTTATATATATATTATCCTATATATAGTTTTGGAATAAACTTTAATTTTAAAGATTATTGCTATCTTATCTGAAGATTTTATTTTCATTTACCAAAATCTTAAGATTTGTCTTCAAAATATTCAAATAAATCCTATATACAAAAAAATATGATACTTTTTAACTTAATATACAAAATATAGAAGACTTACATAATAATATTGATATACCCCATATACTAGATATCTATTAAAGATATTAAATATAAATAATAAACAAAAACAAAAACTAAGTATAACTTTTTCCATAATATACTTTTTAAAAAAAAAAAAAAAAAAAGAAAGAAATTCCAAAAAAAGTATCTTAATATTTTACACGTACACATTATTATAAATAAAATGTAAATGTATCCATATAATATAAATAAGTACTTATAAAAAAATAAATATATTTCCAATCATAATGTTTTAATATATAATATAAATATATGTGATTTCTTTTTTTACTTTTTTTTTATAGGAAATAGTTCCCATGTTTATCATTAATGACTGATGGCCAATGGTGATGATCATATTTCTGGCCATTAGGAATGAATGTTAAGAAATAATATGATAATATATAAAATAAATAAAGATAAAAATAAGTAATAGTTGTCCCAGTCATGTAAAAGCTTTTTAATATTGGAGAATTTTTCTGTTCTTGTTTGACATTTTATTCAGGAATTTAAGCACAATATCAATTTTGTAATTAAGACTCATTTTTAATTTGCCTCAAGTTAAGAAAAATCTTCTAAAATGCAGTTACATAAAGGCATAACCCAAACATTTAAATGAGCCATGGAAGAGAATTCATCAAATTTGTAGTGCCTCTTAAGTTACCGTTGTTAATTTTCTATTACACATATAGCCACAACCAATACCTACATGGGCCGTGGAAATGAATTCAATTAATAAAGCCTCTTAAGAGACGGGTCTTTAATTTTGACTAAACATAAGTACATCAAACACCTGAATGAGCAGTGGAAGAGAATTTATCAAATCAAAAGTCGATTGTAGAATATATACTAAATATTAAGTCACAGTCAACACTCATAAATAAGCCATGAAAGCAAATGATTTTACATAAGGCGTTTGTAAAATTTACTTTAGATATATAGCCACAACCCAAACCCATAGACAAGACATGAATAATAATGTATTAAAGCAATTACGGCCATTAAGAGTAGCAGACGTTTGTAGTTTTAACAGGCGCTTGTAGAATTTACTCTATATATATAGTCACAACCCAAACACATAAACAAGCCATGAATAAAAGTGTACTTAAATGAATTACGACTATTAAGAGTAGCCTGTGAAATTTTTAGTACACAACCTACCCCAAATATATAGAAAAGCCATGAATAAGAATATATTAAATCAATTGAGACTATTAAATATAATTCCATAAATAGCCTACACTTCCAAATAAGCCAACAACAGAATTTTTCCGATATAATACAGTCATAGCCATAACATAATAATTAAGCCATTAATAAAAATCTTTTAGTTAGATCATATTATCTGTCAATAAAAATCGAAATCACTATTCTTTTCTACAAAACCCCGGATATATTCAAATACATTTTGTTAGTGATGGGAAAAATTGGAAATTGAAATCGGCAAAAAAAAAAACAAAAAAACAAAACAAAAAAAAAACTTAATGCTTAAAACTTTTTAAAAACATATGAATACGTTCCTAGACCTATTTTTTTTTCTTATTCTTTTTAGTAGAGTTTTAATGTAATTTTGTTTTCCTAAAGGAAAATCTATAGATTCATACATACTTATAAAAATAAACAAAAAAAAAAAAAAAAAACAGAAATTCATAAAATATTAAATAGATACTAAACATATGAATATAATATATACATTATATACATATTATTATATAATTTTATATATATACATATTATACAATTTGATTGTATAATGGATAAAATGACTTTATTTCTTGCAATAAATGAATTGTCAATAATGATTCTAGCTATAATGGATTCTTAAAGTCTTTGTGTGATAAAAAAAAAAAAAAAAATAGAATAAAAATAAAAAAAAATAAAAAAAAAAAACATTGAAGAAAAAAAAAAAAAAAGAGTATTGGTACACAAAAACGTATGCTACATGACCTAATTCTCGTCCTTTATTTTGTTTTCTTGCTCTTTGCTTACATTTCTTAGCTTTTATACTTTTTTTTTTGTTTTTTTTTTTTTTTTTAAATCCATGCCATCAGGCAATTTTTTAACAGCAACAGCAAAAACAACAACAAAACAAAAGTGTTTAGTTAAAAAAAAATTGTATATGTATGTATTTGTTTATGTTTTTTTTCTTCTACTAAATAAATACACCTATAGGTGAATATAAGAGAAGAGATTTGTCTTTGTATTTTTTTTTTTTTAAATAATTTTTTTTATGAAAACTGAAAATCATTTTCAATATAAGAAAAACTCAAAAAAATTGAGAGAAATTTTTTGTTTTTGTTGTTTTTTTTTTTTTTTTGAGCATTATTAAGTTGAACTTTTGCTTTTGAAAAGTCATTTCAAGTACAACATTCGAAACAAAAACAAAACAAGTTATAAAAAAAAATTAAGGTATTTAAAAAAAGCACTTTTTCAAAATTAAACAACATTTAACAATAAGTTTATGGGTAATGATGAGTGTATTGAAAAATGTTTTAAAATATTTTTTTAGAACTTTTGTTAAGAATTGATTACAATTTTGTCTTCAATACTAAGAAAACACTTTTAAGTAGGTTTATAATTTCTAGATATCCGATATGTAGCGTAGTGATTAGGTTTTTCAATCGAAGGGTCTCTAGTTCAAATCCTGGCCGGATCATATTATTATAATATAAAATAAAATGCCTGCCCCACCTAAAAATGAAAGGCTGAATCACCTACTTATCACATTGTATGCGTGTTTATAAACAAATAAATAAATTCTTAGATAAATTCGCAAAATTTGGCCAAATTTGTATATTTCTAAAAATAACTCAGAATTTTTTTAGAGACTTGGTTCAGTATTTAAAATAAAAAATTTTGCAGGAGGCTTGTTTTTTATCACCTTACACCAGCTCCAGCTATTTGGTTGATATGCAAAGGTGTGAGTAGTAATACACGATCAAGTAACATTATCATATTTAATAGAGAAAAAAAATATGAAATTTGAAATTATATTATAATGTAAGAAGTCTAAAGAATAGTTTAATGGGTACTTCGTTGCTTAGCAACAAACGTAAATACCATTCATGTATCTAGACATTTTTTTGGACGATATAAGATGTGATGAGGCTAGAACCATATAGCTGGTATTGATTACCTTAAATAAGCTTGACATGTTAGAGGTTGGGTTGATATGAGTCCGCAAAGATTTTTGTGTACTCCACTTGGTTTTTGCCCTTATTGTTAAGTAAAGGGTATTAAAGTATTCTAAAAATGTTAAAATTTGGGTATTATCAATGCAGTAATATTGGACGTTATAATAATTATGATGAATAACTAAATAAATAGATAAAACCCTTTACAATTAATGAAAACTGTTAACATACGTAAAAATATAATGTCGGAACTATATATAATTTAAGGACAGCTTTTTAAGATACAAGTGTTTAAAGTGTACAAATAAGTGTCATCTTACAGATTTTAAACGGGGGACTATACTAAAAAATTTTGTCTTAAAAGACACTCCACACATTTTATAAGATCTAATTTTTCTCAAAATTTCAAGTTCCTAACTTCAACTGTTTGGATAATTTGCAAAAATTTAGTTTCGTAAAACGATAAATTAAAGAAACGTACGGCAACCCTATACATTTTTTTAACAAATATTTATAAAGCTAATAAAAATAGACCTTAATCCTTCAGAGTTTCTAGATTAGAAATATGCCTTATTAAACTTTTGTTATAACAATTTAAATTTAAATAAAGGGCTATCTAGGAATTTGTGGGATTGTAGCTTGGTAGCGGATGGAGCTACAGAAAAATTTTCTGCCATAAATTAAAATTTTTTTGACATATTTATCTTTGATAAAAATTAACACATTTCTTTATTTCAAACTGTATGACAAAACACATGGATGGGCAAACTGATAAAACACATGGATGGACGGACGGACAGAGTAAAACTACGCCCATTTTTTTTTTAAAGTTTTTTAATAAGTGCTAAAACAAAAACAAGTAAAAACAAAATCAAATGATATTTGGTTTAGTTTTGTGATGTGATGTGAGACTTGACTTTTTTCTTTTTTTTTTTTTTTTTATTCCATAAAAATTTGAATAAAAACAAATTAAAGTGATTTTAAAAAAAAAAAAAAAGAAATACTTTGAATATTTTAAGATACAAAATTTAATGTATAAAAATTTAAAAAAAAATATTAAAGAAAAAAATATCTCTTTAGAGAATATTATGCAAAATAGAAAATAACAGTATATTTCTATCTACTAGTTACTTATAATAAAAATAATAAAAGTGTTTTTTTGGGAAAATTTTAAATTTTTTAAAACATAAAATAAAATAAAAAAAAAAAAATTAAAAATGGTTCGTTAAACATTGTTTCCAAAAAAAAAAATGGCAGAACAAGTAAAAATAAAAACAAAATTAAATCAATTTTTGCTATGAGCACATAAAATAAGAATATCTAATACATTATTAGGATTATCTTAAGGATTCAGGAATATACGAGTACTATGTATATTAGACAAAATAGTATAAAATTTAATTTTTAAATTTTTTTTTAAAGACTTCTACTTAATATTTTGGCCTTTTGTACTATTTTTTAATTTAAGAAAATAAAGTATACAATTTTTTTTTTTTTAAAGTATAAACTTGTTAGTTGATTTAATTTTAGATAATACATATAATGAAATGATCAAATAAATCTTTTAAATTTATTAAAGATTTTGAGAATATTTAAAAAAAATTTAATTTAATTGTATTAAAAGTTTTATTAAATTTTAAAGCAAATTTCATGTTAGAACTTATTCTACTAGAGTCTAGAGTCTCTTCAGAAGAGTCTCTGTCGAAAACAAACTCTCAAACTACAGAATTTAAAACAGTTATTTAAAAAAGTTCAAAGATTATCACATAAAGTTGAGGTTGTAAACTATGAGAGGTAATATTAATTTTAGATATGTTTATATAAAGCCCATAATCTCAGCTAGATCCCGATACTTAAATGAATTTTCTATATATTCTACAGGTATAGTGAAGATGTTGTTATTTCTCTAAAAATAACGTAATTACTTAGATGGTCGTTATCTCGGAACTCGTTATGGAAACCTTCTGTACAACTTTTCGTTTGTTATGAACTACTCTATCCTCTGAAATCGTTGTGAACTCTGAGTTTTTAGGGAAACCTTTTGAACAATTTTTCGTTCGTTATGAATTCCACTATCCTCTCCAATCACTTTGTGAACTCTGATTTCCGGACACCCTGTATAGAGTCCCTTACCATATGCAATGTGACAAGGCTTCACTTTCATTTCAGGGGATTCCGTTTTTTTTTCAGCTCAAGCTGGATTGGAATCCTAATTTAAATTTAGAAGGGGAATTTTATGCAGAAAAAAATTTTAGACGTTGAATCTCAGGTTCCTCATGTTACAGATTTTGAAACATATAGAAACAATGTTAACTTAGTGTTAGAAGTCTGACTCTACTAAAGCTTAGAAATCTGCTGAAAAAGTAGTAAAGTGTTCCATTATCATTTGCTATGTTTGTAACATAAGGTGTTGAAACGCATATCTAATTTAACAGGAACTGCATATACTAGTCTGTTACTTGTAATGAAATCCAGACTAATGAGTATCATAGTATTAGATTTCATAATTTCAAATAATGAAAATTTTTTAGCCATTTAAATTGTAATAAAAGCAGGATATATTTGACCTAAAAGAGATCTAGATTGCGATCAAGATTTTGTAAGTTATCCTATCTCTTCTAGATTCCGCTTCGAACCCAAAGTCACTTAGGTATTTTTTTATGAAACAAATTATAAAAGCCACTTTGTTCTACAATTAAATTACATTGAGCTTTAATAAAATTAAAATATCTTCCATTTAAATTTTAAAAAAAACACGAAATATAAATCATATTCGATTTTGATTTCCACTTTGATACAAATTGAAGATATTCATTCCACCTTTAGAAATAAATCCGCAATTCAATTAGAAAATTGAGATGTTTGTCGTCTAAAAGACATCCTTCCTTGGTAGACTAATTGCATTAAAGATTAATGAAATTTTTTTTTAACGGTACTTATATCTTTGTATATATGTATATTAAGTATGCATAGTAAATTGTTCAAATATGCATACCTATAAATATATAATTTAAATAGAAAAACGTACGTGTTAATGTATAGATACACATTTAGATAGATACCAGTATACCACTTATAAAAAAAAGGACTCTTAAAGATGTAAGCAAATAAAATTTCTCAATTTCAAATGTTTTTTTTTCATTATATTATTTTTTTTTGTTACATAGTCAGGATTAAGGTCAATCCTCACTACATTAGGGTATGTTGGTTGCTTATAATTTTATTGATTCTATATCGCGGTAATGACAAGCAACAACACAACCCGATAGTTTATCAGCATCTAAAATATGATTTTTAATTATATTTTATGATGTCTAAAGGTCGTTTTGTCATCAGTGTCGGGAATTACAAAAGAATTATTAAATATTGCATAGTTAAAGACTAAATTACGTTGTGTTAGAACAGAACCCCGGGATGACAACATGATTACAATATAATAACCTTTAAGGTTAAATTCATCATGTTTGACACATTCGTTGTACGTCATCGTCGCGTCTTGTCTTCCATACCCTTGCAATGTGAATTAACCTTAACTATCTAAGAAAAAAAACTTTCCTCGAAGCATTTTTTTACAAAAAGAAAAAAAATAGTAAAATTTTTACTAAAAGAAATAAATATTATAAGAAGAACGTAAATTATTCAATAATTTTTCATAAAAGCTTCTATAATATTAAATGTAAATGTATATATTCAATCTATTCAACCATAAAATCAGGTAAAAATGCACAAGCACAATCCTTTCTCATTTTATAATACTCAATTTTTTTATAAAAAACAATAAAGAAAACAAAAGCCAAACAAAAAAAAAAAACAAAAATTTATTCAGAAATCAAGTCACGTCATCTGATATTTCATCATTTTTTTATACGTTTTTTTTTTCTATCCTTTCTATGTCATTTTTGCTATTGTTGTTGTTGTCTTTCTCAATTTCTCCATTACATGCATGGAAAAATAAAATTCTTAGCTTTTAAATCTTTTCTCTTTAGCTTTTGTTTAGATCCTGTTTTTGTTATTCTTAACAGTTATACTAAAGTTTACTCTAACTGTACAGTAGTGACTCATTTTTAAATTGTATTGTTTTATGATTGTAAGTTTGTTGCTATTTGAACTAAAATCGCTTGACAGATGCGGAAAGTCAAAAATTTTGCAAAATATTTATTTCATATAACGGTAAATGGAATAAAATTACAAAAAAAATATACTGTTTTTATTAATATAATTTATTAAGCTATATTGATCGATTTTAAAAAAATATTCAATCATCGGAATTATACCGCAGACGTTTACGACGTTCTTTTGACGTTTCGAAATGTAAAAAATAGTTATCTATTACTATATATGCAACTGATGAACTTTAAGGGTTTCGAGTAAGCGAATCGTCAAAAATTTTGCAAATCATTTGTTTCATGTATTCTGTTTTAATCTTCGCTTTTATAAAAATATCCATAATTTCGGAATTGTATTTGACGCTCACGACATTCCTGTGGCGCATCGAAATGCCAAACAAATATTAATCTAAGAAGATATAATGCAGTCGATGATTTCGAAAGCGAGTATAACGGAGGTGAAGTTGGTTAATTGTATTTATTATCATGGTTGAGCTTTTTTTTTTTGACTTTTAACGACGGAACGTCGATACCATCTAGTATAATTCCGGGTTTATGATACAGATTGCAACCGTTTATATATACTGAGTCTTCTGACATAATTTAACTGTATTGGACAATCGTTTCCTAATATGTGGAGCTTAAATTAAATGTTATATGTACTTACTTTACTTTACTTTATCGGCATAACAAATTATCATTTTTGAGTCGAGTCCAAAACCTTCCTCCATTGGCTTCTGTCTTGCACAGCTTCTCTCCAACTTCCAACAATATTTAGTATTCTTACGTCTGACTGAACACCGTCTTTCCATCGAAGTTGTGGTCGATCTCTTCTGCGTCTACCCTCCGGATTGGAGTCAAAAACCGCTGTTGCTGGAGAATCATCGTTCATCCTTACTATGTGACCTAACTAGCGTAATCGTTGGATTTTAATCCAAGTTACGAGAACAGTATCGTCGTATAGCTCATACAGCTCGCGATTGTGTCGCTGTTTCCAAACTCCATTGACGTTAATTGGACCAAAAATTTTACGTAGAATCTTCCTTTCTAAAGACCCTACTAGATTTTCATCGTAATTGGATATGGTCCATGATTCTTCACCATATATCAGAACTGGTACTATAAGTGTTCTGTACAGTGTGATCTTTGTCTTTCATTTGACAACAGAGATATACAAAATTATCATGTATACATGTTTTATGTATCAATCTCAAAATAAGATTGTATTAATATCTGACAGAGTTGAAGTTTTGGTAATAAATAGTTAGTCGAACGGATTGGTCGGAACCCTTCAAAATTGTTCCTTAAAATGTGCAAGAAATTCAAAATTTCACTCTACTCTACAGTAGTCACTCATTTTAAAATTGTTTTAAAATTGAAAAATTTTTCATTCTAAAGTTAACATATAACATTATTATACTTCTTTCTATTGTTTAGTAATATGCTTTTGTACTTTTGTATATACATATATATATATACATATTTAATGCTCTATTTATTTATGAGGCTGGTGTAAATTTCTTAGAATTCCACACTAAATTATATAATAAATTAAAATAAATGAGAACACAATAAAATAATAATAATAATAATAATGGATTTGTTGATATCTATCAGAAAGTACTTATAACACTTAACTGATAAATTGAATTCAATAACATGTCCTTGATCATAATAATAAAAAAAAAATATATATAGCATATTACACATACAAACATACATACAGGCAACAAATAAAAAAAATCTAAATATTGTCACATAAATTTTTCTTTTCTTTTTTTCTTATAGGCATTTTTTATAAGGAAATTCTTCTTGACGCCCTTAAAATTTATCCATCCTGCATGGAATTGGAATTGAAAATGGGAATGGCAGTTAGTTTCTAATCCAGTAAATTTTCGTGAAAACATTCAATTCATGTATATTAAACATAAATTTTAAATCATCATCGTCTTCAAATTCATAACGAGTAAGAAAAAAAAAAAAGAAAAAAAAAATAACAAAATGAATTATTTAAGAACTTTAATTTGATCACTTCTTTTAATATCTACCAGATATTATTGCATATATGTATATTGTATATGTACATTTGTGTGATATATTATAAGTATGTGCATATGAGATAAAATTTATTTTATGGCAATTTATTAAAAAAAAGGTAAATTACTTGCATTGCATATAATATAAAAAACATGAGAATGAATTATTATTGGTACAAGTTTTAATAGAGACATTTTATGATTTTATGTAATGAAAATCAGTAATGAAAATAATCAAGGGTTTTAAAAAAGTACATTTTCTAAAAATAACAATGTTTTGGGTCAAAGTGTTGGGTAAAGAGTATATTGAAAAGTAGTTAATAATATTTTTGTAGAACTTATTGTTAGAAATTTATTATATACGCGATAGATACGTTTCCCGAAAATCTGCGCTAAAAGAAAATCGCGTAAAAAGTCTTTAGTTTTCTCTCATTCATTTAAATTCGAATTCGAATTTTATCACGTTTTTTAAATCCCGTTATTTTAAATTTGATCACTTAAAAAGAGAATTGAATCATTTTTTCAAATCGTGTTATTTTAAAATTGCATAAATTTGGTGTAAAAAATCAAGAGCCATTTTCTTAAATTTTTAGAAATCCCGTTGTTGGAAAATAATGTTGTAGCTCTATTTTTTGTATATTACAGTTATTCATGTGGCAAGTGTTTAAAAAGAGTACAAATTTTCAATTATTGACCCCTTGGAACTCCGAAACTAATATTAGTTAGCTTAACATTTTTCCTGAAAGGTCTATTTATTTTTTTAAGATCAAACTTATAAAATCATTTGACGTTTCCAGATGGATGGTGCTACCTTATAGAACTTTTGTAATGCCAATTGAAATATAGTACTTTTCCGCACTTTAAGAGACTGTAAGTCAGTAAGGAGTAGGGTCATAGAAAGAAGTTCTTCCACGAAATTAATTTTTTTCAGTGTAAATGTTTTGTCAAAATACAGATGGACGTGCTGACAGATAGCAAATTTATTCCAAAATTTTTTAAAATAAGCTAAAAGTATATAAATGTATTAATGTCCATACACATTATATATTTTACTATTGAAATGTATATGTATGCATTATATTAACTGGATAAAATGCAAGGATATTAATATTAAAAAATTTAACGGATCACTTTTATGTATATTAAGTATTAGTAATAAAGTGAAAGGAAAGTTTGTGTGGGCAAGAGAGAAAGAGAGAGAGTTGGGAATGAAATAACGACAAAAATGGAATTTATTTATCTTTGGAATTAATTTTCAAAATCTTTAAAGTAATAAATTTTATGACTTAGTCAAAAAAATGTCATTGGAAAAAATTATTAAAGGTGTTTATGTAGAAAGTTTACATACGTAAATTTTGAAATATTAAGTATTTAAAGCAATCATATATCAAATGTTGTACTTAATTTTTAATTTAATGAAGCATCATATATGTATTAAATTAAATTAAAAATTTAAATAGTATAATTAAAAAATATCATGTTTTGCTCATACTATTTAGTTTTTACAGTAATTAATTGAACCATATGTTTAAAATCAATTACTTAAACAATTATTTAATTAAATTTAAATTAATTTTTTAAAAAATTTTTTATTTAAAACGATAGGTACATCAGATGTGAGAACTAGTTTCAAATGACAAGTGCTGTATGCATATATAGATTGTAGGTAATTAAGATGTGAATTTGTGGTTGAATAAGTTTAAATATCTTCCTCCAAATCGAAAAAATACAAGATGACTACTATAGGTTTAACAGAATACATGCGGTGGCTTTAAAACTGCACTAAACGATAAACCATCAGAAGCGTTGCACTTCAATCTGAATATTTCAAATTACAAACGGCTTCAGGAATAAATCAGAGTAAAGTTATAAGAAAAAACCAGGTTTTGGAAGAACGAGGTAGAAGTTAAAGAAAATGGAAGCGGATTTTTGGATAAAATATTTATTCTTAAATATATATTGATGATTAACACAGGAACGAATTCCTTTATACATAATTACGTTAACAGATATGCAGGTTTGGCCTCGTAGGCAAAGAAATTGGAAGGAAAATAGGAAAACTGAGCTAGGGAGTAGGTTAGACACGAACTTATATAGTTTCTTTTGAAAACGATGCAAATGGTATACCAGTATATTTCTATCCGCCCCCCATTGGATGGAACCATATTTCATATTCTAGCAGTTCTCACAATAAATGAATATCCATAACCAGATTTGAACCACCTAGCAATTTCCATTGTGTAGAAATAAAATATTATTAGTTTTTAATATGTAATAAAATTTGTAATTCATTAAGTTTTAAATTAACAAAATATTAATTAAATTAAACAAAAGAGGCCTCGGTGGGTTAGTGGATGCATTTGGCTTTCTAAACGAAGGGGTGCGAGTTCGATTCCTGCACGCGTTGGAAATTTTTTTTAATTAAAAAAATTTATTGAAAAATAATTTTCCTTTACAAATCCCCATGGTTACCAAATATAATATAAAATATACAAATATATAATATAAACAAAATAAATAATAAAAAGTATTTAAAGTGGGTGCACAATTGTCCGCAAGGCCTACGTGTTAGGATGGCACATGATATACCCCATATCAAAACAACAATATATATTTATACCTACACAATATAATATTGTATAAACTATGTATAAAAATTCATTATAAAATATTACTTTAAATATTTCATTTTAATTTATTGATTTTTTTTTTCTTATTAAATATGTCTGAAATTTTCAATTTGATTATTAATAATTCTGATAAAAAATTTTATGTATAAATAAAGGGATTAAAAAAAATTTTTTAAAAGATTAAATTGAAATTAAAAATTAAATTGTTACATAATAATTTTCATATATTAAAAATGTACACACACACACTTAACCTAATAAGACATGGCAAACTTTAATGCAAAATTTTTAAAAATCCGGCATAGGTATGAAAAAAATCAGTTGTACGATAAATTACAATATTCAAATTAATTATAAAAATAGCTCGTCCTTTTGAGTCAAGCAATCGAATAGACAATTATGAGTAGGGATCATGAGTCCGAGAAACCGCTAAGAATAAGATAAACCTGTAGAATTAATAATATCATTCTATCAAGATCTACTATTAGTATTCAAAATCCTCCGGTCTTAAAACTAAATGGGGTAGAAATTCCTCATACCCGGGAATGATATTGGATGTGAAACTAAAATGGAAACAGCATGTCAAAAAGAAAAAATAGTATTAGAACACAAATATAAAGAAATGTATTGGTTGAAAATCTAGATTCATAGATAGGTACAACATACTCTTATATAACTACATAAGTAATTCTATGGGGTTGTACGGTATAGAACTTTGGAACCTTACCAAACGAACACATATTCAGAGAATTGAAAAATTTCAAATTAAAGTGTTAAGTAACCTGGCGATTGTTCTCTGGTACGTATGAAAGTAAGAAACATGCAACAAAAAATAAGACTCCCTTAAAGACAGGACCCCCATAAATATAGAATCGTCAAAACTCCTACTATCTTCAAATGTCAATAGAATTCTTGAAAGAACTGGGCTCCTCAAATTAGTGATAAATTCAGATCACCTTAACGCAGGTCAGTAATTGCAGTAAATCATAAATAGTTAGAGCATATCATAGTTTCTAAGGCTAGTTTTAATATGTTAAAACATGGCCGGCGTTTTAAGTGTTTTAAAGTCACACATAACGGTAGTTGCGCACAGGATATTTCGATGACTTCCACCGAACTTACACCAAAAAAAAAATAAATTTCTATTGCTTTAAAGTAATTATAACTTTCCAAGATTCAAAGAAAGCCCTTAAATGTGGGTTTTCACCCCAAATTTTTTTCCATTAGCAAAATTAGGATTCAAAATTATTTTATAAAATTCTTTCAATTTTTAAAATAAAATAAATTATTTCAATAAATATTATTTTGTAATTATAAAAAACATAATTTCTAAAAAATTTCTACCCAAAGCGTAAAATTTAAATTTCCTGTAAAATAAAATAAAAAAAAAAAAATTAAATAAAATTTTTCAATTGAAAATATATACGAGTACAAATAATTTTTTAATTATATTTTAATTATTTTGGCAATTTAATTTTATTTGAATTTTATAAATTTTATTTTTACATCATATGTTCAAAATCACATTTTCAGTTTATTAGAAAATATACAAAATATTGGAAAAAAAAATAACAAGTGAATATATAAAGCTGGTAGTTTTTAAAATTGCAAATTCAAGAATCATAATACAAATAAAGTATTTGTATAACATAAAGCATTTGATTAAGATTCACTTTTGCAGTACAATTTCCAAAAAACGTTAGGTGCATTCAGTTTCTAGAATCTTGGTGCTTCAAATTTTCCGTGTTTTTTTTGGCAAAAGTTCCTTCTCATGCAAAATCTTCCTTCAAAATGTGAAGATTCTAAGTGTAATCGATTAAGGATTATAGTAGTAATTTATCTTTGTCTTACACTTTAAAATTCTGGAATTTTGTGTATTTTTGTATTTTCAGATTGACAGAGGATCGAAAAGAATTTTACTACCTAAATATCTTTTTAAGGGTTTTAATTAAATAAAACACATATCAATGGTTTATATTAAACTGTGTGTAAATTTTGTAAGTCGATAGGTGGATAGACGGACAGAGTCAAATGATGAAAATAATTTTTAAAGACTGAACGACATAATGGTGCGGGTTCGAATTCTAGTGACAATTAAAAAAAACATTCATCTGCTTTTCGACTTGGTTCAGCTAGTATTCGCCATAGGGTTCAAATTAATGATATAATCAATAATTATTAGTTGTATATTTTCAATAAAAACTAAATTATATTAACAATATTAACAAATACAAAATATAAACAAATTATTTAATTGCAAAATATAACCCGCAGATATCGGACTCAGGTATAAAATTTAATTAAAAAATATAATATTCAAGACACAAGTATAAAATTATTAGTCTTTCAATTTTATGTAGAATTAACTAAGAGATCAATTCTAATAATAGTAATATAATGTGTGTGTCCCTGTTTCAACGTATATCTATATGTTATAGATAGACATATAGACATAGACTGTTGTGTACCAAAATTTGTAAAAGTTGGCTTAAATTTAATTGTTTAATTTGTCAACTTGGCTTTAAATTGATGCATTCACATCTAAATCTAAAAGATACCTATCTCAACATAATGAATATTATATGTCAGATCAATTTAAACCATTTAGCTTTTGAAAAGGCTGAGAATTTTCAAAATTTCCTTGGACTTTTCCATATTCTGAAATAAAAGTTTAAGTTTCTAAGTTTTTCATTATTTTTTCAATATAATTTAAATGGACAGTTATTCGTAGCACTGACATTGACATAATTTTATCTTTAGGTTTTCAATCCACAACATGATAAATTTACTTAAAAACTTTTTTCTACAAATTAATTCTAGGTTATTTTGCAGAAATTTTATAAATTTTGACAGACGACCTTAATTAGAATAATTAAAAATAAAAACTTAATAAATAAATTATTTCAAAAATATTTTGAAAAAAATGTGCTAAAAATATTTCTAAAAATCAAATTATTTTATTTTCAATATTTATCAGAATTAAAATGTAAATTTTTCAAATACGCTTTAATATATTTTTTATAAATACTTATTATTTATTAGTTATTAGGAATTTCACCTGTTATAAGTACTGCGGTTATTTAAAAAACAATTTATACAATAACTGAATAATAAAAAATTTTTGGAAAATGAACATAATGTTAAATATATGTATTTTTTATGTTAATTTTTTATTTTATAAGTAACTGTAAAATTTATTTTTATTTAATAAATAAATAGAGCGAAATTTGATTTCAAATAAAATATTTAATAATAATAATAATATGACAGTTAATTAAAATCAAAATATTAAAAGTAATTAAACATAATATAAAAATTTTATCTAATCATTCAATTCAAAATGAAAAAAAAAATTAAATTATATGTTATTATTTTTTAGTATTTTAGTATTGAAATTATAGATGCATTCTTCCATTAAAAATAAATTAAAAACTAAAATTAGAGATAACTATTTTAATAAAATGATATATTTGACTTAGTAATTATGGAATTTGATAGCATTGATATAATTTTATCTTCAATTTTTAGCACATTTTCAAAAAATTTCGTAAAAATGTGCCTATATAGCTTCACTCTGTCCGTCCATATGTTTACAAAACTTTTACACCGGTTGAAATAGAGTTAAGAAATTTTAACCACGGATAGGTATTTCAAAAAAAATAATTTCGTAGAAGAACTTTTTTCTGTAGCCCCACCAGTTACGGAGCTACAGCCCTCCAAAGTTGGAAAAAGACCTATTCTTAAATTGTTATAACAAGCGTTCTGTTAGGTGTATTTTCAACCTGAAAACGATAAAAGATAGCTGGTTTTATAAAATTTATAAATCTTTAAAAGGCAAATGTTTAGGGTTGCCATACGATACTAAAATTTACCGTGGGCTCGAAAATTGAAATTTTGCTTTTTTTAAACACCTGTAACTTGAATACCTGTTCAAATTTTTTTTAAAAATATAAAAACCTTAAAGCTGCAGCATTATATTTTAACATATATTAAAGCTTTTTCTTAAATTTAAAAGCGGTTCTTTAAATTGAAGAAATTGTCTCTTAGTTTTAGCCATTTTTGCTTAGATAATAAAATTAGTGGTGAAATTCCAAATTTGGTAGAGTTCATAATTGATTTCCTAGAAGCTAAAAAATAGAAGGGTGGGGGCGCGAGGGGTATGGGCAGATCCATTATAAGCTTGCTAAGCAAAAATTTGGGAACCTTCCTTATTAAAGGGCTACTAGGTCTTAAGAATTAAAAGTTTTATGTTTTTATAAAACAGCAACTTATTCACCAGTGTATGCTTTTCCAAAATTAAACATTAACATTGAAGCTTCAACATTATATTTCGCACTTGTTAACAGGGGCTGTGTTCTTAGTATCTGGATTTCACTATTATTCATAATTAATAAATTTCCGAAAGAACTAAATTATAATATTATCATTTATTTTTATATATATTTCTATAAAAATAAATGATAAAATACTCATAAATAAAAAATCCTATATAATTCTGAGAATGTGCTTTTTAAAAACCTTTGGTTTTTTTCATCGTTTTTTAAATAATTTGTAATATTAAAGCTTCTATTTGATATAATACATATAATTAAAAAAAGTTATTTATTAGTTATAAATTGGAAAAATTAAATTTTTTAAATTACAAAATTTTACATTTTAGTTTGTATTATAAAGAACAAATTTTTGGGGTTAAATTCACTGAAACTTCTTAACAAAGGCTAACTAATTGTTTTTCTGGGTTAATATTTTGACAAAAACTTACATTCTGGTCGGAACAGTTTAGACCTTTTTACATTATATGTAATGGTTCGTTTTTAATTTCCATAAATTGAAAGTTTTGAATCGAAAGGTATGTAGGTATATATCAGTCATTTAAATATAAAAGTTTGGGGCTTCCCTGTGGGACTGAAAAGTAGGGAAGTATTTTAGACTGCAAACTACAAAGAGTACGGACTGGCTTCTATATAAAAATTTATTTCTGAAGAAGTTTTTAATTTTGAAAATTATTTCGAAAAAATTGCTTGCAGGAAAATCACTCGCCAGCTGTTTGCGTGTCCAATATTCTTATTGGTTGTATGAATTAAAGTTGTATGAATAACTCTAAAGTCTAAAACACTAAGTTCTATAGAATTTACAGGCACTCGACAGATCTCGGGAACAAAATAATAAATAAAACGAGGAAGATTATAGTTGCCCTTGTCAACTTTTAGATACCCGTGCATACCCACTAACCGTTATTTATTTTCCCTATGCTTTTATAAATATTACAAAAAAAATATAAGAAAGTAAAATAGTTAAAAAAAAATTTAACTTATTAGGTATCCCATAATTTTTGATTAACTTATTATCCCATAAAAAAAAAAAAAAAAATAGCCCACCCTAAAAGTTGGTCCGAGTGATGTCCAACTTTGCCAACTAACTTGTCCTATTACTTTATCTGCCCAGTTTTGATTTTAACCTCGTAGCTTCATTAGATTCACAGTTATCGAATTGATTACTTTGTATGGCAGCTGCCCGAAAACGGGTCCGTAACATTTTGAAACTTCATATAAGTGATCGATCCATTATATAACTAACAGTGTGTAATTTTCATCCTCGTAGTACCTATAATCAGTTTCTAAGAAATTCATATTGGTGCAAAGAAGTTGTGTGGCAGCTCCCCAAAACCTTGATCTGGTCTTAAACAAAAAGAACCTCAAAAATATCCAAAAAATGTTTTGATTTGATTTGTGTGATTTTCAAAACACTTGCTCTAATTTTTCAATTCTATCTCTTATAATTAATTTTTAATTCACCAATATATTAAACTTAAGCAAAATCAACTTCATATAATCATATTCATATAATAATCATCATATTCATAATCTATCAATCTATCAATATCAATAAGCCATTTACTTAAAAAAAATCTTTGTCTTCTTTTTTGCTTATCTTAAATAAACTACGCATCATTTAAATCATATGAAATTCTAACTCGAAATCGTTATCTACTTTTTGTAACAAAAACAAAAAACAAAAAAACAAAAAAACAAAATTCATATAATTTCATGTTAAATACTAATTCATATAATTTCATGTCAAGATTTCAAATTTTTGTATGAAAATGTTGGAGTTGAAAAAGTTAGTTGTTCGAGAGCTACCCAAAGTTATGGTCCGATCTTAACCAAAAAAAATAGGGAACCTAGAAATTGATTGAAAAATATTTTGTGAAAATTTCAAAACTGTAGCTCTTTTAGTTTTTGAGTTATCGTGCTGACACACAGACGGACGGACAGACAGACATAGCTAGATCGACTCATTTTTCGATTCTGAGCCGATACGTACCCTTGACACTATATCTAGCTCGTCTAGATCGATGCGTTACAAACGGAGGAGCAAATCTAATATACCCGATGTCATATATGTATGCACGGGTATAAATAGTTAATGTAATGACTAATAAATGTATCCAGCCGAGAATAATTTTTTTTTTTTTAAATTAGGCTGGATTATATTAGGCCCTATCTTTCAGCGTATTTATGGTATAATATATTGTTCATTTTTCCGGAGTATTTATTAATAATTCAATAGTAATTATTAAAAATTAATGATTTTTAGGGATTAGTGCGTATGAACTAAAGTAGAATTTTTTTCGAGCTTAGTTCATTTAGCGTTTTTGACTTTAAAGTTTTTCGGCTTTCATTCATACAACCTTCTTATTATTCAAATTTATTCATTGAAAGGATTGAATGATATTTAAAATAATTTTGTTGGTGTCTAAATCCACAAAAAAAAATCTATAAACTCAAATTCATAAAATTGTGGGGTTTTTCTCTTTTTTTTTTTTTTGGAAAATGTCATTATTGGTTTTATTTTTTGTGTACTTAAACACAAACTCTTGCATATAATAACAAATTTGCATATTATAATAATTTAATATTTAAATTATGAAATATACTAACAAACTGGTTAATTCATATATTTATATCTGTGAGTTATAAATATTCAATTAATATTTAAATATTTTTTTATAACTATTATAGAAATACTAATTATTTTTTTTTTAATAATTAAATTAATCCTATGTATTAAATTACCAAACTATTAAAATTGAATTAGGTCGTAGTCGAACTAGATAATAATTTCAACTGGAATTGGAAGTTCAGCTGGCGAGATGTGCCATATCGCACTATCTCGCATTTATTTAATCTCATTAAATCTTGCATTTATAATTAAAATCAAATTTTAATTGATAAAAAAAATAATTTCGAACTTTCTGAATTCAGAACTATATTTAAATATCGTTTAAAATTCAATTTATTATTATACACTATTAGTCTATAGATAAATTATTCAATACAAAGCGAATACAACAAAATTCCAAGTCAAAAATTACTCAACAAAATTCATATATTTTTTATATATATACAAAGTACAAATTAAAATCAAATTAAAATTATTAAATATAAATAAAAAAGCAAAGGTATTATAATTTATTTAATATTAATTTTCAATGAAAAATTCTTTACCTATTAAAAGGCTATTTTTTTAATAAAAATTATTTTATATTATGACCATTAATAAGTCATTATTACATAAATAAATGCAATTTAAAATATGATTAATATTTTAATATTTAAATTGCAAATCCCATTTATACTTAATTGTAAGTATATTTAATTATATTAAATAATACATTGAGTAATTTTCTTGTAAATTCATATAGATTTATTTTAATTTTTATATTATTTATTCCTTTAAAATAAAAATTAAAATAAAATAAAAAAAAATACAAAACAGATCATTTAACACATTTACACATTGTTATATTACGATTATTTTGTTTTTTTTTTTTATTTTTATTGTTATTCTTTTTTTTGCAAACAATAAAGTAAGTAATTAAATAATTCCCTGTCCTTGAATTTAAAAAGATTGTAAATTTAATTTGTAATAAAAAAAATAAAACGAATTAATTAAATTCTGGTTAAAATATTTGTTACTTTTTGGCACAATTTTGGAAAAAATTTTGAAAAAAATATGCTAAATAGTTTTATTTTGTCAATCTATTTGTTATTCGGCTTCGGAAAATGAACGTCTCTTGCAAAACTTTAACATTTCCCTAGAAAACTGCTACAGATAAATTAATGAAATTTTTAATGAAGCAAAGTTCATTTAAAGTTTATAACAGGGGCAGTTATAGAACCACTTTTAGATGCCAAATGTCTAAGATCGCTTTGAATAGGAACTACGAGTACAAATCTTCCATAGTTAAAAAAGTCATTATATATATATATAAAAAATCTGGTCTGTAATTAAATTGTTTTACTGTATGCTTTTTTAAACCTGAATATACCAAATGACAGTTAGTTAGATTGACAACTATGAAAACTGAGAGCATCTGACTAATGGCACAGTGGTTAAGACGCAGACCTAGCATGTGGAAGAATAATAATTCTTGTGTAAGATAATAGATGGCGCACAAAATTAAAATTTGTGTATTCATAATCTTATACAATAGCTACAGCTGAGTAATCAACGGTTTAGTGAATATAACGTTTAAAGAAACTGATGCCTAATCTAAATAGACTTGAAGAATGCTCTTAAAGTATTGCTAAAGGAATAAAAAAAAAGTTGAAAGCAAAGGGTTGGAAAGGTATTTTCTTTCCATTTTTAATTATACCGTTACGTAAGAACAAAATTTGGCAAAGTTTTTAACTTCAAAGTAGAAAAGTGAGATTTTCAGAAAGGATAGTGTTCCATGAATGATCGTAAATTAATTTAAAAAGCTTTGTCGTTGTTACCATTGACCATTTGATAATTTCATACACCTGGACATTGAACGGACATCTATGTAAGTTTTTCGAGGTCGAGACCGAAATATGAAATTTTAAACTTCTAATAACATAGTTTAACTTGAAAGAGAAGAACATTTGGTTTTTTTCGTGACCATTGCTGAGCTTCAATAGACACTGTAGAATTTTTAGTCTCAATACAGTGTTTCCCAATACATATGATCTAGAAAAATTCACGGAGGAAGTCAACATATACTTCTTGGGTTGCGCATTCAACCCTTGATAGACATTTATATTTATGTCTTATAGCTAGTTTTCAGCCATTATACATTGCAAGAAGCTATTATGCTTATCCCATTATTTTGGCTACGGGGAGCAGGTTGTTTTAGCCTACCTGGAGAATCATGATTTCAGGTGCCTTCTAAAAGTTTTTCCTCCCTTAGGAAAGAACAAAAAAGTGTACTGCGGATTCTTGTCAGACAATAAGTCTAAAATAATTTTCCCCTCTTATAAACGGGGGAGAGTCTCTCTTAATTATTCCGAATTAAAAGCCACAATAGTCAAATAAACTTTTAATTGCTTATTTGAAAAAGTTCACCTCCAAAAACCTTTTGTATTAATTTCTGAATTCCTTATTTATATATTTTTTTTAATTTATTTCATTTTGATTTTGTTTTTATTATTTTTTTTTGTTGTAAATTAATTATAAATTTTATAACAACAAAAATAAATTAATTTTTTTCATTGAAAGAATAATTTAATTTGATAATAAAAATAAAAGAGAAGAGAACAGAATAATTGAAGAATACAATTTGATATAGTATTAGTATATCATTATACACATATTTTAAAACTCATTAAATTACAATAAAATTTTTTTTGTTTTTGGTTTTTAAATTAAGTAAAATTCTAATTCACTCTTCTATTTATTTCTTTTCTCTTTCTTTTATTTTTTATGAATTTTCACTGGATAAATAAATTTTGGGATGATTTGTGATATTTTAATCCAAGGGGAAGAAATTTTTAAATAGAATTTTAGATTTTGTATTTCATTCACTCATTTTCATCATTCATTTACGAAAAAAGTGAGTGAACTCTTAATTTTTTTTTTTTTTTGTTAACTTTATTATAAACTTCAATACATTTTAAATTCAGATTTTGTTTAATAATACCAATTTATGTATATATATATTGTGTATGAGAATGTAATGTATATGTGTATACAGTAAAACATATTTATGTGAAAAGTCTTTAAAACTTTTGATGGGTACTTACCCGATTAAAGCTCGTAAATAAACATGCTGATAATGCCTTTAAGAAGTGCTTATCCAAAAGTTAGATTGACTGCCTTAAAAAGGCACTTTAAATTACCCGGGTGTTTAGTAGATTTAGCCCGTTTTCAGATAAACTTAGAAAAGGTTTGTTAAAGTATTAATTAATTCTGCTCTTATACTGGTCGATGGATGGTAGCCAATTTTTAATAATTAAAATCGATTTTCAGAGATAGGTTGTAAAATTTGAGTACCTAACCAATTTAAACTTACCAATTTTCTTTGGAATTAATGTAAAAGTACATACAGAACTGAGTATTTAAGAGTTTTCGGGTATTTAACCAGAATCCCAGAATCCTATATTTTCCAAAACCAATCAATTTCTCATATCCTGGATCTTCAGAACTAAGCTGTACATTTGTATCTGAAGTCCCATACTAAAGTTTGGTTTAAACAGGTTTATGATTTTGGTGTCTTAAGGTCACACTATATCTATAGGAACTACGCACTGCTTCCATAGGTGGCTTTAAAGCTTTCCATGTTTCTCGTAAAAAACAAGAAAAACCAAAGGGCACTTATAAAGACATTTTTTATTTTAAAATCCCAATTAAACTGCAAAATATAAATATAGTTGTATTCTAAAGCGAGTTCAATCACTTATTGGACGGTTTTTTTAACCGAGTTCTACTGTATACAAATTAAATAATATCAAAAATATTTACTTTAATGCCTATTACTTGATTTAATGGTTTTATATTTTTGCGATTTGTATACGAGTATATGAAGGTTCAGATCAACTACTCTTAAATTTTATTGTAGCCTTGAACTGTAAAATGGCAAAAAAAAAGAAAAAGAGTTGGAAAAATAAAAGAACAGTAATAGGAAATGGAAATAAACCCTTTATTTTTGTTTTTTTTTTTACTTTTTAATTAAATACACTCATCCAGATTTATATTAAAATAAAGGAAAACAGAAACATTTTGGTTTTATGTATATAATAAAACCATACCTACCTTTATTTTTTACTTCCGTATTTACATTTTACCACTTGTTTTTCCCGCAATCTCCTGATTTTTTGCTTCCACGTTTATTACGCCCACCATTTTAGTGACTGGATTTTAATATACAAAGTCCTTATGTTGTTGTTGTGTTGTTTTTGAAAACTTTTTTTTCCCCTCTTCGTTTACATTTTAATTACCAAATTTTTATACGTTTATATTAAAAAATTTTTTTTTTTTGTGTTGCGGTTAATATGAATAATATGAGTTTTATGTACTATCACCAAATTTTATACTAATGAGACCTGTAAATAAGTACTAGTACAGTAAAATTACTAATATCATTAATTCGTAGTCGTTATTTGTTAATTAGTTATTTATTACCATTAAACAATTTTTTTAATAATTGAAAATTACTTTGTGCTTTAAGAATTCATCAATTACCAGTAAAAGGAATTAAGTTTTCAATTGAAAATTACTTGGTTTCATGATTTTTTAAAAATACTTGTAATTCTTATGATAATTTAGTATATTTTGGTACTTAATTGTTTTAAATTGAAAAATAAATACAAAAGTTATTTAAGTATTAAAAGTAATTGTAACATGTCCAAAACAATTACAAAAGTACTTAATTCTTAAATTAAATTACAAAATAATTACAAAAGTACTTAAATATTTAATTGCTTTTACTTGTAATTGAATTTTTAAAGTATGATTACAAAATTTTTTTTTTTTGTAATTAGTAAGTAACGATTATTAAGTAATTTCTTAACACAGTATTTCAATACAATTTTAATCATTACTTAACAGGTATGATATTAACCAACATTACTTTTTATATAATAAATTGATTAGATAGTGGTTTTAATTAATAAAGTATTTAATGTTACGGTACACATTGAACGATAGGTACAAAAGGTTTTAGTAATTAGTTTTAATAGCGTATAATGATGATATTATATACACGTTGCTTATACTCTTTTAATGATTTTGAGGAGTTCTTTAAAAAAATAATTAACAAAATATGAACAATCAACCAAACAAACAAACAAATAAACCAAATATTTATATATGTATATATATATAACTTTTTTCAAGTAAGTACAAATAATTGGTTTTGCTCTTTCTATACATTTAATAAGTGATAAGTCAAAGGTGTTATGAATCATAATACTTTCAATTATGATAACTTTCGTGATATATAGTCGATTATTTTCAATTTTTCCTGCAGCTGTTTAACGTTGTTAAATTTTTTAAAGTTACTTAGTGTTATCGGAAGCTTAATAAAGTTAATTTAGAGCTTCTATTTAGATGTAAAAGTTGTATCTTCTATTGTTAGTAGTCTTGATTATTATTTTGACACTTGTTTTTACACATGGTTCTAGGAAAAAATAAATTACCAAAATATGGCGTATAAATGAAGTTGACAACTTGAATTTCAAATAAAAGTTCGGCAATCCTTAGGTCATCTAGAATTGTATCCGTAACGTAATTAAAATAACATTAACTGACATTAAAATTAAAAGTAACATTGTACATAATAAATTTCAAATGCATTACCAATTAATTAAGTATAGCAGTATAATAAATTTATAAAAGATTAATTAAGTATCTCTTTAGTTTCCCTTTATTAACAGTTTTAATTATATTGAGTATACATACTTAGATACCTTGTATGTATTCGTTTAACTTAATTAAAATCATTTCCTGGTATTTTGCTTTTATGTTTAACTTCTTTAAAATCGTAAAATTTACAATTAATTTGTTTCAATATACGCTTGGTATACTTGGTGTACTTGGTGTACTTGGTAATATAATAATAAGACACAAATGGTATATATAATAAGAAAAATCATTTTGTTTTCTCTTTCTTGTTTTTTTTTTTGTTTTTTTATGAGTAACGGGATTTTAATGACTTTTTAAACAGGTGTGTTGCTACCAGATAAGCTTGAAAGTTTATTTAAATTTTTTATTTTTTTGTTTTTTTTTATTTATTTTTTTTTGTTTTTCTTATTATTTACAATCTTTATTTATTTGAACTTGTATTTGTTTAATTGCATAACATCCTTAGGTGATTTAATACCAATTGACTGTTCATTTATACTTCTCTCTCTTTCTTTTTTTTTAATCATCTGTTTTATTATTTTTTTTTTGATTTCGAATAAATACCGTTTTATTTTCGAATAATTTTTTAACTGTTTTTTTTTTGGAGAACAAAAAATAAACAGTTATGTTAAGTATACTTTTGTTGTTGTTGTTGTTGTTGTTAATTTTGACTTTTTTAATATGGGATATTAAAATTTATTATTGTAAAATTAAATACTGAAAAAAATAAAATTAAAATAAAAAATAAAAAAAAATAATTAAAATAAAAATTGAAAATGATAATAAAATTATATATACACATAAAAACAATCAAAAAAACCTAATTTCCTTAAATATATACATATGTAATGTATGTATATTAAAATAACGGTAAACAAATTATTAAAGAATTTAATATGAAAAAAAAAATGTGCTGTTATTCATTTTAAATTCGTTTTTTTGAAATTTCATGTTATGTTAAGCACTCCTAAGAGTGCTTTTAAAAGATTAAAAATTAAAATTGAAGAATTAATGAACAAATTTTGTTTTGAAGCAACAACTTGAAATACAAAACAAAACTAATAATTTAAAATTACGAATTAAGTTCATGGTTATTAAATATATGTATAAAAATTTTATTAGATTTTAATATGAATGTTAGCTAAATATTTTAATTGAATTTTAGTTTTATTTTGCAAAATTTTTAATTTTTAATCCAAGTAAACACACTAAAAGTTTTATATTACTAATAAATCTTTTGAGTGCTAGTGCTGCTATCCCATGTTACTATTTTAATATTTCGTAATTTTGTATCTAGAAAATTTTGAAAAATTTTATTGAATGAGATTGAAAATATTTTCGTGATTTTTTTTTGTAATTTACATTTGTATTAAGTTTTGTTAGTTAATACAAAATTTTTTGAGGAGTGAAATTGAAAATTAAGGTTATAAATTAGAGATTAATTGTTAAGTAGTTAGTTAATTAATAAATATTATTAAAATTTGTAATTGGTTTAAAATTTTAAAATTTTTTAAATATCCGTAGTATTTAGGAAAATGAAAATAACGTTGAAAGAGAACTATGTTTAGGCAAAATCCTGTTCAGAAATTTGAATTTGAATTAAGACGAAGGCCCAATGAATGCTTTGCATGCTTCGCTTGCTTGTAACGCTTTGACGTCTGCAATAAAGTAAATTATTTCATATGAAACTAGACCCAATAAACAAAGCAAGCAAAGCGAATAAGATTTTATGTTATTTTTATGTCTATTTTGAAGTTTTCCTTGTGTCATAGTAGCTATGCTTGCTTTTCTGCTTCTGCAAAAATAAGCATGCGAAGCAAGCAAAGCGTTTATCTGTTTTGAACTTTATGGTGCAAATTTTAAGAACGAATCTTAAGGCATCATCTTCATCGTTTGTTTATATCTCAGAAAATAATCTCTAAAATTCTTTCTTTTATAATTCAGTTAAAATCTTTTAATAAAACAAACCTCAATTTCTTTTACCATCAATTTGCACCAAGTGGCGAATAGAAGTTTTTAAAAAATTTTTTTAATAAGAATGTTTATAGTTTCAGTGACCCCATAAATATATTTTTCAATCTAATAGTTTTTGAATCCTCAATTCTTTTCAATTCATTTTAATTATAATTAACATATGATCTACATTTTTCATCCAGGTATTGTTGAAATTAATTTTACTTTCACATTTTTTTTATTAATTTCAATCATAATAACTTATCAAAATATCAAGTTACTATTGAATTTTTATACTTTATAAAATGGTATAAAATATAAATAATAAATGATTGTACAATTAATTTAAAAAAAAATAATAAAATAATTTTATTATAAATATGTTTTTGGAAAATATTCAAAAATAATGCGGATTGAATTTCTATAATAGGTTAAAAAAAAATTAGTGTGGTTTTTTTAACTTTGATTAAATTTAATATACATATTCATATTATATATACCGTATTATTATAATAATTTTTCAAAAAAAAAAAAAAAAACAAAAACACAAAATATTAAATTAAACCGTTAAAAATATAATAGAAACGGTATACAGTGTGGCTGAAATGACTTCAATTCAATTTTATTTATTTTAATACAAAATGTATAACGATTTATTTTCTATTCAATTTTTTGAATTTTTTTAATATTTAATATTATTTTTTTTTTTCTTTATTTTTTTTAGAATTTTATTTATTATTTTGGCAGAAGAATTTATATTTTATATAAATATATATATATATATATATTTATATATTGTTTGAAAAAAAAAACTTTATATAATAAGTATGAAAAATAATAATTATGTTAATGGTTTTTTTCAAAAATAAAAATTTTTTTCATGCCAATGCAACACTAGTTTGTGGTTTTTAAATATTTTTTCTATAAATTGGGTTGTTTTTTTATAGTCTGTTATACATATGTATGTATTTGTTATGTAAAAAATTTTGAATATGAATTTTTGAAACGGAAAATATTTTTTAGGGTTATTCCTCAATTTTCAAGCATATTTACAAAAAAATTTTTGGAAAAAAGCGTGCCTAGTTTCACTCTTCCATTGCGGCTGTCCGTCTGGTTGTTTACAAAATTCCTAGAACGTTTGAAATTAAACGTAGAATTTTTAGTTACCAAATAAACCTCAAGGTCTCGAAAAAAAATCAATTTGTCGAACAACTTATTTCTGGTAGTCTCACTCGTTATGTATCTGCTCGTCAAAGTTCGAATTTTGCTTAAATATTTACATTTAACACAAATTCCATCAAAGTGTGGGAAACATTTCTAATGGTATATGATCTGTGTTTGTAAAATAAATGTATAACGGTATTTGCTAAACGATATTTAAATATACCGCTATACGAGACTTAATTTTCTATATATAATTTAAATGGATCTTTAAATTTATTTTAACAGTTTGAACTAGAATCTTAACTTTCGGAGGAGTTACATCCTTGGAAAAAGGTACGAATCATTTAGGTTTTTTTTTTGTAAACTCTCACATGTGTCAAAAAACCAAAGTTTGATATTTTAAACACTTGTGGTTTGAATTGCTGTCACCTTGTAATAAATTATTAAAAAATTAAAGCTTTAACATTATATTTTTGTATGGGCTCACAGTTTTTCTGAATTATGAAGGGTTTTCTCTTTGTGTTCTAATTGTGCCTAAAAGTGTCTCCTAATTTCATATATTTTATAGAAAATATATTATATATTTCTAAGAAAAGTTCGGGGGCATGAGACTTAACTGATAAAAATTAAATCTTGAAAAAAAAGTCTCGAATTTAAATTTTCTTAAATCCCGAATGTTACTAAATTCAGATAATCAAAAATATCGAGTTTCTGTTCAAATAAGTACATTTTATGTAAAAAATTTATAAAAAAAGCATTTTATAGTTGTTTATATTCAAAGCATTTTATATTTATTTATATTTAAAAATACCGAAAAATAATTCGTTGGCATTTTAGAGTTATTGTCTTTTAGCTTAATTTAATTTTAGATTTTTTTCGATATTTTTTTTCAAAATTTTATATTTTTTCAGGATTTTGGTATTTTCGGAATTTTTTTTCGGGATTCTCTTTCGGATTTTTTTTTTCAGTAAAGTGTCATAGATCCGAAAAATTCTACGAAATTAGAATAAATTTATTTTTCACTCAAGAACATTGTTTAATTTTGAAATGGTGCTTTTTTAGAAACCTTTAGATTGTTTCATTCCTTTTTATATGATAAAATAAATTGTGATGGTTTTTTTTTTCATTATTTTATTTTAATATAATTTGAAAAATTTTTTGAATAAAAGTTTGAAAAAAAATATATATACATTTATAAATTATATAAATAAACTTATGTAATATAAATTAGCTAACCATAAATTATTGTAAAAACCAAACATAGGTAAAAATGATAAAAAAAAATTTATGTTAGAATATTGTTTTAATTTTATAAAATTTTTGAAAATGTATTATATAAATGTATATTTAAAATTATTATGATACTAGAGATATCGAATTTTTTTCAAAATATATACCATTGTAATTGGACAGAATTAAAATTATTTTCGAGTGGATTATCTAGTAATATTTCTATTAAAAACAAATAATTTAAATTGTCAACCCCCACAAATATGCAATTTTAGAAATTTGATATATTATTGAATTTTTGTACTTAATGTCATTGACCTCAACTGATTCTATGTATTATTGATTTTATTAGATATACTAAATTAGGAATTTCTTTGTATAATAATTGTTGTTCTTGTTTTTTTTTTTATTAATTATTAATAACAAAATTTAAATTAGAACTCCTATAGATATGCAATTTTAGGAAAATGAATTAATAAAATTAAAAGTTTTCTGAATCAATTGAATCAACAATTGATTCTATTAGCTATTAGTTGTACTTATCTATGTATTATATTCAACCTTTTTGTACTTAATACGAATAATATAAGAACTGTGATTACAAGCCGGCGGTGCTTATTATATTAAAGATTCCTGATTTAATATAAATTTTTATCTATAGATTCTTTTGTGTATTGATCTAAAAGGTGTTTAATCAGTTACAAATTTCATTGTAAAATATAGGACTGTTTTATAATTTTTTGATTATATAATGTAATATTTAGAGCTTGGGGTGTTTCGTTTCAAAAATATTTGAATATTTAAACTAATTCTGTCTGATACTGGATTTAAATATTTCAATGAAAGCTATTGAAAGATTAGGATTATAATAAGTTTCATTAACAAAAAAATATTGAAATGAAGTTGTTTCCATATAAATTTAATGATAAAGGAGGAGAGATTAATAAAAAATCAAATGTATGGATCGGATCTGAACCGAAAAGTGAGTTGATTTTGCCATTTGTGTCCAATCTGCCCGCACAATGACTCAAACACTAAATGATCCAGGATGCTGAGTTTTTATAAATTCGTTTTTATACAAGATCCATCTTCCACCAGAAAATTGAACCAATTAGATAAATGGAATCAATGAGCTGTCACACAACTAATCTTTTCATATAAGCATAACTGAGTGTCTGAATTTGGGCTAAAAGAAGATTTATGGCAAAAGTTTGGAGTTGAAACAGTCCACGCTTTTAATATATTTAAATAAAAAACTGAAGAAATCTGGCTTGAAAGGCATAAAGTCCAAATAGAAATATACTCGTAAATACATTAGTCTTTCGAATCGATCTAATCGGTGCTCAAACCTAAATTACGATATTATAAATTAACCTTAAATTAGCTTTTTTCTATTAGTAATAAATTTAATTGAAAAATAGAATACTATGAATTATATAAATAAATCGATATAATAATTTTTGTATATTCAAGGTTATTTCCAATGCTATAAGAATACAATTAAAATATAAATAATAATAGTTTAATTTTTATTAATGTAAATGTCAATTTATTTTTTCAAACTTTTTCAAGCAGTATTAAATTGAAATATAAGTTATAAGTTTAATATTATTAAGATTTTTATATAATATGCTTTTATATTTATAATAAGTTATTATCATTCTTATTATAATGTATATAAATTATTATATATATATTTTTTTTTTATAAAAATCCTTGACATCCTTTGAAAAAAAATAATATAATTGTGATTATCCTTCCTTTTTTCATTATTCATTTCTGATTTTAATGAGTCTAGATGTCTTTTTGAGCGACTTTTGCATTTGAAAATTGACAATTGTCTATTTTCTTGGAAGATTGAAAGAAACTCTTATTCAAAAAAAAAATTAATATTGATAATGGCATCGCGTTGTTTAATTTCCAAGATCTCAAATTTTATTTTTTTTGCAAAATAATAATCTGTTAATTGTGAATATTCTTTATTATTTGGGAAAATCAAATTAGTTTGATTGAATATTGAAATTTTATTTTTTTTTTAATATAAATGAAGGTTAATTCATATTTTATATTTTCAAGGACGTTTTTTCTGCCTTTTTTTGTAGCAGATATAATATTTAAATTTATAAGATTTAATCTTTATTGGGATATATCTATTATTTGATTTTCTTTTAAGTATATTAAATATGTAAGGTTAAGTACGATCGCCCATTTCTTAACATCTTGTTTTGTCATATTTTCAATCTTTTATATTTGTTGTTTTAAATTAAACTAGTATGTGCCTGCACCTCGAAATTCGAGGCAGGTGGATAATTAATCGTTATGTATATATTTTGACATGAATGAAAATTAAAATAGAAAAATTTCGGAAAAATATTTAGGATGGTATGCATTCGTATTGAATATCTATAATTTAAGAAAAAAACTATAAAAATCGGTTGATAATTGGCCTGGTAATATGTTTTCAATTATTTTGATATACATATTATTAAATATTAATAGAATATGCCTGCACCTCGAAATTCGAGGTAGTAGATTAAATAATTAAAAATTCGTGATTTTACACAGTTTACTCTTAAATGATTGTGAAAATTAGAAAATTAGAATATTACGAATGAAAATTGGAAAATTTCGGAAAAATATTTAGAATGCAACTTTTATATTAGCACAGTAACAAATTCCCAAGATCTACCTTCAATTTTTTATTTTCTACATTTTAGGGGGCTAGCACTACTTTAATAAAAGTATATATTGAAAAAAATAGATTTTTTTATTTTATTTATTTAAGAACTGTCTTCTATCACATAGAGTTTATAATATGGGTAAGGAGAGCTTTCTATTGGCCTTATTTTACGGACTGATAGGATGGGAATACAAATTATTAATTAATGATTATTATTAATTATTTCGTTTATATTATGTGTTCTAGGTGGATTCAAGTCGGGAGGAAGACCCAGAATAACATGTAGAAAGACGGTGCTGGATGAATTAAGGAGACACGGGAAAACCTGAGACGAAATAGTAGAAAAAACTATAAGTAAAATGGAGAGTTCGAGTTGAAAACCTTTGCGTTGAGTAACAGAGGAGAAAAAAATGTTAGAAAACAATATTTTTGGTCATCATAAGGGGAGTTGTTTGGTCAAAAGCTGATTTTAAGATTTTCAATTTAGCTAAAATGTTATTTTGATTGATACGAGCATTTTATGCAAGCAGCAGACCAATTTGAATTATTAAATTTAATTTCTATAACCTAGAACTATTTTCTAAGTATAATTATATAATAATTTTTTTTCTCAATAATTTATTTTAATTCTTGTGAATACAATATACTTATAAAATGAAGACCTTTTCTATTCTATCTACCAACCAAAATTTCAAAATATGTACCTACTTTTTCTTATAAATAAAAATCATCTTTTATAATATGTACTTATTGAAATCCAAAATACGAGTATATATATATTTTTTTTCATATGTCAAATAGCCTAATTTCCTAATTTCTTCAATATGTACCCTAAAATGTACACGAATTTATATTATAACGCATCGTATACAGTTTATCATAAACACCTACACTTTGACTTTGAATTTTTGTAATAAATTTCGAAAAAAAAAAATTTGAATTCAATAACAAATTTATTGAAAAAAAATTTATATCGAAAAAAATACAAAATAATAATAATAATATTTTATTAAATCATTCCCCCTTCCTACTCCGCTTTATTTTTTTTTTTTTGAATCAGAAAATATTGGACGTGCTCAATCAACTTTACCTTTGGCATCCTAAAAATAAAAAAAAATTAAACTGAAACCATAATGAAACGTTCCAACTTCCAAATATATTTGAATTAAAAAAAAAAAAAAAAAAAAAAAAAAAAAATAAAGTTATTTCTACATAGTTCGAAAATTCGATTTGAAAAGGGTCTTTTCTTTCATTTTCTAGTAATTTTTTCGATTGGAAAAAAAATACGAAATGCATGAAACGAATATTTGAGTACAATGGGGCTTTTGCGATTTGTCCAAAAAAAATAAAAAAAAAAAACAAAAACAAAAATCAATAAGAAAACAAAATATTAAAAAAAATTCCAAAAAAAAAAATTTTTTTTACCTTTAATTTTCCTTTTTTCAATTTTTCCGGAGCCTAAATTTTCATTTTCATTTTTATTTTTTCTTTAATATTTTTTTGTTGTTTTTTTTTATTCTTTTGTTGTTTTTTTTTTTTTATTTTTATTTTTTAAATAAATGATATTGATTGGGGATTCATATTCATATACATATATATATATATATGTATATACATGTGATATTTGAATATATATATAACATATCAAAGGTGTATGAATATATATGTATATATATGATGAGTAGTATAAATAGGATTTTTATCCTAGAAATCCGTTATTATGTACATAAACCCGTCACAAATTTGATAAAGATTGCATTACCAAGTAATACCGATATTTTTTTGTTTTTGGGTGTACTAATAAAACCGGAAAGGATATCAACATAAGAATAACAAAATAGGGAAAGAGAAAGATATACATTAGAGAGGAGGGAGGGAGAGAAGAAAAAATCAGAATTAGAAATAAACATTTTCATATGAATTCATATGAAATGATACACTGTACAAGTATACAATGATACAAAAAAAATATTCTTTAAAAAATTTTGGTTTTTTGGCAAATACATTCATATAATATATATAATATACATACACAAGTATATAAATATAAGCATGAAAGAATAATATTCTAGACTTTTTTTCTTTAATATTTATTTAGTGTTTAGCATATTTTTAAAAAATTTAAAAAAAAAATATTTTCACTCAGGCAATATGCCTATTTATCTGGATGTTTGTTAAGCTCCAAGATCTTTTGAAATAAATCAAGGGTTTTTAAACTACGGACTGATTAAATATCAGATTTTTTTGGACATTATTTTTCGATAGCCCTACCCATTACAAAGTTGCATTCTCAAAAAATTTTCCTAAAAAGCCTTATATTTAAATTTTATTAAATAATATTTTCAATCTGAAAACGTCAAATGACAGCTGATTTTATAAAGTTGCCATACATTCGGTATTTCAATCCATTGGTATGTGAAACACAGTTTTTGCAAAATTTTTGACCAAATTGTATAAGTTACTAACTAGAAATTTTAAGGGACGCCAGAATATTTGAATCTTCGAATAGTATGAGTCACGGTTTTCTTTTTTTGTAGAAGAAAATCAACGAAAGGCTCCTGAGGGACAGAAGCCACCTTCTCATCTCCTATTTTAGCTAAATTCCAAAAAAAGGATACTTGAGAGATAAAAGATGTCTACCTTACATAGTTCAAACGGTTTCGTTCTTCTAAGAAGTTTAACATGGTTTTGATTGTCAACTACTCTTGTCGTTTCGATGTTCTGATGTTGAGAAATACTAGTTTGATGACATTCATCAGTTTATTTTATGTCGTCTGCCATATGTAAGATCATATGATCGCCATGTACTAGTCATTAAAAAAAAATGTTTGCAAGGCCCTCCGTTTACAAGGTTCAAAAGGGATCAAAAAATTAAAACTAGATTTAGACATTATAACTTCGACTTAATTTAAAAAATGTGCTTTTTTGAAAGCTTTTCGTTTTTTTCATGACTCATTAATTTTTTTTTTTGATTTTATTTTCAGTTTGATTATGTATGACTTTTTTTTGTGTGTATTTTTCCTTATAGAGTAGAAAAAGTCAATATTTTGATATGGCCCCGGAAATGGTGGTTGGCTAATCATGAATTTGATTGAGGTCCAATACGTGAATATGTGAAATATTCAAAATAAAAAATAAATAAATAATGAAAATAATAATAAAAATAAGAAAATAGTTACAAAAATTATATATAATATTACAAGGGGAATAACCCCTTTTCGTATTACAACTATACAATTTGATTTTATATCAAAGTCAAAAAACAACAACAAAAAAAAAATAAATCCCAAATGACTCCTTGTTTTGTTGTTGTTGTTGCTGTTGTTGTTGTATTTCCTTTCCTTGACTTTTATTTGCTATTCAACTGAAATTGTGCTAAATTGAAGTTATAAACAAATCAGATGTGTATTGAATTTATGTTTTTTATTTTTTTTTAACTGAAACGATTTATGAGTTAAGAAATTTTATAAAATTTTTTTTTTCATGTGTGCTTGGACAAGCATTAGAATATATATATGTACATATATATATATATTATAAATAAGTCCCCGTAATCGTATTGAAGTTAATATTGGAAAGAGAAAGAAAATAAACTTTTTAAGTGAAACACATTAAAAATTTAGAAAAAAAAGACGTATTGAAGTAAAATGTATAAATTTAAATGGTATTTTGTTTTGTTTCAGGCATGGGTGAATAAGTTAATGGGTGTAAGGCAGTTGACCTTAATTCATATCAGAAAAATCCACTTTACCTAATTATCTTTTTATTATAAACTAAATAAGAAAAAAAATAAGTTCGCTAGAAATATTTTCGAGAATCATTATAAGTTCGCTTAGTAAAAATTTTGAAACCTTCCACATTGAAGGGTTATCAGAACTTAAAAATTAAAACTTTCATGTTTTTATAAATCAGTAACTTATTCATCATTGTATATTTTTTCAAAATTAAACATTAACATTGAAGCTCTAATATTATATTTCGCATTTGTTAACAGGTTTTCTTTGGGATTATATTCTAAATATTGATTTCACTATTATTCGTAATTAATAATGAATTGATGAAATAACTTAATTATAATATTATCATTTATATTTATATATATTTTTAAAAAAATGATAAAATACTCAGTATGAAATACTATATAATTTTGAAAATGTGCTGTTTTAATAACCCTTTGTTGTTTTCATCACTTGTTTAATTATTATTTTAAAGTATTTAAAATAAAGAAGACTGTCGAAGATTCACTATATTGCAGCTAAATTAATTATTGCAATCCTTTAACTCTATAGATCATTCTAATTAAATTAATTATATTAATATTAATTATATTATTAAATTATTATTATTAGCTGCTGCGATATATTTCAAATTATTTGACAATTGACAATTATGAATTAAGTTCGTTTGTCAATCAAGAATCATAAAAAATTGTTTTGAAAGTATAGAATTTGTTGCTTCAATAAGTTTATAGCAACATATATTTTTTTAAAGCCGGCTTATCAGTCCTACCAACTTCAGTCAAATATTTACTAAATAGCTCTTAATATTACATTTTTTTTTTAAAAGTGAGTTTTGTATTAAGTGAAATTAGGCGAAATATATGTTTGACATCTGAATTTTTTTCAAGTGTTGCCGCACCCATGCAAATCATATATTAACGATTATATTATATATATTTTTTTAGAGGATATTACATTTACAGATGAATAATAACTTAATATTATTGTGAATGATATTTTTTAAATTGATATATATGTATATGATAATAATAATGATTTATCGGTTCATAATAATGTTATTAAAAAAAGGAAAGAATGATTATTTATATTCGTTTGTATGTTTTTATATTTTTAATATAATTCTCATAAATATTTGTTATTTATGTACAAATATATGTACATAAATAATATAAATATATACTTATATATTAAATATTACAAAAATAAAAAAACAGAATAACTCATTTTTTAACATATTAGTGTTAATTTTTAGGAAATAGATTTAAAATAATTTTTTTTTTTGACTTTCTAAATTTTAAAATATTTTGTATTTTATTTTTTTTCAATAAAATTTATTGAAAGTTATATTTTATTTTTTAAAATAATTCATTTTAATATAAATTTTTTTTTATTTAGTAAATGAGGTTTTTTTTTGGACGGTTTTTCTAGAATATTAATGGAATATAATTTATTAACAATTTCAATATTGTTTATAATTTAAAAATCGAATTTTTTTCCTAAAAATGATTTGTTATTTAAGAATTTTTTTTTTAAATATAATAAATATTTATAAGGTTCAACTCATAAATATTAAGTTTTTTTTTTATAGAATGGCTGTTAAATTTTTTTGCAATTATTTTGTATAGCCACAAATAAATTCAATCTGTGTCATAATTAATTTGAGATGGAACTTTAATTTAAAATAGTAGGCGGAAAACAAACTGAATACCATGTTATCACAATTATGAAATACGGCTAGAGAGTTGAAAATTTAGTTTATTAATTCAAGTAGTTTTGTCTTAAATTCTTAGACCAGATGGTTATAGAGATTTAAAATCATCAATGAATTTCTTTTTGAAATTAAAAATTTTTTACCAACCGCTATATATATGAAATATAATAAGCGAACATATTGTTTGCGCATCAAAAATTGGAACCTGAAATCGAAAAACTGTTTGCCTGTGCAGACGAATACAGGCTAAACGGTGGAACGGAATGTTTTCAAATTTCATATATCAGCTTATGATGTTTTTATCTTAAATTGATAAGCTTGTGGAGATAATATACACCCGAAAAGCACTTCTCTAGGGTAGTTTTTAAGTTTTTTGAGACTTTTGCATAAAAGAAACATGTTTGAAAACATTTATTAAAAATTTATTAAAGTTTGAAATAAAAAGGCTCCGTTGCCATAGAGAGTTGTTGGATTCGACTCAAACCATTTTATTAAATTTAAAAATATTTTGCGGAATTTTTCGCCAGTAGAAAATCTTACAAATATCTATTTGAAAATTATTAACACAATAACGAGTTTCTTTTACTTATATAAATAAATTAATTAAATAAAGTTATGGAAGATAAAAATAAATTATAATTATTAAACGTTATAAATATTGCTTTGATACAAATTATTACGCATGTAATAAAAAAGAATATTAGAGAATTACGCTTTTCCTGTAATAGCGGTTGGTTCTGAGCTGGACATTGAATATTTTATTATTATATTTTAGAATACCTCCAATACACTTTTCACTTCAATATCTTTTATCTTATTATCAAATTAAAATAAAATAAAACTTTAAAATTGATTAACAGTCGATAATATTATTATTAATTACTTAACTCTCTTATGAGTAAAGTAATTACTTTTCTCTTAATGAAAATGGTTTCCAAAGTTTCAGAAATTTCTACTCGATAATGTTTAAAAAATGATTCAAGTTTTAGTAATTAAAAAAAATAAATTTAAGTTTATAAAATTTTAAAATCTTTAAAAGTTAATCAAAAACAGAAAAAAATTGTCAAGTTCTTTTTAATGATACAACATAGGTATATACAATTTATAATTTTCAGTAGAAATATTAAACCCATTCACGGAGTCAGAAAGCAAGGAAAAAAATCAATTAAAATTTTAACGAAATTATGTCCTTTTAATTTTAATTCATTTTTAATTGTCACATTTGTGTGTGTGTAATATTTTTTGGATATAATTTCTTTTCCTTTCAAATGGAATATAAATTATTTTTCTTTTAACGAGGGTGTTATAAATATATGCCACAGTTTATAATATTAAAATAGAAATTGAAGTCTATAATATTAATATAGAAATTAATAATGGTTAACTGCTATCTGTGCTATAGTTACATGTTGCAACAATAGGAATGGCAATAACTAAAAACATAGAAAAGTTTAATATTTTTGTTCATCAATTTTCAAATTTGAACTTATGGACTCCTGCGGATAGTTTTACGTGCGAGATTCCTGGACCTTATCAGATTAGAATATCTTAAATTTCAATTGATAATATTCTATTTATACTTTAATAATACTTTAAATCTGTTTGAGTGTTACAAAAAAAATTTTAATTAAATTAGTGTGTCTGTGAGTTATAAATGTAAATTAAAAATTTGTTAATGCTTCGTAAATTGTTTTATGAAATATTAAATAATCTCTTGCTGTTATTTAGTATTCGGTGCAGGAGGAGCAGCAGGGAGAAGAGCAGCAGAGGGACATCTGATATTGACTTTTACTCAGATTTAAAACTGCGCCCTATGCAAGATTCGAACCTTTACGAACCTTTTTAAGATACCCTATATTTAAAAGCGAATGTTTGTGACCTATAGAATTAAACTACTCAGCTGATTATCATTAAAGTTTGTAAATATTTTTGGGTAGGGGTTTTGTTTCCAGCCTAAACATTTTGCCCTAATGGACTTCTCAGTTCGAGCAGTGGTGCAAATACTTAAAATTTTTTGTTCTCATAATAACGGTTTCATTCATAAATACGGTTTGTCCGATTGACTTTAAATTGTATACGTATTGCTCTTTGAGAATTTTTTAAATTTACGTTTTTGTACCTTGATTCTCAATTAATACATGGATAATATTGGAGTGGAAGTGGCTACTAAATCAAAAATTTATTTTAAAATATTGAATTTTCCACAAATTTATCAAAATTTATCATTTTATATTTTTTTTGAAGCACATCCTCTGAATCGCTAGATAATGAATTCTCAAATGTTTTTTATTTTTCAAAAAATTTATTGTTGGTTGTTTTTTTTTTGATTTAATTTCGGTTGAATCGATTTAAATGTCCGTCATATGTGACTCCTGTATCCGGAATACTAATTAAATAATTTTTTTTTTTCCTTTTTTTTTTGATTCGATTAATTTGAAATGCTCGTATATGTATTAAAATATCGTCTTTCTACATATGTGTTAAGGTATCTGTAATCATTGTACAGATGATGCGTTCATTTAAAAAAAAAAAATGAAAAAAAAAATTTGTAATTTAAAACCTAGATTGGCTGTCGTTTTTATTTTGCTCGTGTTAAATGAAAAAATTGAAAAAAAAAGGTAGAAATAAAAATGATAAAACATTATTTATTGTATTTTAATACCCGTTAGATATAAGGTATATGATGCATACCCGTTAGATATAAGGTGTGTGATGATGCATGCTGTTGGATTGAAGAATTTATGAAGGCATGCAGTATACCTCCTAGGTTATATAATTAAGGGGAATTCCCTAATATGGATCTAAGAAGTTTTTGTGTGGGTAAATTATCTTTGATAAACTTCTACTATATTCGATTATATATAGGTCTTTGAGCTCATTAAGATTTTTTCGAATCTAGAGTCTTTTTTAGTAGTTTATTAGATCTAGTAATTTCGTTTTTTAAAATTCAGAGGAATTGCTTAATATGAATCTATAAAGGTTATATATATAATGCCTTTGAACTCAAAAAGATGCATTACGGATATAGAGTCTTTACCAGTAGTTTAGTAGATCTAGAAGTTTCGTTTTTTAAAAGTTAGGGAAATTCCCCAATATGGATCTAACAAAATTTTGGGGAAAATTATTTTTGGAAAACTGCTATTATTATAAATAGGGCTTGGAACACATAAAGATGTATTACGGATCTAGGTCTTTTTTAGTAATTTAATAGATCTAGTAGTTCCGTTTCTCAAAATTCCGTAGAATTCTCTAGCATGAATCTAAGAAGTTTTTGAGTGGAAACATCTTTGATAAACTATGTAGGATATATAAATCTTTGAACTCATGGACATGCATTATGGATTTCGAGTAATTTGTTTTGCACGAGATGATTGGTAAAAGCATCGGAAGTTATTCAAGGAAAGTGAACAAGGTGTTTAAGGGTAATATTGGGCTTGACATTATTTAAACCACCACACTATCTCAAAGCCAAAATTAAAGATATGACTTTCATAGAAGCACATTCTATGGTTTTGGAGATATGAATTAGAAAATGAAACTTGCGGAATTTGAATTGGCAACTATGGATTAGGTAAGACAAGTGAACAAATTTGGGCTGATATTATGAGCACAGATGACAGTCTTCTTCTTAAACTTAATTACTTAATATTAATTTATAACTTTGAAGAATACAGGGTTCTTTAACTCTAACGGACGTATTTCAAATAAATTTTCATAAGCTGCGTTACCCAATCTAAATTTATCAATCACAACAAATTTTCCTGGGATCATTCTAAATGGAAACTTTAAACTTTAATAGTTTGTCAAAATATCGTTTTAATTATTAAATAATAGATTTTTAAAAATTTTTTAACAAAATAAAAATATGAAAACTTTAACTGATTGCTATGCAAGTAGGTTAAATGAAAGCGAATTTAATTTATGTATATATATATATACAATTATATAATTAATTATACATTTTTTTATTAATCGTACTAACAAATTTTCTTCCGTTTTATAAAAAAAATTAAAATTTTTAAATTTTTATATTGTGTCCGGATATTATAAAAAATTTTGTAAAAAAAAAAAAAATTATGTGAAAAATTTAGTGTAATTTGATTTACATAAACTAGCAGAATCGATATTAAATCTAAAAATCGATTTAATGTTCTTTTTTGTTAAAAAAATTGAATTAGTTTGTTGTAGTAATAGAGAAAGTTAGTAATATTGTATATTTTAGAAATAATTGATTTAATAAAATATTGTAAATTGTACATTGTTTGTATTACGTGAAAGTTGTACGTAAAATTTATTTTAGTCAGGAACACATTTTCTAAAAAAAGTGCCAATGTAAATTAATCACTAATTTCTATATTGAAATACTTTGAAATACTTTCTTTCCTAAAGTTGGTAATTTTCGAAGACCAGTAAGAAAGTATTCGAACGTGGTTTGTAAGATAATATTTACTTAATCCTATCCACGTCTCTAGTCAATGTAGTTGGAGGAATATCTTAACTGATTACGCCGTATGGAGATTGGAGAATATTGAAGATGCATCACATTCTATTGCTTTCAACACGAATTGTTTTAGGTTTGCACATACTTTTGTCTTGTGAGCTGCCTTATTTATTACTATGTATATACCATATTCTACCATACTTTCGTCTATCCTTAATAGAGCAGCTGACTGACATTTAATATTTTAAGCTAAAGAGTTCTGACAGAGTATTCGAATTTTATCCTATTTAGAAGACAAGATTTTTGGTTTTTATTAGTGGAAGAAGATGGGCAAAACATCATAATATAGTAAGTGATTAGTATATATACTAGATTATATTAATATTAAGTCAAACTAAATAAAATTAATGTTTAAAAATTTCAGATTAGGATTTATTGTATGATAACAAGAGATCCGACAACCAATTGAAACTACTTTGCCAGTGCATAGCCTGTACGATAACTGTGTTCGTGGGACACTTGCCAATTGGAAAATACCTACAGTTGCATAAGGCATTGTCTACAATTGTCCATACTCGAACTGTGCCGTATCGAATGAGTAAAAAATATTTATGAAATTGACTTTTTAGGCCATCTAACGTTTATGAAACATCCACAAAATGTAAGGTTTACGAAAGCAACAAAATGGATTGAATGGATTTACCATAGCATTAATATAACACTGGTGGTCCCGGTAAGGATAGCAGAATAATTGTGACTTATGTACTTGGACACATAGTTTGACACTTCAATGTTCGATGGCATTAGCTTCCTATACTAAACAATCTAAGCCAACGAAGCGCCAGCAAAGCAGTGTGTTCGTGCTATTTGAGGTCAATGACAAATATTATCGAGTAGATCAAGTTCCTAAACCAAAGAAACTAAACCAATTAATAGTCCTAATGCCATATTTAAGTTCACAGTCATCACCAGACACTCAAACCAACTAAGCTTTAAGATTAATAAATTTAGGTTTTTGTTTTTTTTTTTTTATTTATTTATTATTCACAGGCTTTAAGAAGTGCTTAGTGGCGAACCCCTTTGTTTATATTGTTATATTAATGTATTTTTTACTAAAGATATATAATTATTAATTATTGACTAAGCCATTAATTTGAACTCAATGACGAATGGTAGCTGAGTCTAGTCGAAAACCAGAAAAGTATTTTCATTTTCACTGGGATTCGAACCCGGGCCTTTTGCATGAAAGTTGGCACTCTAACCACTGTGTCGCCCAGCCATGTTCTTACAGTTTTTCCGATATTTGATTAAAATTACTCTATATGACTAGTATTAGTTTTTTTTAATACCTAAATTGTATTTTAATTTATACAGAAATTTATAACATTTATTTTTTTTTAGGCTTATTTTAAATAAATTAAATTTATCTGTTTTTTTTTTACATCTATTACATATCAAATTAGTATTGTGATAATAATTAAATGAAATGTAATACTGTAATAATATATATTAATGCATTTTGTATATTTAATAGTTTATTATTGAATGTTAAAGCATTTTTTTAAATTAAACAAAAAAAAAAAAAAAAAATTTAAAAACAGGATAAATTGGATTTGAGCTTGATATACCATTTAGTACTATTAGTTATTTATTTAATTTAATTTAATAAAATTTTATTTCCTATTGTTTAATTATAAATTTCAAAGTTTTTATAATACAATTATCTATTTTTTTTTTAAATAAATTTAAAATAATTAAGTTATAAAATAGTTCCAATAAATACAGTAAATATTTTAGAATGTAGGATTAAATTAACATGTGTATTTTTTTTTTTAGTACGTATTAATTTTATTAAAAATAATTAAATTTATATGCAGGTATTAATCATAGCAATTTTTTATAACTGTTATTTTAATCAATTTTTTTTTTTAAATAATATTTTAAAAATCCAAAAATTTTTTTTGATATTATTTGTAAAATTAATATAATTAACTTTCATCTGGTTAATTAATTAATTGAATTATTTATTAATTAATAATTGTTTTTTCGGTTTTATATTGAATATAGAAATCAAAAACATTTTGGATTTAGTGATGCACAAAATGCCGAAGGCAACGAATTAAAAATCAAATGAAAAATGTAATGAACATATGCGAATTAGAGGAAAATTTTTTGGGGGCTTGGAGGTAATTTCCCCATCCTTAATTTTTAATGTTCATTTATCGCAAAGTATTGGAAATTTACTGAATTGAATATTTTTGCAATAACCAAGTCGACGAAGAATGCCAAAGGTAATTACTATCACCTAATGTGAACATTTTTTTTAGGTCACATTAAGGCAATACATAATTTTGCCTTCAAAAACATAAATATGTATTGCGTCAATTGGGTTGTTGTATTAAATTGTAAGCATTGAATATGTGTAACATATGTATAAGAATCAGAATGGATGGAAGTCAATAATGGATATTACAGAGGAGGAGCTACGAAACTGATGTCAAATAATACTTAAGGATTTGCGTTAAAAGCCAGATTTTTAAACTCTTTCAAACTCTAAATGTTAAAATCCAAACTTTCAAGATCCCAACGACCAAAATCAAAATAACATATAACGCTTACATGCATAAATGATAAATTAGGGCGATAAACAAACATTCAGATATTTATAAATATTTCCATTCTACTGAATTTGGATCCCACTTTAAAATTCCACTTAATTCAGAATCTCGGGTTTAGATATATAAAAATATTCTGGAAACACAGAATACCATGATTTGGAGTCAAACTGTAAAATCCCTTCTAATTCAGAATCTCATACCATTTATATAAATATTCTAGCAAAATCGTGCTACAAAAAGTCGTAGCTGCAACTTCTTAATCTCCCTAAAATAAATATTGGATCACTGATATCATATTGAAATATTGATTTATAACTAACATGGTAACAACAAACCACAAAAATTCAGTTTTTTTAAATATTATATACCTAAACAATAAAGCATTGCATTTTGTTGAATTTGGGCTTTGGAATTAGGCTCTTGATGTATTTTGATTTTGCAAATTTGGTTTTTTTGAAAAAAGTTTGGATTTTGACGTACTTGGATTTTAAGCATGATCCAATTTTATATCGCCAACATGCATTATAATGGATGTACAGCAAAAGAACATTAATATTACATTTTTAAAAATATTTAAATAGTAAAACAATGATGATGCTTCCGGCATCCGTATTCAAATGCTAGTCAAAGAAGCCTTTAAATGAATTCTATTCTCTAGATGGAGAAAAATTAAAGCCCAATATAAGATGAAGGATGTGAGACACTTTATCAATTATGACTCAAAACGGCTGGGTGGCAAAGTGGTTAGAGTGCCGATCTTTTATTCGACAGGCCTGGATACAAATCCCAGTAAAAGTGAGAAAAAACTTTTATCTAGTTTTCGGCTCGACTCAGCTACCCATTCACCAGTGGGTTCAAATTCAAATAGTATAAGAAATAATAGTTATATATCTTTTTAATAAATACAATTTAATTGAATATTATAACTCACAGATACAGAAATACCCAAAAATTCTAAGATAAAATTATTACAATAGATAACAAAAAAAAAAACATTGTGTCTATTAGAAGTCTAAGACGTTTCTACATTATATAGTACTATTTCTGACCTAATTCTATTTCATATTTAAATTGTATGTGGAATTCATTAATTTCAATTTTAATAATAAGAATATAATTTGTCTCACCTATTCTAACATATACCTATGGTATTGACAGGTTTATTAACCTAACAGTTGAACAATCACCACTAAAAAAAAAAAAATCAAAGGTTCTTCCTAATATTCAATTAAATAAACATAAATTCCTTTGTTCGAATTCAATTCAAAGTTCCCCCTCTAAAATTCTCAATATCTTTTTAATTAGAATATTTATTATTTTAAATATGTTCAATGAACTCAAATATATCAAATTTTTTAATTACCCGGGAAAAAAATAGATTTTCAATTTACATCAATAACAATAAAATTTATGGAAACCTGTAAGCACCTAAATAAAAGATCAATTTTCTTTAAAAATATTCTCAAATTATTTAAAAGTTATTGATGATTGTAACAAATAAAATAAGGTCGAAAACCTGTAATAATCAGTTCATGATTAGGCTTCTAACAATTGATGAATTTATGACTTGTTAAAAAATGAATCTTTTACATTTTAAAAAAGAAAATCTATAGAATCATTGATTTAAATTGTAGAGGTCATCAACTTAAAATGACTTATTATGAATATTTATATTCTCAGTCATATATTATTTTATTGTTGTTGTATTTCGTATTTTTTTATACCCGTATGACTATAGGTCAAAAGAGTATACAAAATTTGCCAATACGTTTATGTAGTCTCATAGGAATGGATCGGATCAGAATCAGAAAGTGAATCGGTCTAGCTATGTATGTCCGTCTATTCGTCCGCACGATGACTTAAAAAATAAAGGAGTTAAGATTTTGAAATTTTGACAAATTCATTTTTATGTAATAGCCGTTATCGCTATTGAAATCCAGTTCGCTCCACGGGTTCGGATAACTGTCATAAAACTTCTTCTTTTATTTGCGTAATAATAGAGTAATACTTAATAAAGCAAAAGATGTGTAAAATTTTGCTAGAATAGCTCAATTTTACAGCCAAAGTTAGTATAAAATTTAGTTGGGGTAATGCAGTGGGTTCGAAGTCATCCTGCTGAAAACGCAACCAGTCGAATATGTTAACCAGTTCAACTATCTTGGTAGCATAGTGACTACTGATGGTGGTGCGGAGGCAGATGTGAACAACAAACTTAGCAAAGCAAGGGCATCATTCGGACGGTTGTATCCAGTATGGAGGAACACCAAAATCTCCAAGAAAACAAAAGTAAAGATCTTCAATGCTTGCGTAAAGACCGTACTAATGTATGGAAGCGAAATATGGATGATATTTAACAACATCGCCAGAAAATACAAGGCTTCACTAGCCGCTGTCTGCGCATAATCTGCAGAATATTCTGGTCTAGCAGAATAAGCAACTAGGACCTATGGAGACTTACCAGAGAGGAACCCATACTTAGGCAATTAAGAAAGAAGAAATGGAGGTGGATAGGCCACACGCTAAGAAAAAATCAGAACAACATAAGCCGCAGGGCCTTGGAGTGGAACCCCCAAGGAAGCAGAAGATGCAGGCGTCCAAATAACACCTGGAGGCGCACCATAATAAACGAGCTCAATCAGTGCAACCTTACTTGGGAGAATGCAAAAAAAGCAGCAGGAAACCGAGTGAGATGGAGATGTCAAATCGAAGCCCTTGCTCCCTCGCGTAGTAAAAGGACAACAAAAAAAAAAGTGCAGTGGGTTCGAGGAGTTGCCATACAACTTCTTTTTTTATTTGAGCATTACTCTATGTCAATAGTAGTTAACTTTAATGGCCAACTTTTGAATATAATAAAGTTGGTGTAGGGGAACAGCCTTTTAACTTATATTTTCTTTTATACATAACTGAAAGCCTAATAAGTTATGCATTTAAAATTTTGTCAAAAGTAATTAACCGAATGATATAATCCCGATATTACGGTCATACGTGTATCCCTGAGTTGACACAGTCTACCCTCTTACACTAACAATAAAAATGAATTGTCACATAAATATTATATAATATTTTTTATATTTAAAAAAAAAATAAATATGAAAAAATTAATCCATTCATCTATCTTGTAAAATTTAATCTTTCTATTCTATTAAAATTTTTATGTCTAGACACACCTTCATATTGAATCAAAACAAAAAATCATCATCATCATTTGTGGCAGTTTCTTTTTAATACACCAATTGTATATTTAATATTTATTAATTTTATTTTTTTTGAAGCCGTTATTCATCAATCAAAATACATGCTTGACAATTGAATTTATATAATATTTTTCATTTTACGTGTATCATATTTATCATATAACGGTACATTATATTGTTTCCATTTTAATTTCAAATAAATAAAAAATATGTGTGGAAATATTATAACAATTTATGTGTGTGTTGTAAACGTGAAAGGACTTAAAAAAACAAATGGTGAAAACAAGAAGTGCTTAATGTATTTTCAGCACATTTTCAAGGAAAAAATGTGTTTTAATAGTTACACTCGGTGTGTTGGTCCGTGGGTTTATAAAACTTTTACATAATGATGATATAAAAAATAAAATTTTAATTACGAATACTTATAATTGAAGACATTGTTTCTTTAGATTCTTACAATCTACATAATATAAAAGGAAAATTTGTTTGCTTGTTCGTCTAATTATTTGTGGGTAGAGTGTACATTTCTAAACTGCTATTATAGTGAAATTTATTCACCGATTATACAGCCAATTATTATGAAAATTTGTATATAAAGGCTTTTGCATAATGTGAGTGTTTCTGTGCTAACAATTTTGCTCTAACGGGTCGCCAGATTAATGCTGTGGTGCACTTTTTCAAACGTTTTTACTTTAGAATAAAATTGGAATTTATTAACACACGTCGACCCGCCGCTTGGGCTACAAAAATTTTGGAATCAAATTGCTTCCAATATTGTGAAGTATTGCATTGACTTTGACAATGGAATTGACTCTAACAAACTTGGGATTTATTAAAACATGTCGGTCCGACAATTGGTCACAAAAATTTTTGGAATTTTATGTCCAATTTTGCCAAAAACTTCTTTGACCAAAAAGAAAGGCTCCAAAACAGTTTTGTCAAGTTCCGCTAGCCCATTGTGGCACAACAACTTTTTAAAGACAACTTTTAATTTACTCTAAATTAGATATGGTGTGATCTTTTGACCTCAAATTTTGTATGCATGAAGCTCTTTAACAATGGAGTTGACTTTATTAACAAACTTGACATTTGTTATCACGTGTTGGTCCGACGATTGGTCAAAAAAACATTTTGAAGCAAATTAGGTCCAATTTTAAAAAGTAGGTAATACTCTTTGAATTATGTTTAAAAAAAGTTTTTGTCAAGTCCCATTAACTTATTGCGAAAAAAAACCTTTTAAAATGTTTTTCTAAAACCGTATAAACCATTAACTTTGAGAATGGTGGTTGCTGGCGAATAATGTCAACTGAACTAAATTTTCATTGAGTGGTGCAGCAACTCGCCCTAGTTATTAGCTAGTTTATATAATAAATTTCTAACAAAAGTTCTAAATTTATTGAACATTGTTTCATTTTGAAAATTCACCTTTTAAAAACCCTTGGTTTTTTTCATTACTTGTTTAAGATATATTGTAATGTCATATGAAATTACACTTGAATATTAATGCATCAAAAATTCTAATGTAATTTAACAAATGTGTTAAGAGCAGGTTAAAATAACATAGTTTATTTGTGTCAAGTTAAATTTGAGCAATTTAAAACAATTCTTGCAAAAGATATTATTAAATATTTTTTTTTTTTTTGAAAAATTTCAATGATCCCCACTGGTATGAAAATTTTAATATAAACTTTTAAAAATCAAAAAAAAAAATATCAAGTGTTAATATGAAATATTTTTTATAAAAATTATTGGATGGAAAGATAAGTACTTGTATCATCTACAATCTGAAATAATGCGAAGGACCTTCCACATTTTGAAGATGTAAAGTTTACCATAGCAACAACACTTCTGATATTTTTTTTTATGTTGTAAGATATTCTAAATTTTCTCAAGAGCTATCTACTAGTCTTGAAATGTGTTGATGCATACAATTAATGGATTTATTTAGTATTTTGACTTTAATACAATAATGACAATATGAAATAATATTAAAATAGGTTCAAGGTGAAATAAGGGAATTTTTTGTGTACGGAGTTTTGTTCTGAACTATAGAGGTATTTGGTACTGCCACCCTAGCAAAAGTTGTCGGAAACGCATAAATCCGAAAATCTTTTTTGTGTATTCGTGTATGTGTGTTTGTACAAATGTGTTTCTATGAACACGTTACCTCACATACATTTTAACCGATTTTGATGAAATTTAGTATGAATGCCTTTTTCGTCAAAAAATAGGTAAAGGTTATAAATAAGGTTAGGTTCGTAGTTAGCAAAATCGGATCACATGATCGAGAGACTCCCATAAAAAAACACCAGACATTCCGAGAAATCTTGAGTTCTAACCATCGGAATGAGTTAAAAATTACTTAGATTATTGGTGGGTACCCATGAAGTGTAATTTCATAAATTGATTTATGTTTCATAAGGTTAGTAGCATAGAAGATTCTAGGAGTCAGTTATTTTATTCCAGCTGCTAATATGGATATGAACTGCTAATTTGGCACTACTTGACTTTTAGATTTCAAACCTCCAAATGGGCTACTCTTCGATCCTGAAAGCCACTGTAATTCCAGACTTGCAATTTGTTAGTCTGTTGGTCCCGTTTAATGTTATCAGGAACCATTTTGCCGTGCTCAAAAAATTTTTAAATATCTTAAACGTTATTGATTAAAAATATTTTAAATCGTTTTTTTTCTGAAAATCGTTAAGATGTTACTTTTAATAATTTAATTTAATTAAATAAAAAACTTCTCTCGTTGGGTTAATTAAAAATTCAATCCAACTTCTTAAAATTTTATTTTAAATTTTGATGAAAAAATCCATGCAACGTCGGGACTTAAATATTCTTAAAAATATTCCTTAAATTATTCATAGAAAAATAAAAAAACCTGAATCAAGAAACCAAAAAACCAAAACAAAATGCAAAAATATTTTAAAAACTTTAATTAAGGGTTAATATATTTTAATTGAAAAATTTGTAAATTTTTAAAAGTCAATTAAAATCATAAATTAAAAAAAAAAATAAAATTGAATTTATCAAGGGATTTAAAAAAAAAAATATTCTTTTAGTATTTAATATTAATATAAAATTCAACTGATTTTTTTTCACTCATAATCGCTACCAAATAAAAATCGTCTAGACTAAAGGGCAAATATTGAAATTAAAAAAAAAAGCGAAAAATCACAACGGAATAAAATTGAATTTGCCTCAATTAGAGATTAAAACCATGCGATTAAATGGACGTTCTGAAAAACAAAACACAAAAAAAAATATCCTAATTATGAAATATTATATCTATTAAAAAAAAAAAAATCGTCCAATCCAAATACCATAGAACTTCATCTTTATTTTATGAATATATTAAATCATATTAAATGGTGGATGTATATAATGAATGTATGTACTTATGTATTAACTAGAGCAATATAATGTCAAAGAGTCCTTTACATTCGAGAATATGAAAATTTTTGAGAGCATGGCTATGCGAAAAAAGTTCCCAAGGAAAAAATTACCAAAATCTGTATGATGATTTTATAGCCTTTTCAAAAAATATGCTGTGTCCACCGCAGAACCAACCGCTTTTACAGGAAAATCATAATGTGGAATATCTTAAAAAAATTTTTTTTTAAATTTAACTTAAGGGAGACTTAAATTTGTCGGACAGACATACAGAAAGACATACAGACATACAGACAGACAGACAGACAGACAGACAGACAGACAGACAGACAGACATACAGACAGACAGACAGACAGACAGACAGACAGACAGACAGACAGACAGAGAGACATACAGAGTGACATACAGACAGACAGATAGGGAGGTAGACAGACACACTGACGAACATCATAAAACAAACACATTTTTCTGAGTTTCTGAATACCGTAGTAATGCATATATGCAAAAATCTCTGGATCCAATTTTTGATGCAAAAATAATACCTATCGTTTATTATATTTCATATAAGCGGTTGGTAAAAGAGTTTCGGAACAAGTTTTATACAAATTTAAACGAACATAAATAAAAGGGGTCAACTGTAACATGTGATTAACAGTTTTTAGATTTTATAAAACAAATTTTTTAATGTTCTGGTTTTTTCGACTTTTGCATTTAAGACTTATTACAAATTTGATAAAGTTGATCGTTCGTCTTTTAAACCGAAGATTAGGACTTAAAAATTACTAAGCCAGTAAATGCATTTAACATTATTGTTGGTAATATAAAGTTAAAGATATTCGAATCTTACTGATAATGTAGTCATCTATAAATGGAAGCTTCTGAATCATGAGGAAGTCTGAAAACCTGTCTGAGAAATGTTTAAAACTTTGATTTTTAGACTTTTAATAGAATCATATGAGATGAAATGTCTTATATATTAAAAGTCCATTATTAAGAACCATCTTTTCCATAATAAAAATTTATAAAGTGTCCCAAAAATAATATAAAGAATCCCAATTCAATTTCGGAAGTTTTCCTTCGGGAAATTTTTCATAGAACTAAAAATATTGATTAAAGTTAATATGGGGATTTTTATGTAATAAAATAATAAAAAAAAAATAAATTACAAAAAAATAAATAAAAAAAAAATCCGAATTGTAAATAAAAGGAACAGGAAGTTGACTTTAATAAATTTGTCTATAAAACGCCTTCAGCATTTTTTTTGTTGTTTTTTTATTTTGCATTTTTTTATAAAAAAATTTCAATAATTAATTCACGCATAAAATTACTGTGTTTTAATGTAAAAAGATCCAATATTTTTAATGTTAAAATAAAAAAAATCGTTTTACATTAACAACATTTAACAGTTAACATAATTTTGAAATATGTTATGTTATTAATTAAATTAAGTGTAAGTGTATAGGTTTATTAATTTTTATTTTGATATTGTAGACCAATATGATTGTACTTGAATCCATTTTGTTTTATATCTGTGAGTTATAAAAGTTTATGATATTGAAGTGCTTTACGTTGAAATTATTTAAAAGGACCTCTTTAACCACTTTATAAATTTTTTATTCAGTTACCAAGGTCAATTACCAATTTTTAAATACTTTAAATCTATGACTGTAATATTATATTTTATACTTATTGAATAATTTAAAACATTAACTTTAAGTTGATAGGCTTTTTTAACAAATTTTATTTATATTATTATAATATCCATTAATATCCATTAATATTAATAAATTATTTCACTATAATGTAATTTTGAATGGTAAAACGATAAAAAGTTTTATTTTTTTTTTAAACAATTAAAGCAAACCGATGGGGAGGAATATTAATTTTTAGGAATTTTTACTTTTATACATTTTTTTTTTGGGAGGATTGATCTAAATTAGAACACAATATGGGTTTTTTTAGACAAAAAAATTCGATTTTTTTGTAATTTATCTAAGTTATAAGTAGAAAGAAAAGAAATTATTTTAGGGTCATAGATCTCTTTATTTCGTTACAAACGATTTTTTTTAAGAGTTAAAACATTAATTTTATTACTTTAAATAAATTATTTATAAAACTTATTGATAGATTATTGATACAATATAGAGTGTCTCAAATTCTATTAACTTGCTGAATCAAAAATTGTCTAAGTTGAAGAATATTCTTGTATCGCTGCATATATTATTTCTCCCCTTTTGATCTTCTTAATAACTATAAAATGTATATTAGGCACAAAAATGGAGTTATAATACACATTATTGAGCTGGAGTTCCTACAATGGAGCTAGGATATCTCGAGAAAGTGCAAAATAGATAAATATTCGTCTTCTAAATGATCGTATTGGCACCTCAACGCTCACTCCAGTAAGTAATCGCCGTCAAGTTAGTTCACCTTGTTTTATAGTTGTCTAGTAGGGATTAATAAAGTTTTTCAACGTGAAACAAGGAGGATAACAGATGCTTATTCCTACACATTTGAAAAAATTCGCAAACAACCCAAAAAAAACATGGAAAGTTGTAAAAAATTATCAATAAACATATAAGTAAGGAAGGCACAACAATATTAGACAGCTCAAAGAGCATATCTATTGCACTATTACTTTTACACATTGGTACTATTAATAAGATACTATTATGATGCAAGTGTATGAAAATTTATTAATTAATTAATTAATAATAGGATAGTTTATAAAATCTAAAAAAATTAAAATCATAAATATTAAATTAAGAGATTTGCTCCTAAAAATATGCAAATATTTTTTTAAAAATTTAATAAATATTCATAATAAAAAATTTACTGAACATCTAAGTGTTTATCAGTGATACTTTTTATAGTATACCATTAGTTTTATCTTAGAAATTGAATTAAATTCTATTATCTAACTTCGAAGAAAAATTATTGATATTTGCTCCTAAAAATATGCAAATATTTTTTTTAAAAAGTGGTGAAATATTCATATAAAATAAAACAAAAAAAATTTACTGAGCATATAAGCGTTTAGCAGTGATACTCATTATTATATACCAATAGTTTTGTCTTACAAATTGTGCTCGTTTCTATTAACTTCAAGGAAAATTATTGATATTTGCCCCTAAAAATATGCAAATGACCGATACTTTTAAATTAACAAATAATAAAAAATGTATTATAATTTAAATAAATAAACAAATTGATATGAATATATATCGAGCTTTTAACTGTTTTACAGGGACACTGATTATATAATATATAAACAATTTTATCTTATAAATTATTCTCATTTCTATGATTTCTTTATAAAAAACCATTTATTCATTTAAATTAAAATATGAAATGTTAAATGTTTTAAAAGTTTTAAGTTTTTTTTTTTACATTCATGTAAAAACAATTTTATATGTTAAACCATATGGATCACCGCTTTAAAAAAAAATATTAAATTCACCGCATTATTGAAAATTAAAAAAATTTTCATTACAAAAATGCAAATATAAATGCAAAAAAAAAATACAATTTTTAAATGTACATATTAAAAAATAAATTAAGTTTTTAATAAAGTTAAAAAAAAAATACAAAATCCATTTAGTTGAATATTTCGTGGACATAATTTCAACCGAAACTGATCAATTAAATAACAAGATATACATATAATTTTTACATAGTTAATTAAACCACTACTACCACAAAAATTTCTCAATTGCAAACCTTTTTTTTATATTTTTTTATGACAATTTAATACAATTTCAGATCATTTCAGTTATATTATTTTAACTATAAAAATATGTTTTTTAATATCATATTCATTACGTAAAATTTAAATTATTTTTGAAGTATAAAATGTGAATGTGATAAAATCGAAAAATTTACAAAAAAAAAAAAATTAAAATAAAACTCAAAAACCAAATTAAAACATTTGTCATGAGATTCAATTTTATTTGATTGCAAAAATTTTAATTTTTTTGTTTTATTTTAAAAAAAAAAATGACATTTTTGATTTGCATGATGCATTGAACTGTATATTTTTTTTTTATATTAATATGTATTATAGAATTCATAATATATATACATAGAGTTATGTGAAAATAGTTATAAAAGTGTAAATTAATGACGTTTTCGAAATAACAGCTGTTCATGGTTATTGACATTTTGAATAAATGCTTAAAATAACTAAGTTAAAAAAATCACCCCTAAAATTATGCAAATCCAACAAATCAAGTTTTATGAAGAACTATTATTTTTTTCGTTAAAAATATGGTCGGGTGCAGATGGTGTGAATTTTCCTATTGAAAAATCCAAATGCATACATATTTGTAATAAAAGAAACTGTAGTCTAACCCCATTAAGCTACAATAATATATTAATCAATTCAGTAAATGAGATCAGCCAAAAGTCTTAAATATTAACCGCATATCAAGAACATTGTAAAAAAAATGAAAAAAACGAACAACCTCTTAAAACTAATATGTAAAAGCAAATGTGGTCCACCAATTAAAACAGCTCTAGTTATTGCAAAAGCCTTACAAATCGGAAAAATTGATTACGCAATACCAATCTACGATTTTTGTAATAAAATCCAAATAGCCCAAATCCAACGTCAACTAAACTAAGCGGCATGAATAGCCTTAGGTGCTTTGAGAAAAACATATATCGGCAGCTTAATCATAGAAGTAGACATTCCCACTTTCGAGGAACGACGTAATCTACTCGCATCAAAATTGGTTCACAGACAATATAGCAACTTGGAGTACCCTTTGAACAGTTCATAACTGCGCTGATCAAAGAAGGGACAAATACCAACGCCAAAAAACTCTTCCTTCGTGCAAGCCTTAGAATTTTTAAAATTAAATGGTATTTTTTTTGAACAACCATTGCCAAAATTAGCTATAATAGAACCCTGGTTAAATAATGTAGAAAAATATATAGATACATCGATAGCCATTCATACAAAAGCTGTACCAAGTGGTCAAAAATCGTTATCCAAATGCGTATTGTATATATACAGACGCAACCAAATCGGAAGATGGAGTCGCGTAGAAAACGTAGTTCGGAAACAAAATTTTTTAGGTTACGTTTAGAACACACCCTAAACACCAAAAAATATATTTTCGATAATACTAGTCCACCAATTTGCAAGTACCTATTTTGTAATATTCAAATTGAAATAAATAAATAAATAATTTTTTTAATATATATAATAATATAAATAATAATATTTTTAAAACTTCAAACTTGACATCAATTAGCAGAAAAAAATCTGTCAAATACTAAGGTGTAGTTTTGAATCAACATTTAAATTAGAAAAAGGGATAAAAGTATTTATAGTGTCCAAAAAACTTTTCTATAATAATATTATCGATGAAAGAGTAAAAATTTTAGCTTATCAATGTCTCATTAGTCCTGTTATATCATATGCTGAACCCATTTGGTTCAACATAAGTGCAATTCTAATGGAAATATTAAGAAAATTTGAACGCAAATGCATAAGAGCCTGCGTAAATTTACATAGGAAACCTGAAACGGATTACAAGCATTTTTATTCCAATAAATGGTTGTCCCGTAAAGCTAATATTGTAAGATTCGATAATTTTTTAATAAAAATAATTCGTAATCACTTTGAAAGATCTCTTAATACAAAAGAAAATGACCTTATATCACATATATTTTACAATAATGATGAGGATATTAAAAATTCCTTAAAAACGGGATACATAGCACCCGAACATTTTATTTATCTTGATTCAAAAAGTTATATCCAAAGCCACGAACATGTCTCCCGTCCATTATATCACTATAATAGACGGGCTACATGTGAGTGTATCGAATATAATCCTCATAACGTAGAGACAAATACATTTAAATATGATTTGTTTATCCCAGAAAGAGATAAAAAATTCCAAATAGTCACATTTGGTGGCTAAATAATCAAGCAGATTTTAAATTTAACATTAGCATCAAATATACATAATATACATAATATAATCAAATTAGTATAATCTTATAATACTATCCTGTAGTAGTCCTAGGAACCGATGGTTTTAAAATATTCCACAATCATTTATGATATAAATATTAATTTAAATTTTTAATAAGTACAAATTTCTAATATTTCATTCATTTATTACAATGTAATATTACTCTCAATTGTAATATAAAATATAATTCTTGTAATATCAGTAAAGCCCTCGATTACAGAAACCATTTTGGTATTGAATTAAAATTTAGAATATTTTTTAGAATACTTTCCGGTAACTTCGCCGATTTTATGAATACTATATTTGGAGTTGTCCAGTGAATCAATACTCTAGTCTAGAACTAGAACTCAGATATTCCATAACCTACTCAGAAGTCCAATAGTGATGAATAGACAAAACTATTCAATAGTTTAGATCATTCTTAATTTTAATTCACGCAAAGTTAACAGTCCCTTTAATTTCGACGTATCCTTCTAGCTGAATGTGTAAGGACTATTAACTTTTCTGTTTCAGTTTTAACAAGTGATGCTTAAGAAAAAAATTACCTATATAATGGTAAGTTAAATAAAATTTACAAAAAATTGTCCTACTCTAGCTTTGGTTTACATCGTTTAACCTTAAATGGAATCTTGAAATGGGAGCGTTCGATAATCTCGGTTTAGTAAATTTTTTTTTTAAATCTGGTTTTTAGAAAATTTCGTTTTAGCAAATTTCATTTTTTATTGAAAAATCTGGTTTTTAAGGATTTTTGAGTTGGATATAAAATCAGAATTATCAGCTTTTTCCAGAATACAAAAAAAAGGGATTTTTTAAAAACAAAATTTCCTAAATGAGATTTTCTAAAACGAGATTTCAGACCCAACTCTTTTGAAATATGACACAAAAAAGTATATATAGAAAATATAAATTTGAATCGAAATTGAAAATTCATTCTAAAAATTTAATTTTTAAAAATTTCTGAATATTCAAAGATTCACAATTCAAATATACATTTAAAATATGACAATTTGTCAAAAATCAATACCTTTCAATTATATCTTTTGTTATTATTTTTGAAATTTTCAATTATATTTTATAAAATTCAACTAACAATAGAATATGGCAGCCAAATTTTTCGGCTTTGAAAAGTTTGCAAATCTTAAAAGATCAATAAAAGAAGCTGGTGGTATAAAAGGAGCATTCAGAAAAATTTATAGGTATATTTCATATAATTTACAATTTTGTGAAAATTTCTTACAAATTGTATATTATATTCAGATGATACAAATTAATTAAATTTAAAATCTGTATATAGATATGATGGATTGAAATTTGGCGAACATGTTGGAACCGATCAATATGGTAATAGATATTATAAAAACTCATATTATTTTTATGGTAGAAATCGTTGGGTAGAGTTTGCTGATAAACATGGTTTAGATTATGATGCTTCACAAATTCCACCTGAATGGTATGGTTGGTTACATTATAAGGTAAATAATTCAAATTTATCTTCTTTCAAATGTAATCATACTGTAATTATACTTTTAGACTGATTTAACACCAGAGGAAGATGCATGTCGTCCAAAATTCAAATGGATGGCTAAGCATACTGAAAATTTTTCTGGAACTCCAGGTAAACCAATCAAATGTATTTTATAAATTGATTGTGATATAAATTGTTCAATGTGTTTATAGACCAATATATGCCATATTCAACCACACGTCCGAAAATTATACCTTGGAATGGAAAAGATGGAAAAGATGGGAAAGATGGGAAAGGAAAAGATGGAAAAGAAGGAGAAGATGGAAAAGAAGGAAAAGATGGAAAAGATGGAAAAGATGAAAAAATATGTTCAAAATTAATGTTTAAATTGTAAAATATACAAAAATCAAATTAAGAGTTAATAAAAATATATATTTTTTAAATTTACTTTCTACAATATAAATAATTATATTATTAAATAATTATATTATAATTTTAAAAAAAGACAAAACCAATAGCCCAACTATTGAACAACTTTATCCAATTCAATATCATACTTAAACGATGTCACCCAAAATTTAATTTAAGTTGTTCAAATATGACAAACATCAATATTGTTTGTGGTCCCAAACGCGTAAATGATGGTACAAAACCTTTAAAAAAAGCGGATAAACCCTCTTTATATGTGTGTTTACAAATGTCTATTAAGCCATTGTATTGTCCAGCCTTTGCATTCATTGTTCTTGTTTTAAGTACATCTATTGGTTGTGTTAAAACTGTTGCTATTGATGCTGCAAATATTGACGCAGTAAAATGTGTATTTAAATTATCTTGATAATATGGTGTACTTAACAGATACTGTTTCGTCTGATCATAAAATGCTATTTGGCCGACAGTCATAAGACCTCCTCTTATTGTAGATGTTAAAGCTCCTGAAAATGACTTTTTTAAACCTCCTTCTTTATAAACTCTGATTAAACCATCTATCGCATTTTTATAATTTCTCCTTTGGTCCTTTGGTAATTTAACATCATTTTGCATTCTTACATTCAACATATCAGCTGGTGTACCAACAAATCCGCCCGCCATACCAGATAAACCAGCTAATAATAATTTTCCACCAAATGTTTTTGTTGAAATAAAATCTTTTCCAAATTCATACAAACCAAATCTTGCCATCGAATAAGTCATTTGTCTTAAAATCGATGCTGAAATTCCGTTGTAGAATGAAAGGAAACCTTGTTCTCTTAAAATTTTTCCTGTAAACCTTATTATAGGCAATTTTTCAGTTTGGGTTTGCAAATTGACTTTTATTAAATCCAAAGGGTGTGTAAATATTGCTGCGCCTGATGCTGCCAAACCACCAAAATACCATTTTGAAACTTTTTGGTGTTGGGTTTCTGAATCTCCTGTCATACTATTGAATTTAACATAAAGTAACGGTATAAATAATGGTATTTTATTTAAGACAAATGTTCAAATAAAAAAATGCTTCACATGGAATTTTATATATAAATAAAATAAATTAACAAAATACAAAAATTTTATAAATGGCCCTTTTCTAAAACATCAAAAATATGACGATGATGACAATCATTAAAATCACAAATTCATAAAATTTTTGACACGACAATCATAATTTTGTAAATTGTTGCAAACATCGCTTCTAGGTTCGCTTTGACCTTTAAATATAATACATTGATGTAAGGACGGCACGAAGCGACACTAGAGTATAGCAACCTTCTTTTGTTTGCGTTAACATTAAATTCTATGTTTTTCTTACTAATATTTTTTTTTAATTTAGAACGCGACGCTAGAAACGAAACGACTTTTGGGATCATCACTTTAAGGAACCATCACCATCAGTCATCACCTTATGGAATATTTTTTTTATAAAAACTAAAGAATTATGATTTTTTTTTTCAGTGATTCGAAAGCGTCAATGACAAACGCGAATTATGGCAAACATCAATGACGATTAAATGAAAAACAAAAATCAGCTGATGATCGTCAAATTGTTGATTTTTTAAAAAGGGGCCTTGGACGAACGTCAATTTTATCAAAACTTTTTATTTAGATAAAGCGAGATAATTAATATTACTTAAATCATGTATGTAATTACAGTGCTTCATTACTAGAGGGAACATGTCTTACAAATCTCGAACAATAAGCAGTTAAACAGTTTACGAGGTTGGATTAAAATTGTGTAAAAAGGAAAAATTTACTTGAAAGTATACCAGTATTTTACAAACTATATTTTATAATTTTCTAATTTATTTTTGGGTCTTAATTTTAATTTAAATTAAAATATATTTAAATTTCAAACTCACATAATAATTACTAAGAAGAAGAATACACTTCAACTTTAATTCAAGGAATCATAAGTTTCGAATTCAATGAGTATAGAAGTGGTAATTTATTTCGAAAAGTTTATGATTCCTTTCAAGTTCTTAAAAATTCTTTTTCATTTTGAAGAAAAACCGATTGAATTTCTTTTTAAACAAAAATTGATATGTACAGTTAGTAGATAATAAGCAAATATTTTCTTGGAATTTTTAAAATGGTACTTTAAAAATCAGATCCCTTGAAGTTTATTTCTATTTGTCAATTCCTCTTGAGTTTTTCAAAGGAATTTTCAAAGAAAAGAGGTAGGCAATTTTTATTTTCTAATACAAAAATTTGTCACAGAATTTATTTACCCAAGGTATTATTTTATATAACTATATATAATATATATATATAATATATACTAAGATTTTAAGATATAATATATACTAAGATAATTTTAAATAGTTTATTAAAAATAATTAAAATTTATGAGTATAATAAGAGATATTTACGAATGAACTGTACAAATCAAGGTGAAATATAGTTATATACAGTACAACTTCGATAATTATTCCAAACATTATAACACTATTTTGATATTAGAACACTAATATTTGAATTGAATCTTACGTTGTTTTCGATTGTTTTTTTGAGATTTAGAATGCTTTTAGATCCAATCGACAATGAAACAAGAATTACTATTTTTTGTTTACGTACTTTTGTATAATTTTCAAAATGTAAACATATTTACAACATTTTCATATAGTGTTCTATACGATATTTTGGTTCTACAACAAAAATTATTTGCTGCAACTCGAAATATTTATTTTCTGATGATGATGATAAGGATGAAATGAATCCATAAATTTCATAATATTCTTTATTACTTTTCTTTGTATTTTTTATAACTTCTTGACGTTTTAATATTTTTAATTTATTTGTTTTGACATTTTAATTAAATTAACAAATGTCAAAAGCACAATTACTCAAAAAAAAAAAGGAGCTAAGAATCTGAATTGTTTTTATTAAATATTCGTCAATGTTATTGAAATCCAGCAAGTTTGCTCCTCTGGTTCGAAAACTTGTCATACAACTTTTAATTCTTTTATGTGAGCATTACTCTACATCTAATAATTTCTAAAATTTTGTCAATAGTAGTTAAGTTTGATGGCCAACGTCTGGGTAAAATAAAGTCGGTGTTGTGGAAGAAATTACATAACTCAAAAGTCTAATAAGTTGTATATTTAAAATTTTGTCAGAAGTAATCAACCGAATGGTATAATATGTATATTGCGATCATACGGGTATCCCAGAGTTGACACAGTGTACTCTATTTCAGTCTCCCTCGCTTTTAAGCTGTTTTGTGATTTTATATTCCATATTAGATTTAAATATCCTATCTATATATATAAAAGCGAAAGTTTATTTGTTTCTTTGTTTGTTTTTATGTAGCAAATAGACTACTAAACTGCTCAGCCGGTTAGCATGAAAATTTGTATATAGAAGTTTTTAGGTAAGGAAAGAAATCATGGTCTAAATATTGCTCTAACGGACGGACCAAAATAAAGATGTTGGTGCAAGTATTCAAACTTAATTTTGTTCTAAAATGAAAACAGTTGGACCGATTTACGTTAAATTTTGTATACGTGATGCTCCTTGGGAATAAAGTTGACACTATTAATAGATTTGAAATTTGTTAACCCATGTCGGCCCGACAGTATGTAAAAAAAAATTTGGAAGCAAATTACGTACAATTTTGGGAAGTAGGTAATACCACAGATTGAGTTAGGGAAAAGTTTAAAAAAATTTTTTGTTGAGTGAATGGATTGCGAAACAAAAATTGTTTCTAAAAGAGTTGGACTGATTATCTTTCATTTTCCTGTACGTGGTGCTTGATAATTAAGTTGAGGATAGTGGGTTTCTGGCAAATAATGTCAAGTGAATTAATATTTCTGCGCATTGTTAATAATTATGAAAAGTTTCAAGTGAAATTTTATAAATTTGTTGAAAAATTGCTAGAATAATGTTAGAAAAATTGTTTTAAAAAAATTAGCTTTTACACTATTGATAATTTTTGTATTAACTTTTTTCAATTACATCAACAAATTAAATCTGCATTAAGTGGCGCAGTTACGTGCACCAGAATTAGCTTGTATTAGATAAAATATTGGAAGAATAAATTAAATATTTTATTGCTACTTAAATATTTATGAATTATTTTTTAGGCAAAAACTTATGATAAGGTTGTTTTTATAATATGGTCAATATGATCCCAAAAAAATATCCTATCTAATTAAGTTCGACTGTAATTTATTTATTAAATTACAGTGAAAGCTCTCATAAACGGATACTCACGGTTCTAAAATTTTCGTCCGCTTATGGGAACTGTCCGGTTAATAGAAAAATTTTTTTGGTAATAATGGTAAAACAACATAAAAAGTAAATAACAAAAGAAAATAAAAATTACTACAAAAAACTAAACAAAAATTCAATAAATTCAATACAGATTAACATTATTTGTTTAAATTACATGCTACATCCATTCCAGAGTTTAAGAATTAGTAGTCTTTTGAAAAAATTTGAAAACTTTGACTGCCGTATTTTTTCTTGGTCAATTTTTCAAACATTATTTTTGAAATGTGTTTCTAAGTTTTTTATAAACTGGAATGCTGTAAGATCCTCTTTAAATGTTGCAAATTTTTTTAAACTATTCTTCAAGAACTGGTGAACTTTACCTATAACGTTTGCGTAATAAACCCAATACGTATTATTTTTAAAAAATGGAAAAATTTTTGATTCTTAAGAGAGCGAGTTTGCATCTTATTAATAATACATACTAATACTATCTCTTCCTTGCTCAGAACCTTTTGAAAAATAAGCAATAAAAAGTACCTCTATGTATTAGGCATACATAATAGTATTCAAATCCAATTATGTATGTATTAGATTCTAATATGTAATTCTAAAAATTAGAATGCATACCTATAAATAAATACAAATATATTATAATAGTAAATTATAATACAAAATTTGTATTGGATTGGATGTACACAACATATTACTCACATTAAATAAAAAAAGCTTGCTCATAAATTACAAGTGTCCGTTTACGGAAGATTTTTTTGAAATTTAAAGATGAATTTAAGTGTCCGCGTCCTGTTATTAGAGTGTCCGGTTAAAAGAATGTGTTTTGTATGAAAAAATTAAGAAAAGAATTGGGTTTGAAAAAACTGTCCGTCTTAAAGAGATGTCCGTATATAAGAACGTCCGGCTTAGAGAGCTTTCACTGTATTTGTACTTGGTATCTATTATTATTTATAATTACAATGAATACCTTCAATATATATTTCTTAAGTTTTTTTTTTTTTTGGTTCTTCATCATTTATTTCTAAACAAATTTATTTCTTAATATTTTTTTTTCATTTATATATACATATATATATATATATATTATATTCTTTTATATTTTATCATATTCTCTTTGAAAAGAATATAAAAAAAAACAACAACAACAACAATATAAAAAAAAACTAACTAACTTTATAATAAATTCCCTATATTAAGAGAATAATCCCAAAGATGAAAATTAATTAAATAATATAACTAGACTGACTTTTAATAAACTTTTTTTGAAAACTTAAACATAATTCATTGAAACTTGTTAAAATTTGTTTTTCACTTTTGATTTTTGTTTTTTTTTTGTTTTTGTTGTTTGTGTTTTTTGATGTTGTTTTTGTATTTGGTTGTTTAGAAATATATGAAAAGTAAATAAACCGAAATTGAAAATTATAAAATTGTAGATATACCATATAGGTATACAAAAGAATCAAGAGTTTCTTTATACTCACACCGTTTGGTACAATTTTTTCCTTTTATTCAATCTTTTATTTTTGTTTTGTTTTTTTTTAAGCAAAATAAAATAAAATAAAAAAAAATATTTTTTTCAATATATACTTTTATTACAGTAGTACTAGCCCCCTAAAATGCAGAAAATAAAAAATTGAAGGTAGATCTTGGGAATTTGTTACTGTGTTAATATAAAAATAAATTGCTGGTATAAGAAACAGTTCTTTTAATGTTTCAAAACTTTTAAGCTTAAAATGTTGAAAATTTTTATTAACCAAAAATTGAATGGCAGATCTTTTGCATTTAAAAGTGTTTTAATATAAAAGTAAATTGCTGAAATGAAAGACAGTTCTTCTTTTTATTAAAATTAATCCAGCAATTTACTTTGCTTTTATAAATTTATTAGCCTCTTTGCTTTTATAAATTTATGGTCAGATTTCTAATATAAATGTATCACTAACTGACAGAATGAAAAATAAAGCCATAGACACAGGCAAGTTCAATTAAAAGTATATAATAACAAATTTTCATTCTCCCTATTGTATTCATTTTATTCATTTGCTTTTTGTTTTTTTTTTGTTTTTGAATATCTAAATATAAACAACTTAACAAGTAGCTAGATATCGCACTCACTCATTTACTTTTGAACACCTTTAAGGAAATTTATTATTGAAAAGATAAACAAGAGGTAGGTATAACGTTATATAAATATACATATATTTATATATATATATAAAATAAAACCAAACACCATTCACAAGGTATTTCATCATCATCAGTAAAATTTGTTTTTAGATTATTTAAAGAAAAACATAAACAACAACAAAAACAAAAAACAAATAGACTCCTTGGGGAAAAATGAATACAAAGAAGTAAGAGAACAAGTAATGAAAAAAATCATGGATTTTTAAAAAAACATAGTTTCAAAATTGAACAATGTTCTAGAACAAGTTTTGAGTAGAGTTTATATTTTGAAATTTCATCTTTTAATGAGGATCAAACTCAAACTTTTTACAACCAAAGCTACTTCGCTAACCTCTAAACCATACAGCTCTTACTAATTTGTGGTCAGATTTCTAATATTAATATATCACTAACTTAGAGAATGAAAAATAAACCCATAGACACCAGCAAGTTACTATAAAAGTATATGAAATTGTTTATAATAATTTTTTAGAACTTTTGTTAGAAATTTATTATATACCCTTAGTTGTAAACCCTTATAATTAAGAAAACCCCGTTTGTAGAAGGTTTTAAATTTAATGTTTAAGCTTTAATTAAAATTAGTAATATACAAATTCATCCAAAAGAATCTGTTAATAACTATTACGATTTTTAAAAATTTAAAATATTCTGATTTTTGACCCCTTTGTACAGCTTTTAAACGGTGGGCGGTAATAAACATTTTTCAAGAATTCCCCATTTTTCTTCTAAAGTTCTATTGACTTTCAAAATTTTTAAGTTCGAAACTCAAGCCGTTTGGAAGATTAAACCGGTCAAGTTTTGGATAGCGGTAAATTAAACCACCATACAAAATTTCTATACCCTATAAATTTGTGTTATATATAGGTAGCCTATTAAAGAACTTTTGTAATAACAATTTAAATCTACGGTTTTCCTGATCTTTGGATGGCTGTAGTCCCATAACAGTTGTGGCAATAAAAAAAGTTCTTTCATGAAACAAATCTTTTTTGCAATACTTATTCGCTGTTAAAATTTCCTTTCATTTATTTTAAATGCTGTAAAATTTTTGTAAACAAATAACAGACTGACACAGTGAAACTATATGGTAAAATTTTTCAAATTTTTTTTCAAATATGCTAAAAAAGAAAGAAAAATAACAACAAAAATAAATATTTTTTTTTGCATTAATTTCTTTTTTTTTTTTTTTCGAATATTAAAAAGGTGCGCGTTTCTTTTGAAGTTAAAATTAAATAATATTTTAACATTATTCATTAAAAAATAAAACAAAAAACTTTCTTTTCTCTTGTGGAAATTCTTTTTAAAATAGTTTTACTCAGTGTAGTGCTCAAGGTTAGATTAATATAAAAGTGGGTGGTAAATAGCCGTTGTAATTTATTTTTTTCGTACTGTTTGCGAAATAAATTAGTTTCGACGCGTTTTGATGAGGGTTTTTTTTTTTAGTTAAAAAAATCGCTTGAATAACCGTAGTCCGAAATAACAGTAAAAAAGTTCCTCTGAATTACATAAAGATGATTAGAATAGTAGTATACTAAGTTCCTTTAGATGAAGTTACACTTTAGACCCCCCCCCCCCCCTTTCCCCCTCAATTTTTAAACTTAACTTTGCAATAAGCACATTATACAGGTCTATAAGCACTAAGTACAACAGGTCTTTTAAATTTTAGAAGTCATGTAAAGAAAACATGTGTTATGGAGTTATAGAGGATAATAATAAAAATAATACACACATAGGTGTCTGTATTTTCAGATGTATATTAATGTACTTCTAGAAGTTTTTTAAATAATATACGAGTATACATGAATTACTTAAGAGAACACATTAGCTGGTAACTATTTCCATTATTGCAAAATTAATAGCTGTCTTACATCATCTGACCAATTCAACAGTCCAGGAGTAACCATCTGTCGCATAGCTTGTTTCAGGATGGAAACTTCCGGAGGTGACTTCACAAAGTTCAGATGAGTTACTTTCCTGAGATTTACAGTTTTTTTTTTTTTTTTAAATTCATCAAACTAGAATGAAGAAAATATTTTAATAACTGTGTTCTTAACTTACATTCATATCTTTTGGTGTTCGAATAATCTGAATACAATATAATTTCTTCGCTTCAGATTACTGAAGGTAGATTACGTTTTTTAATTTATTGGGCCCAAAGCTGTGTGTTTAAAATTATATTATACGTCTATTGCACATTTTACCATTAATCATTATACAAGTTGTCCTTTACACTTATGTGAGTGCGGAGGAGGAGTTGCTCGAATGAGGAGTTGCGCGAATGGGGAGGACGATTAAAAAATCACCCCGGAGGAGATCTATTTCTAACAAGTGATTTGCAAGATAACGGCTTTTAAAGGAATTTGAACTAATGGAACTTTAAAAAAAAACACTTTCATCCCTTTGCAACATAGAAGATTCATTTAAGTTTCAGTAGCTCTATTACTTCAGTTATGAACTTTTATATGTCTCTCATTGTTAAACATATCTCTCATCAGGATTTTAATTCGAAAAATATTGATACTTTCTATTGTTTTTATTTAATAACTGTAATTTTGCATTAAAAACCGTTATTAATGTACCGATTTTATTTCATTTTTAAAATCCCCTATTTACTCAATTTCAATTTAAGTACTTACATTTTTCTCCATCCATCTCTAAAAATTGAATAACTAACTGTTAAAACTCTACAAATGTACAAAAGACATTTTTCTATTATTTCCTTTTAATTTTTAACTTCCTTAGGAAGGTGACTTCAAATTTAAGTTCAACTGCTATACAAATCTAATTAATTCAGTATTGTACTGTACATTTTGTTCATTAAGAATTTGAATTTAATTTTGTTTTTGTTTTTCTTAACAAATGAATGAAAGTCTTATCCCCAAAAACTTATTTACAAATACATACAAAAAGATCCTTCAAGTTTAACAAGTAAACATTTTGTTGTTTTGAATTTTTTTTTGTTTTTTTTTTTCAAAACTCACACCATTGCGTTAAAAAAAAAAAACTTTTACCAAAAATACCTTAAGGGGTAAAAGATCATTTCATTTTCATTTATAATTACTGTGAACTTAAGATCCTGGGACCAAAAAACAAAAAAAAAAAAACAACAAAAACAACAAAAGAAAAAATAAAAACTACAAATGAATGAATTTTGTTTCTTAAAATATTGATGCTCTTGATAGAAAAATTGTCAGTTGTATGATAATATGATAATGAAAATGTTTGTGTTAATACTGTTCATAATAATAATAATGATGATTATGATGATTATGATGATTATAATGATTATGATGATGATGATGATGATGTTTATGATGAATAAAAAATAATTCTAAGGACTTTAATTGAAGAGTCGTCCTTTTTTATAAAATTAAAAAAAGTTTTTTATTTTATATTCGGGTGCGAATTTTTAAACTAAAATTATACAGGTATATACCACATATATGTATATATTTATAAAGTAAAAATATAATATATATATATGTATAATATTTACATTAAAAGTCACAAAATAAATAAATATAAATAATTGGTAAGAGTGTATTTAACAAATAAATATTATGTACACCTTAGAGCTTTTGTATATATATATATATATATATATATATATATATATATATATATTGTTAAATATAAAGATTTTAAAGGAAAAATAAAGAACAGGAAATAGAAGTGAAACAATAACAACACAAATAAAAAAGGAGACTTATAAGAATATTCTATAGCTAAAATTTAAAAAAATCTTTAAAACAAAATTGAATTCTTTTGAAAATTCCTATGGCGAAGAATTAAAAGATTTTCTTAGCATGTTATTGTGATTTACTTTTGTTTTTGTTTTTTGAAACTAAATATAAAAGTGAATCTTATTTTAACGAAATTTTTCGGGAAGAAGCTAATATGATGGAGGAAATTGTCATAGTAATAGATGGAAAATTGAAATCATAGTAATCATAGATCTGACTGAAAATAAGTTGAAAGACAATTTATTTTTTTTTGAATAAATTTCTTCGTAAAGAGTTACTCTTTTCTTTCAATTGTATAATGAAATAAAATAAAAAAATATATTTATTTTCAATATATACTTTTATTAAAGTTAAACAAGCCCCCTGGTAAATTGCTGGATTAAGGTTAACATAAAAAAGATCGCTGTCTCTCATTTCAGCAATTTACTTTAATAAAAATATAAAAAAGCGAAATAAATTTTAATATTCAGAATTTATAGAAAATAAATTTCAATTTTCAGTTTTAAATTAGAGTTATACACAAAAATATTTAAACTTTTAACTACCTTTTATATCTGATTGCACATTTGTACGGTACAAAAAATAAAAAATCGTTTGAAAATATTATTTTATAAAAAAAGCAAGCCTAAATTTCGCTATTTGCTATTGCTGGAATTCTAGAAACAGATGTCGAATTAAATTCGCTTTAATAGCTTACCAAACTTACAAAATATCCAAAATATCCTGTTCATAAATAGTAGTTCAAATTTATTAAAAAATGCAATTATTTTAAAAAAACCTTAAAACCTACGTAATATGTAGGTTTAGTTGGAAAGGGAAAGGAAATAGGATATTAGAGGGGAATTTAGAGGTAGGTTGGAAAATAACCTAGAAGATATCTATAAAACAAAGTATTTCGACTCAACAAAATATTTCGACGAAATTTAAGAGGAGTAAGTGTTACACTCGACAGGGTCACTTGTTAGACGCAAGGCATGATTTTGAATTTTGTTGAGGTAACTCAAAGAAGTTTGTGGTGCGCCAGCCCAAATGTGGTAGTTATATATACTCCATCTTAGGTCGAATATAGGTATTATAGATAATAGACAGATCCTTAGGAGAGAAATATGTTTTGCAACGTGACAGAAAACCCAAACATTTGGCAGCATTCTTAGCTATATCAAAAATATGCTCATTCCACAGCATTTTTTAATTTAGCTGCAAACCCGAAATGCTTAGATTGACTGATCGTTTAATATTTTCACCTTGGCATCGCAGAATTGGATTAAACTGATTTCTCATGCAGGAAATCAGGCTGCTTTGAGTTTTTGAAGTATTAAACTCAACTCTATTACTTTTACCCCAATCAGCTATTCTTCGATAAATAGTATATATGAGATTGACAGATTATATTCTGAAAAATTAATATGCCTATTTATCCGGAAGTAGGATCTAAGAGTTAAATTTAATAAATTTTATAGGACGCTTTAACTATTTTATAAAATTAAATTATTGTATCTTGTATTACATTAGAATGGTTAATCTTAAATTCTCTAGTGTTATAAATGTACCAAATGTCTATGAAATAATTATCAAAATATCAACTATAATTTTAATTAAAAAATTGTCCCATATTTTTTTTTTAAATGTAGGACAAATAATTAGAACAAATTATTGGGTGGACAACTCTTATTTAATTTTTTTTTTTCAGATAAATTTTCTAACAAACTTAAAGAATTCTAAAAATAAATGTACCCTACATATTTTAACAAATCATTCATTTTAATTAAAAACAGTTTTCATAACATAAAAATCATAAAATCTGATTAAAAAATAGTTTCCTTTGGACAATATAAAGAACTACCATATATAATAAACCACCTATTGTTCCATTTAAAATTCAAAGGATTTGAAGAAAAGAGGATAAAAAAAAAAAAAAAAATTGCATAATATTCTTATATGACTTTTTTAAAGATAATTTTTCCGAATAATTCAACACATTATTCACTGTATGAAAGGTATTACATTTCAATCCTTAACAGTTGTAGTAAAATCCTTTTTAAAAAGAAAATAATGTATATATATATATATTAAAGTATTATAAAACTAAGAATTACACAATAAATAATATGACGTTAGGAGAAAAAAAACATATAAAATTTAAATTGTCCGAAAAGTAAAAAAAAAAAATATCAAACACAAAATTTTAACCACAGGAATAAGATACACAGTACAAAGACACTCTCTTAGAATTGTTATTGTTATATCATATTTCTTATGAGTTAAGCCATTAAAAAATAAGTAATTGAATTAAATGAAGGGTTCTAAAATATCACATTTCCGAAATTTATCAATTTTTGATAATAAGTTTCGAAATTTTCAAGTTTCTAGCTTTAACCGTTAGGGGTTAAAAAAATTTTGCAAAATGTTTTTTCGCTGGTAAATTAAATTCAGTGTGGCAGCACTGTATATTTATTTTAGTTATGATAATAGCTTTCGTTTGGCGTTTTCAGATAGAGATATATATGGTACAGTTGAAATATATAACTTTCTAAAAATATGGAGAGGGGGGCTGTAACTATATAACGTTAGCGACTACAGATGTTTAGAAGTACCTTTTTTTCCGACGGAATACTTTTTTTTTATCGCAAAATGAAAAAAATTATCTGTCAAAAGTCTTACACTGACATTTGTTTTAAATTAAGTCGTGTTTACACATATTATTTAAAGCCTAGTATACAATATATTTTATTTCATAATATTACAGAACATATTTAAGGTGCATTTTCTCAGTGCAGTTGTCAGACCGACTAAAAGACTGACAGACTGACACTTTATATTTAAATTTTTTTCAAAAATTTTTTTAAAATATGCTAAAAACCAGAGCAACTAAATAAAAAAGATGAAAGGAAAGGAATATGTCCATACATTTTACCAGAATATTTAAAAAAAAAAAAAAAAGACAAAACTGTCATTTCCACATTGACAGAAAACGTGTCATATAAAACTTTCTAAGATTAATGATTCTTAACTTACCCATTTATTTTTAACATAGTTGGGTTACATATAAAGATTTAAAAAAAAAAAAAAACAAAAATTCTCAGAGAGTTATGCAAGTCCATTTAATAGTGTTATCTTTCTATTCTTTTTGTTATTATTTTCTTTTTGTTTTTGTATTTTACAGTTATCTTTTCTTCAATCTTTAAACATTATATTTAAGTATTTAACAAAAAAAATTTATACCCATTTTATACATCCATACATATATAATAAGTAGATATAATAAACATATACAGTAATCTAGTTAAGAGTAAAATCATTTAACTATAATTCATTATTATGTAATTTAAAATCATGTGTGTGGTCATATAAAAAAATGACATAAAGAGTATATACGTCACATATTTTTTTTAACCTCATTTATTGTTGGTTCTGTTGTTTTGGTTTTTTTCTTGTAAATATTTCAAATCTACTTAATTATTTGAACGACAGTATATTAGTTATTTTGTTCAAATTTTCAGTCGATTCTTCGATTTTTTTTTTAATGAGTGCTTTTTGGAAGCTGAAGTGCATTCGAAACTTTAAATGGTGTTTTAATTATTATTGATCTATGAATTTTTAAATAACTAATACATGGTTCCGTCTGATCGTCTGATTTTTTTAAGAATATCGAGGGCCTAGTTTATTAACCGAGTGAAAGTGGTTTTGAACCTCGTTAAATTGTAAATGACTTTTTAAATATAACTCTGTCGTTCAGTTCTAGTCTAAAATCCTGTACGTTACCATAAATTAAACACATATCTCAGTGCCAATTTTTAGATGGAATCATTTTCTGTATGCTACGTAACTAAAGTTGCGTATTTGTTATGCGATGCAAATTTCTTACATGGTTAAGTACTAGCTTTCACTACAAAAAAGTACGTTTGTTTTTCAATTTCAAGTAATATCTCTGTTCAAATATCTGAAAGATTGTTCCGGTCTGTATTTTAATTTTCCAAATTGGATTTTTCAGAAAATATTACTAAAAATTATAATTACTCCTAAAAGTAGGCAATCTAAAAAAATCAATTTTTTGACCTAATAACTCTGCTCGATCCATCTCAGGTTTCTTCTCTTAATTTGAAAATTCAATAGAATCTTTGTCCCAAGCAATCCAAAGTTTGAAATTTAGGTCTTCTGATTGGATGAAATATCTGGAAAGTTTTTCGAAAACATTTGTTTTTATTAAAATTTGTAACTTCTTTGTAGGTTTTGTTCTTTTTTATTGTTATTTAACTCAAACTTTCCTTATGAGGCAGAGTTAAAATAACGAACGAGTTAATACTTCAGAGCAATATTTTTATTGCAATTTGAAAGGATTTACAGTTATTTCTAAATTTATCGAACAACATTGTTGCTTTACTTAAAGTTCTACTACCTATATCTTATAATTGTTTATTCACCTGTACCTATGATGGTGTCTTGAGTTTCTTTCGTCCTAAGGTACATTCATCTGTACTATCTTATCCATCATTACCTATGATGCTTCAAAGCTCCTACATCTTAAAGTACAACCAATTGTGTTACAAATTAGATGAAAGCATCTCCCACATTTTACAATGCATGACTTACCATAAATGGTTTTAAATAAACTAGCAATAATCTCTAGAAATTATCTAAGCCATGAGCAGTAGAAATTTTATTTAGTGTTGAGTTGATAATTGTTTAAAGAGTCATTATTGATTTCAATTCAATAGGAGGGCAAGTACAACTTATAAATATTTCAAGTTTACTAAAGGTAGATTAAACTGATAATTTTAACGAATACCTAGGGAAGTAAATTTTACCTGGACTATTCGATAATTCTGAATCGATAATTAGGTTTAAGATATTGCATTTAATCAAGCTAAATCATCGAAGTTTAAGGAACGCCCAGCTTAAATGTAAAATTAATCCATCTTTTATCAAAATTTTTGTACAAATAATTACTGTATTTTTTTAATAATATACTTGTACTCAGTACTCAGCACTTACATACAATTACAATTCGAAAAAAAATATTTACTCATCTTCTTTTTAACCCTTTATTTTTTTTATGATACTTAGTATTATCCTTGAATTTAAAAAAAAAATAAAAACAAAATTACAAGTTTTATACCTTAAAAAAATCTATTTAAATAATAATATTTTTACAATTATTTTTTTTAAATACATATTCACAGATTATACGAGTACCTAAAGTACTTATACATGTATATATGATACAACAAATAAACTATTTTGAACATTTGAATTTATTTTTAAAGTAGTAAAATTTATTTTATATAATATGTAAGTAAATATATATTGTGGTGAATAATGATTGGGGTGGTAAGAACATATATAAAACTCTTAAATTTAATCGAAATAAGAAGAAAAAAAAACAAAAACAAAATAATAATAAAAAAAAAAACAAAAAGATAAAAGATAGTAAAGAAAGTTTTTCTTTCTATCCTTTTCTTTCTTTTCTGTTTCTGTTTTCATACCCGTATTACTGTAGGGTGTCCTAAATTTGGCGTTACGTTTGTGACGAAGAGAAAAAGAAGGGAGGGGAGGGGGGGAAGATATAGAACCAGGGGTATGGATCGGATCAGAATCGAAAACTAAATCTATGTATGTAGGACTTTGAAATTTTCAGAAATTCGTTTTTATGCAAAAGTCGTCATCACTACTGAAATCTAGCCAGTTTACCCGACGGGTTCGAATACCTGCCATACAACTTCTTTTTTTAAGTGAGCATTTTTCTACAGCTTATGAAGCTGGGTCTCTGAAATTTTTTCCAAAAATAGTTTACTTTTATGGCCAAAGTTTCTGGAATATTTGGTTGGTCTACTGCAATGGGTTCGAGTGGCTTTCATACAACTTCTTCTTTTATATGAGCATTTCTCTATACCTAATAAAGGTGGATGTCTGGAATTTTGTCAATAGTAGTTAATTTTAAAGCTAACTTCTGAATAAAATATAGTCGGTGTAGTGGAAGAGGTTTAAAGGGCTGGTTCTCAACTTATATTTTCTTTTGCACGATATATGAATTTCTAACCGCATGATATAATGTCGATATTACAGTCATACGGGTATCCCACAATTGACATAGTTTTCTGTACTACACTCTTCCTCATTTTATTAATATATATATTTATATTCTTTGAAGTCCTGCTGTTTTTAACTGAATATTTTATCTTGGGTGAACTATTGGATAACTATTCAAAAAAAATAAAAACAAAAAAAAAACAAAAGGGAGTATAAAAGTTAAAAAGTACAGAAATTCACTGGGATTAATACGTGGTATATATGACGACACTTTGATTTATGATCCTTTTGGAATTTTATTTTCCTCTCTTCCTACTTTTTATTGTTTTTTTTTATATTTAATTTTGTATGTTTTTCAATGTATGTGAAAAGTTTTTTTTTTTTTTTTTTATTTTTTTTTTATAATTCACCACAGGATATACGCCCGTCTTATTCTATAATAAAATTTAAAAAAAACTACTATTTTTATAGTTATGTATGGTGAAGTATGAATGAAAAACTTTTCAAAGAAAGAGAGAGAGGGATACAATGAGGTGAAGTTTAATTTTTATTTCTATAATTCCTTTTAAAGTTTTTTTTTATTTGTGTTTTTCGTTTTGTGTGTGTGTTTCAATAAAAAAAAAAGGAAGAATTGGATTTTGGTAAGAGATTGAATTGGATCAGAATTCAGAATTGAATTTGAATGGGATTTAAAGGAAGGACATTTAAGTTTTTTTTTTTTTTATATCTAATAATATTTTTGGTCAACAAATTAAAAAGTTTTTCTAAAGAAATAAAATTTTTTCAATATCAACAAAATAAAAAAAAAGGTTAAAATATATACCCAAATAGTATCTAGTAACTATTTGTATATCTTAAGATACTTTTGTTTTTTTTTTGCAATTTTTTGTTAAATTGAAAACCAGATAAATTATGTTCATTCGTACAAGAGTTTAAAGTTTTGTTTTGAAAATGTACTTGTGGACGTTAGGAATTTAAATGAGAAGAGAAAAGTCTTTATTTTTTTTTTTTGGAAAAATTAAGAGTTTGAGATCAAATTTTCTTATTTTTATTTTATATTGGATTACATACAATTGGGGAAATGATTATTAAATAAAGTTAAGATATGCATTGAGTTAGGTTTTTTTTTTTTTTTTTTGAAATATTTAAAATATTTTTTAAGTTATTTAATTGAATTTACAGAAAATAGTTTTTGTTTTGAAACCAAATGGAAAGGAATTAAGCAAATGTAAGGGTTTGGAACTTTTTTTTTAAAATGGGATGAAAAAGTGGATGTTGTGTGAAAGACTATTAGAAGAAATGTAGTTTGGCAACACAATTTTTTATACCCCTGAGTCTAGATCAATTTACACAATTTTTTTAAGTTTCCTTTGGAGGGAAGGATAAAAAAAAATATTTGTCAGAGATAAATTATTTTACCAAGTTTTCTTTAGAGATTTCCTGAGGAACCGAATAAGATTGAAGGGCCTCGCTGGTTTTATGTGTAATTTGGCTAATTAATCGAGGGAGTACGGGGTCGATTGCCATACAGGTCATAAAATTATGAATTGAAAAATATATCTTTATATATATACAAAATCTCCTTGGTTATACCAAACATAAAAAAATATATAACATTACTGATGAATTAATGGAAAGCATTGCTAATGTGATACACAACGGGCTACCAAGTTTAGGTGTTTGGATGGTATATTAGCCATCGGCTCACAGTCTGGTCATTTACCCTGTTATAGATACATAGGGGAATGATCACCTGTTCTAAAGAATTAATGCATCCATTCAAAGTTTTCCAACGTAAAACAAGAAGTGCAACGGATTCTCATGCCTATTGTGCCGAATCGTTAAGATGGCGTAAAACGGTTTATGGAAATTCATTTGTTATGCATATGTCGAGACTATGTAACCATATTCCATTCAATGTGTTTTTTAAAATTGGTAATTCGTATGTGTACGATTTAATTAAATTTAAGATCTTACATAATCTAAAAATTTTCAAATCCCTTCCCCACAATCCAAAAATCCTTCCATATTCCCATCCCTGTATTAAACTGTACTTTTGTAATTTATATTTTAAAACATCCTAGTTTAAGTCTTCGAGGGCACTATCTTGTCATCTTGCATATTGTGGTTGCGATATATTAATCTAATTTATCTCATTTATTATTCTACATTTTTTTATAGTATTTCTGGGTTTGCCTGTTTATTTTCCTTGATATCGAATATCAAAATCTTCGCTAGTAGTTCAATTTTCATTCATTGGCCTATTTGGGTCATTCATCTGCATCTTTGTCCTGATTTTTTTTTTTATAAAAGTGTTTAAGCCTATAGACTATACATGGATGAAACCCGATATTCTAGACCATCCGATATTCTGTTGGATTAGAATTACTGGTAAATTATTTCAAGAATACCAAAATATTGTTTAACCTATTAAATACTCTTCTTGTTTTTGTTAGTCTGCTGAATATGACTATCGTTCTTCCTAATTGCGATTTTAATATTTGAAATTTTCTGCATCTTCGAATACTCCTAAGTAAATTGTCTATTTCTAGGATCATTTGTTTTCTTGTGATAAATCTAAAAGTTTTTTCTTTCAGTATAAATTTTTATGCAGACGCATTTTAATTTGCAAAATTTGCATAAATAATTGAATTAGAGTATTGAGAATTAGTTCAGAACCTCAGTGTCTTTTACAATACTATTTTGCAAAATGGAGTGGAAAATATTAAAAAAAAAAGAATGAAAAAAACAAAAATAATGCACAAAAAATTACTACCGAAGAAGAAAAACTTTTGATTTGAATGTTTTAAAGTTTTTGTATCTTGTTCGGAATACAAATTTTAATTCGAAGTATAACCAAATGTGAGAGAATATTGATGTACACATTAATGCACTATTCTACCATCGTCTAGTACTGGACAGGTAGTAGAAAATAAGTAAAACGAAAAAATAAGAGTCAAAGTTTAAGAGAACACAAGGTTTGAAAAGATTGCATTTCCAAACAGTTATTAGGATGGATTGGAACCACCAGGCAAAAGTGGACTGGGTAGCCACCAGACCTAAAAACACTTGGGAAAAGATTCATATAAAAAGAATTTGACAAAGAATGAGATTAGCAGAAGTCAAATCTACAATCCGAAATAAACTTAGATGGCGCGGCTTTGTGGAAATCCTACATACACCTAAAAACAGTTTTCCAAAAAGGAGAATTTGCATTTAGCATTTGGAAGTTTTTAAAGTTAGCTTCCTAATTAGAATTCTAATTGAAAGACATCTGATTTTATTTTTGAAAAATGCTTTCATCAAAGATAAAGGATTATGTTTGTAATACTTGCACCCTCGGATTGTATAAAATTTAAATTATTTATTAGATATCTTAGATTTGAAGGTCTTAAAGAGATTCAATCTCTGTGTATCGATTAATTGCTATATTAGCTTACATATTAAAATAGGATTTAATATTAAAATATACCTTTATTTAATTTAATTATACTGGGATTTATGAAATTTAAGTTCTGGGAATTGATAATTTTTAAAATATGGAAAAAAACAACTTTTCCCCAAGAGAATTACAAAGATTTTTTTGGAGTTTTTTCATTTAAGGGGTTAAATATATTTTGTAATTGTAGATAATTAAATGGCTGTACATAATATACAGTAGTGTGAGTATATAAAAGGTAAAAAGAAAAATTTAAATAAAGAATTTTATCATCTTTTCCCATTGACAATTAATTAAAAAATTCACTTGGGAAATATCAAAACAAATTGAAATTTCATGTTAATCTTTAAAATTAAATTTCTACATATATAGGTATGTATGTATGTATACATGTGAAAACATGTAAAAACCAAAAAATGTATATATTTGTAAAACAAATGTGTCCTTGTGGACATTTAATACATTTAAACTTTTAAATTTTTTTTTTTGAATTTGATTTTGTGTTTTTAATGAAAAATTTTTGGAAAATTTTTTTTTTTTTTTACAACAATTAAAGAAAAATTTAAATCAATGTAAATTATATAATTTTCTTTTTTTTTTTTTTTTGGGAAAATTGTTTTTCTCTTATTTTCTTCTGGTCCAAAGGAAAATTTGTTTCAAGTTTTGTTTTTCTTGTATTCAAACAAATATAAAGTCACTTTAATTATACAGGGAACAACTTAAATGTAATTATATTTAATTAGAGTTAGTCATATTCAATAGAATAGTATATAGTTATATACATTTATTTCAAAATAATATCTTTATGTAATAATCATGTAATTCAAATTAATTAAATAAACATAACAATTAAATTTCATTTGAAAAATAAAAATAATATAATTTTATTTTTTCATTAATATTATTTAAAAAACTTTTATTTTTTTTTGTTTTATTTTTATTTTTATGATAATTAATAAAACTAATTTAAATTGAAATGAATATAATTTTCAATTAAAGTTAAAAAAAATTTCTATTTAAATACAGGGTGTCGAAGGAATAAGGTTAATTATTTTAGAGGAAAATTGATGAAGTTAAAACATACAAGGCTTTAATAACAGAGGATGATAACTTCCTAAGGTTCAATATATATGAAATGTTTTAAATTTTTTATTTTACCGTTCCTCTGGTATGAACTCAAGTCTCCAAGAGAAAAGTATTTTGAGAAAATTTTCATATGCAAAAAGCTCCAAAACATCACGTTTTATAAAAATTCCAAAAAGAAAGTCCCAAAATTAAATATTTTAAGTTTAGTAGAGTTTCCCGAGTTTTTACTCAAAATCAGATTTCCAATATTTTGTTTAGTCGATTTTCAGAGTTTGGCACAAAATCAAGGTTCCAATAATCTAATAAGCGGGGGGTTATGAGGCAACCACCATAACATTAAATGCATTACTAGTTACTCCTTACTTATAAAAACAGTAAATTTTTAATTTTTAAGTCTTAATAGCCCCTCAATTAGGAAGGTTACCAAATTTTTCAAAGATCTAACCTCACTTTCCATACCCCCCCCCCCCCTCCTCTAAGTTTTTTTTGATTCTAGGAGTTAAATTGTACAACAAAATTTGGAATTTTACTTTTAGAAACACTTTTTTCAATTTAAAGAACCGCTTTTAAATTTTAAAATAACCTTTGAAACATGTTAAAATATAATGTTGGACCTTAAAATTTGTAAATTAATAAAAAAATTGGGCAGGTATTCTAATTACAGATGTTTAAAAATAGCAAAATTTCAATTTTCTAGCCCTTATAGCTCTTAAATGGAGGCTTGACAAAAAAATGAAAAAAATGTTTTCCAAAAATTTGAAGTCTCTATCTTAAACCATTTAGAACATATGTGGGGCCACATTTGCAATTGTAAATTTTAGTACCGTACGGCAACCCTAAAAACTTGTCTTTTAAAAATTTAAAAAGCATATAAAACCAACTTTCAGCGTTTTCAGATTGAAAATATACTTAACAAAACTGTTGTTAGAACAATTTAAAAATAGGAATTATTCCGACTTTGGGATTTTTCATTTTGGGGACTTTTTTGGGGACCCTGTACAATATACGAATAATAATAATGAAGTAATAATAATAATTATCATTAATTTTCAACTTAAAAAGGTGAATATTTATTTTTATTAAAAATGGAATTAAATGTGATTTCAAAATTATTCAATTTATTAAAATAAAAAAAATTGTCCTTTTAAAAAATAAGCACAAAAAAAATAAAAGTAAAAAACAAAAAGTACATTTATTCATAAAAAAAGAAAAATTGATGTTAATCCTAAATATGGATTATAAAATCCTTGAATCAGTTTTTATTTACAAAAACTTTAATACTATGTATACTAAGTACTATTTTCTATTAAATTAAAAATATCATTGGTTTGTTTTGGGTTGGGTCTGAAATCCCAAAGTCAAAATCCCAAAATCAAAATTCCAAGATCAAAAACCCGAAAAAAATAATCCCAAATTTCAAAATCCCAAGTAACAAAATCCCAAAAAAAAATCCCAATATTACAAAATTTCAGAATTTCGCATGTACATAATATATAAATATTCTGCAAACGACGTAAAACTTTCATTTTCTAACCAACTCTAACATCCCTTTTAATTATTTTTTTTTATATATATATTTCAACAACGATGAACTTGAAGTAGTGGGGGCTGCCACCCCAAACCCCCACTAAACAAATTATTCAAACCGTTTGTTGAAATTATTGAAAAGTTGGTTACAACTTTAAAATCTATCCAAATTCAGAATATCGAAATATATATATAAAATTATTATGGAAAAAGTGCATAACGCTGGTTTTGTAACCAACTCTTAATCTCTTTTAATTAACAATAATTCAACATAATGGTACTTAAAGTAGTGCGAGCTGCCGCCCTAAAACCCCGGTAAACAAATTATTGAAACCTTAATTTTGTAACCACCTCTAAAATCTCTCCTTTTTTTTTTTTTTTTGTCCTTATTACTCCTCTTGGGAGCATAGGATATCTACTAGGCATCTCCATCTAATTATTGTATCCGAGGTATTGTATGTTTCGAATCGTTTTTTCCTTTTTCAATTAAGTAAATGATTGGTCTACTGTAATCTATCTACAAGATGTCGCTTCTTAATTTTTTTCCTAGTGTCATCTATCGGTCAAGTAGAGGAACCGTGTCATGTTTTAGGTGCGTACTGCCATTGTAATTGCATATGAGAGTTGCAATTACATTGTCGTTTCTATCACATATGTCATCTCTGATCATATGCACATATAGGTTATTGTTTATTCAGTATTAATTATTAGATTATAGAGTATAGCTGGAAACACGATTATATATTTTTATATTATTTGTTACTAATTATTATATTATAATTTATTATATATTAATTTATTATAATTATTATTTTATTGGATATGGTATCTCCCACCACAGTGTTTAGATTGAAAGGTTGCGCTCTAACCACCTAGGCTAAGGAGGAGATAAATCCTCTTAATTCAGAATAATTTATATATATATAAATATTCTGTAAATGGCGTATAACTCTGATTTTGAACCCAATTACGATTTTTTTTTTTGGGATTTTGTAACTTGGGATTTTGAAATTTGAGATTATTTTTCTTGGGATTTTTTTTTTTTTGATTTTGTCTTATTTGAGATTTTGTATCATTGTGATTTAGGTGGACTCCCATTTGTTTCTATTATGATATATATATATACTTGTATTTATTTTAAATAAATGGAATATTTGAATAAAATACAACAAAATAAATAAGAAATAAAAAAAAAAATTCCAAGAAAGTAACGGTACTTTTAAAAAAAATATACAAAGTACAGACTGCCTAAGTGTATTTTTTTAATAAATATTAAAAAAAAAAACATTATATAACTGTATTTATTGAAAACTTTTTTTTATATACAATAATATAAAAAAAATCTAAATAGAACATATCCTTGAATCTGTTATTCCCTAGTAAAACATTATTATTTTTTTTTTATTATTATTTGCCGTTAAACTTACGGTTTTTTTTTGTATTTTTTTTTATTTTTTAATAGAATAATACCGTTATACCGTAAGTATTATATTGTGTAACTATATAAAATAATAAAATTAATATTATAGGTTAGTGTTTTATTGAAAAAATGGGACAAAAAAAAATATGAGTACTAAAATAAAAATATAGAGTAAAGTTATATTAAACTTAAACTAGAAAATATTACAAAATAAATAAAAAAAAAAGAAAAAAAATAAAAAAATATTTTTATTATATTTGTATTGCATTGAAATACACCCGTACCTTTAATAAAAAAAAAAAACAAAATTGAACTGGAAAAAGTATTTATTGTACTTTAAAAAGAACAGCAAGGAATATGACAAAAAAAAATAAAGGAAAACTTTCCTTTTCATTTGCTTTTGTTATTTTTTTGGATTCCCTTTTTCTTATATATATATATGTATATATATATATTTATTATTATTAGTGTCTATTATAGAGTAATTTTTATTCTTTTATTTTTTCATATTTTTTTTATATTTTTATTTTACTTTCAAAACTATTAAAAGAAAGTTTTTCCTATTATTCTTATTTCTATTATAATAAAACTTATTCAGATGATATATTTTCCTTTTATTACTGTATGAATTAACCTTATTATAGGATATTGAAAAATATATATACACATAAATTTATATTGAAAATTCTGGGTTTTTGTTTAAGATCAGATTCATGGAAGAATATTGTATTGATTTCAATATAAAAACAATAGTATTGAATATAATGTGAATACAGGATGGGTTAAATTAAATAGAGATGTCGTGATGAAAGTGCGGGACTTATTCCTTCCCAATTCCCAATTTAGTTCTATTTCTTAATTAAAATAAAATATCTCTTTCTATACTTTTTCCTTTCTTACTCCTCAACCGTTATATTGAAGAAGTATTTGTGGAGTTTATAATAGCCGTTTCTCCATAGTGTGGAAAAGAGATGGATTCAGTATATAAAAACCTCTTAGTACTAAAGAGAGTTTTGGATTTCTTGGTAACGTAAAATAGTTCCTCACCTCTTCAGGAAAAGAAGTATGTCAAGCCACTTTGTCTAATGTAATGTCTATATAACTTATAATGCTTGCAAAAGAGCTTATTCTTTTTAAATTCCGAATTCAATTCAATTCCTTAATTAAAATACTCTATCCGCTCCTATCCCTTTTACATTGTTACTACCCAATTTTTGTACAGCACAAGTATTTTAGGAGTTTATCAACACATTAGATGATCAGGAGAAACGGATTCAGTAAATAAAAATATCTCAGGATTGAACTGGATTTTGGATGAGTTCTTGGTGCCTTAATATGACTTCTCTCATATCTTCCTGGAAAACAAGTATATAAAGTTATTAGGTCGAATTCATTTTATGGCACAAGTATTTTAGGCGTTTCTCTCAACACTCTAACTGACGAGAAGAGGTTGTTTCAGTACGTAAACATTTTTGAGGATCGATCGGGATTTTTTTTAATTTTCCAAACCTTTAATGGTTCCTTACCTCTTCCTCCTAGGAAAAGCAGTATATAAATTTACTAAGTTTAATGTCTTATATATAAGTTGAAATACAAGTCTATTGTCTATAAAGGTTCACAAAAATTAATTTGACTAATTTAGGACTTGAGGCTTCTCCTAATTTAACGTGATAACTTCTAAAGTATTAATTTTATTTTAAATTTTATAAGTTCCAATTGAAGCTTCTTAACTTAATGTCAATGTTGGAATTAATCTAATCTTAAGTTAAGGGTAATTGTCCCTTCGTTATTTTAATTCAATAAATAATTAAATATTTTCATAAATAATAATATGACTTAAAATATGACTGGAGTCAATCGGACTGTCGATTTTTCAAACAAAGGATCTCGGGCTCAAAGCCTGGTTAGATCATATCTAATAAAAACTAATATCATATAAGCATCCCACATTTCATATTAGAGCTTCTTGGTCTATATACGTACAATGGTACCTAAAAAATAAATATATAAAAATATCATTGGTCTTAAGAGACTATCAATCTTTTAAACTTACCTCGTAACGCGAAAACAAAAATGAGCACTTTTTAAAAATTCATTCCTTATTAAAACTTAAGAGTTATGATAAAAACAAAATGGTGGAGGACGTTTACTTATACAATAAAACTGAAAAAGAACAGAGAGAAAAACTTAAAATATGAAACAAAATGTATATATATATATATATATATAGAAAGTTTTTAAATAAAAAAAATAATAAAAAAATAAAACTTTTTTAAACCTGTCATTGAAAAAGATCAATTTTAATAATTTTTGTTTTTTTTATACACCAATAGGTCAAAAAAAATTAAAATGAAAGAATTTAAACATAAATAAGTACAACAGAAGAAGAAGAAGAACTAAAGTTAAAATAGTTGAAGAAAAACTTTTAAAAGATGGAAAATTATAATAAAAAAAAAATAAAATAATTTTTAACGAATAAATTATTTACAGCATAACAAAATGAAACTCTAGAGAATCGAAGATAGAGAAAGTCAGAAACTCTCTAGACATTTAATTAAAATGTTGAATATTGTAACTATTTAAAGTAATCAATTACTTTTTACTGGATTGACTTTTTCTATTTTTAATTAATATGAAAAATTAAAACTAAAGTTTTGAAACTTTTTGTTATTAATTAATTTTTTTAAACTTCAAAATTATTTTTTGACAGCTAGAAAATGTCAAAGTAGGGTGAAAATAAAAAAAAAGTCTTTTGTGAAATCTGATTTTGATAAGCGATCTTGATTTCAGGAATGGTCTATGATAGACTTTAGAAGTGGTCCAAGAGAGGTCCTCAGAATGGTCCTAAGAAACAGTCTAAGATATGACCTCAGAATGGTAGAACTTGAGACCTCTGAACGATTCTCATAATAGTCAAACTTAAACTGAAGTTACGAATTGCCTCTTAATTATCCATTCAGTTCAAAATCAGTCTGTTGCTATCTTCTTTTCTCCTGCGTTTATTAAATCTAGCCAATTTTAATTAATTGGGTAAACGGTTTTAACCTCAGAAATGGTCTAAGATAGGAGATAAGAATTTAGAAATGTTATAAGATAGAACTTCAGAAATGTTCTTTAGAAATTATATAAAATAGAACCTCAGAAATGGTTTTTAGAAATGATCTAAGATATGCCCTCAGAAGTTGTTGAACTTGAGACCTCAGAAATGTTCTCAAAATAGTTGAAAACTAAACTTAAATTACGATTTTCCCCTTAATTCAAAATCAGTCTGATTCCTTCTCCTCTGATTACCAGATTCAGCCAATTTAAAATTTATTATTCACTCTCATCACGTGTCAGTCAACGTTATCATGACATTTCCAAGGATTGAAAGGACTGAAGCAATTTAAAGGAAGAAAAAAAAAACAAATGCCTAAGTTGAAAGTAAAGCCCTATAGTTAAATTAGAAATGATTATTTTAGGAAAATTAATTTTGCGGAAGCTTAAAACTTTCTTAGAAAAAAAAAAACGCTATTGTTAAAAAAAAAAAAAAAAAAAATTATTAAAAAAAATGTACAATATGAGATGGTAATAAATTTATATTATAATAAAAATTTTCTATTTTGATGATCGTGTAATGCTGTTGTCGTCTACACGTGTTAAAACATTTTTTGTATTTATTATTAAATTTTCGTTTTTAATATTTAGAACACTTTTTTATTTCAACTTACGAAGGCCGGGTAGATATTTTTTTAGTAGGTATTTTATAATTTTTTTTTGAAATATCTTCAATTCTGTTGAATAAATTTCACTATTTTTAAGTTAAAACAAAATTTTTTAAATCTTTCAACTTAATTACAAAGTTACTGTAATTGACACTTCCTTAAAGTATTGATTCTCACGTACTGGGTTTCTAAAGTCAAATCTCATTAGCAATGTCCTACTAACTAAACTGACTTAAATATTAAATAACAGATGCAGTAGCAGCACAGAAATAAAATTTATCAAATTATTAGGAAAGTATCCAGTTTTAATCCAGTTTAGTTATTTTTTTTCCTCATTTTTTGATTCTGGAAGCTTCAATTGTAATTTAGATAAGTGAATTTTAGTTGAGAAAATATCCGTTGTAATTCAGAAACTATTATCAGTATTGCAGGCAGCCTTAATGATATTTAAAAAACAAACGACAATTTTTATTAAATCAGTGAAATTGTATTGAAGCACTTTACATGTAGTTGATGCAGATTTTAATTGATGCTTTCGGTATTATGTACAATTGGCGCTTTCTGAATTGAAAGATCTGAATTAAAATTCATGCTTTCTGATTAAAAAATCTGAAATCTTTTCTGAATTATTATAGACGTTTTCTGAATTAAAATTGACTAATATTAATTCCAATTGATACTTTCTGAATTAAAATTGACTAATATCAATTAAAATTGATACTTTCTGAATTAAATTTGACCAATATCAATTAAAATTGATATTTTCTGAATTAAATTTCACCAATATCAATTAAAATTGATACTTTCTGAATTAAAATTGACTAATATCAATTACAATTGATACTTTCTGAACTAGAATTGATACTTTCTGAATTACAATTGAAAAAATTGTAGTGTACGCTAAAATAATTAAATTTGACAGGTAATGTATTTTGACATGTTAAATACGTTAAAATGGAACGAACTAAAAATAATTCGGAATATTTCGGAATAGAAAGAGATAGAATTTTTTGACATTCAATACTTGTACACAGTGTCAGTTATGATATGTCTAATGCCTGAAATATCTTCTAAAACACTGGATATCCGAATAGTTCCGAATAGTTTAACCTGTCCTACGTAATTTTTTGTTTGTAATAATATTTTATTACATAAATTTTTTTTTTTTTTTAAATAATTTTCAGACAAAAGATATAAATAAAAGAATAACAATGATAATAATAATAAATAAATGACACAAATATATACATTTTTTTTTATTCTTAAACGCTTTAATCAATTTTCAAATGTGAAACAAAAAAAAAAAAACAAATGAAAAAGAAAATTTAATATTGACAAAAAATAAAGAAAATTCACGTCTGTTGATTACTTTTCAAAAATAGAATACAAAATAACCGAGAAACACCAATAAATTGTCAAAAAAAAAAAAAAGAAAAAAATAAATAAATAATAATAAAAATATTTGAAGAATAATGAAAAAAAAACACAAGCACGAAGTAAAAAAGAAGGAAACCCATCCAAAATTAAAATATGGGATTAATCTATTGGTACTTTTAAAAAAAAATTTGAAGAATGGCATATAATTGCCTAATATTTTAAAAACTCGTTGAAGAAGTGATACCCAAAAACTTCTTCAACGAGTTTTTAGAATAGAATTTTAAAAAATTTGAAGTTTAGTGTTGATTTTAAATTTAAACTTGAAGTTTACGTAATTTTGACACGTGAATAATTTTTATGTTACAAACTTCTTATCCATTAAACACATTTAATTAATCGAATCTGTTCGAAAATTTGGTTTGAGTCTTTGATAAATTTTATGACAGATTTTTAATATTCTTCTATTTAACCAATTTTTACCAAGGTTCGAATCGAAAACATCGAAAACCACCCAGAATAACTGTTTAAGAATCGTTTGAGCTGTGTTAGACTTTAACAAGGTAAAAGGGCCAAAGGGTACATTTTCTCTCACTTTAGAAATGTATTGTATGGTCTTGGAAATCCGGATTAAAAAAGGAGGCGCATGAAATGACGAATTATGATATATGAATTATGCATCACAGGTGGACTGAAGTTAGAAAGCTTTTATAGGAGAAATTAATTGCTTGATGATTTTCTAACTTCAGACAAGAACTGGAAACTTCATAGGAGACATTAATTGCTTGATGGACTTGAAGATTATTTGTCTTGATAACCTGTTAAAGTCAGATGTTCTTCTAAGGTAGATTTGTATTCAGCGCTTACTTATATGTTCGAGGGTTATTTATGATTAACTTTTACTATTTCATTTATTCTTTTGTCAATTCATTTAAACTTTTTATATGAATAAATTTTTTACTGAAATGTCGGGCTTTTTTTTATAATTTCAGAACTCATTGACATAACATTGAGAACTCGTTATGTAATATGTAATCGGTGTGTTACATCGGATTGTTATTTGATAAAAACTTTATGCCTTGGCAATTCATATTGACATTTAATTTATGGAATATATATGCTTCTAACAGAGGTTATCATCATTATATAGACATCGTTAATAATTAATTGACGTTTTAAATCTTTGGAAATTATCTCCGTGCTCTCAGTATATTAAGATTATACTAAGAGGGTAATGAACGATGAAAAGGCATCTGAAATACTAAGCGCCGGAAATGACATATTCCTACTCTACTCGGTAAAAACTCCCCCGTTGACAAAATAATGGCATTAGCACCCAAGATACTTAAATAGTATAATGATTGAACAATAAGGATGAAACATATATGTCCATCAAGTGTTGAATGGTAAATGCAGAAGATAAGTTGACTTTTTTCTTGAATTTATCGAACTCATAAGTATAGGGAAACGCGTATAAGGTGAAATGTGATTCACAAATTCAAGGTGCAATTTAGAAAAGATTTCCTATATTTCAAGGTTCTTGTTCGAAAAAGCTGTACTGTATATGAATGAGATTGAAGTTCTTAACTTCCATTAAGATTGTTGAAGGTTGAATTTTTGATATAATTTTTTAAAAAACTTCTGATACCTTACCTAGAAAATATTTTATATTATACATTACCAAGTAGAGAACAAACAAGAATTTTCTACGTATTAGCAGTGACTCAAAGAAAGATGTCAAGCCTTTTGTTCCGTTATTATCACTGATTTTCTACGAACAGCTGCTTTTTGTATTTTATCCAGATATTGGAGAAAGGTGCAGAGTACTCTACCAAATATGTGAGAATTATACGGAAGTCTTGGCAAAAAATATGTTTAATATGTCTTATTAGTTAGATAATCAGTTTTAAAGTAGGATAGCTTATCACTTTAGCTTATAAACACCTTAATATAATAGTAAAACAGACAAACAAACATTAAACTCAAAATATACAATTTTATTTTCAATATAAATCAATATAAGGGATAATAAATATAAGTTTATAATCCAAAATATGATAATAAAAAGAAAATAATAAAAAAAATTGGAATAAGGGAGCGCATGAAAAGCCATAAAATTTTTGTTACAAAACAATACCTTTTTTTTTTATTTCTAAGTATTTTATTTGTTTTTGTTGTTGTTGTTTTTTTTTACCACATAGAAAGAAAACAATTTTCAAATTTTTCTTTTTAAATTACGATCGAATGAAAATATGGTTTTTATTATATTGCAATAAGTTTATGATTCTATTTATATTTTCTCACCTGTGTTTTTATAATTTTGTTACCTATAAATAAGTTCGTTTTTTTTTTGTATGTCATATCATCAGGTGAAAATTGAATGTCTAAATAGGTAACAAATACAAAATAAAAAAACAAATACATTGAATAATAAAATGTAAATTTAATATATAAGTGTTTTAGGTTTAATGGCATGTGGTTGAGTTGAATCAAACAAAGTACATATTTTTTTAATATCTAATTTTCTAAATTATATAAAATATTTTTTTGTTTGTTTTTTACCAACCGCTTATATGTAATTTAATAAGCGGTTGGTCTTATTTTAGCATAAAAAATTGGACCCTAAAATTTTTGCATATATGCATTACTCTGTTGTGTAGAAACCCATAAAACATGTTTTTTTTTATGATGTCCGTCTGTGTGCATGTGTGTACGTCTGTCTATGCACGCGTGTATACATTAAAAGACTACGCGAAATGTTTTCAAATTTTAAATATAAGATTTTGATGTTATTATCTTGGATTGATAAGAAAATCGGGTGGTACCAAGGGGAGCAAAAAGGGAGCAAAAGGCGTTTTTTAAGTTTTTACAAATATTTCGTAAACCAAAACTAGTACAAAACAAGTGATTAAAAAACCCAAGAGTTTTGAAAAAGGCACATTTTAAAAGTTAATTATCCCAATGCACTTAAGAAAAACTGTAACTAGTGCGAAATATAAATTGGAGGTTCAATGTTAATGTTTAAATATGGAAAAATATAACTGGTGAATAAGTTACTGATTCATAAAAACATGAAAGTTTTAATTTTAAAGTTCTAATAGCCTTTTAATGGGTTCCCAAATTTTTACTCAGCAAACTTATGATGATTCTCGAGGACAGAGTGAAACTACATTGTACAAGGTACGTTTTTACAAAATTTTTTGAAAATGTACTAAAAACGATTACATAAAAGTTGTTACACAAATAAAGAGCTGAAACTTTGGCATACATCCGACGAACTCTCGTGTTCTTTAATTAAATTTAATTTAAAAAATTTTGGATTTATTTCTAAGGCTAAATTCTATACGAGTTTCTCTATAATTATTAAACTTTGATTCCTTTAATAAAAATTATTATCTGTATGCAATAGTTAACAATCTTTAAAAGATGTTTCACATTATGATTTTCCTGTAAGAGCGGTTGGTTCAGTGGTGGACACAGCATATTTTTTTTAATTTTTTTGTAATGTGTTTATATTTTTTTTTTTATTTTTGTATATAAGCATGTGTGACTGTATAATAAATTTAATTTAATAATATAATTTTTGTTTTTTTTTTTTTCATATTTTTGTTCTATTTTTTTTTTAAAGGTGTGAATTACTAGATTTATAGGTATTTATACAATAATATTATTATAATTTGTACCTAGGTTTTGTTTTTTTTTTTCGTTATATTTGTTTTTTTTTTTTCAAAAAAGTTGATTTATGGTTAAAAGATTTAGTTTATAGCGATTAAATTATAAATAGAGGTGAAATTTTTTTTTTAAATGATTATAAATAGTGTTAAAAATGAATTTTTAGAGGGTAAATTTATGTTTTTTACCATTAATAAATTAAATGTTTATTATTTATTTGTTAAAAAATTCGATAATTTTGTACAACATGAAAATAGATATGTATAAGAGATTTTTATTTATGGGTTTAAACAACTAAAGTATGGTGAATAGAGTTGGTTAGAGCAAATATTTAGTTATATTAAAGAGATAAATTTAATAAAATTATATTTAAATTGTTTTTATCTAATAATAATAATTGTGTAGTTAGTTTATTTCTATAATCTTGAACAAATTTAAGTGTAATTGTTAATTATAAATTGACATTTTTAAACTTCAGTACAGCATGGATCTATATTAGTCAGAAGAATCTACAATTTTACCTTAAAAACCGATTACACATAAAAGCCGAAAAGTATGCACTTAAAAATGCCAGTCTACTTTCTCTACTCTAGTAAGCACTCGTCGTAATATCGGAGCTTTAACTCTTTTTTATAGATATCTTGTAGATATTGACACAGTAGAAATCCCTAGGTGGTTATGGAAACTCATTAACTGTGGGAACTGCTGGAATATGGAACATGGTTCCATCCGATATGTTCCTCTCTGATAGAAATATAGCATTATACAAATGGCAAAGTCTTAAAAAGAACTTAAATAAGACCGTTTCTAACTTACCTAACTTTCATCTTCTATCTTATTTTCCTACAAATTCCTTAGCCATATAGCCAAGCCTACAAATCTATTCTCTTAACTATGCATAAAGGAATTAGTTCCTAGGGTTTCACCAAAAAAAAAAAAGCAAACACAGAGTAGTTGGAGACAAGTTTGAGAAATATGAGACTTTTAAAAAGGTGTAAAAAATAATTATATTATTATTTCCGAAGCAATGAAATAAGGCCTGGGAAATAAAGACTTCAGCGTGTTCTTTTTCATTCGATTCCAAATATGTAACATTGTAATTTGTAATCTGCTCCTCATTAAATGTAAATAACACCTCGCGGCTTTATTTATCAATATGTCGAAGATTTTACTAAAGGAAAAATAACATTTCAGGATTTTAACTCTCGAAAAGTTATTTTATATGAAATAACATCCAAGGGTTTTTTATGAAAAATGCAAATATGGCCTTATTTCACGTCTCTTCATTTGCAATTCTCCCTTAATTTAACTTAAAACAGTCTCAATACTACTTTAGAAATCTTGTAAAGAATAATGGTTTAAATGAATGTATAATTACTCTACTCTCATTAGAACACGTATTTTGAAATCAATATTTTGATTCTAGATTTACATATTTCGATTTATTGATGTTATTTCTTTTGTTTGTAAAGGTTTCAACCTTTCTGAACTTGACTTTCATTCAATGTTAAATATTAGAAACTTCCCTAAGAGCGCATATAGAAACTTTGAGTTCTGTTAATTTTTAAAATATAAGTGGATTCAAAATTTTACATTAAATTTAAGATTTTTAATAGCCCTGTCGTATATCCTAAGAATTATAGATTTATATATTTGTGTTTTGTATATAATATGTACATAGTCTAAAATTTAAATAAAAAACCCATAAAAAATGAAAATGCGTGTTAAATTGGCATGTAAAAAAAGCAAAACCTTTACTAATTTCCCAATGGAATTAAAAATTACGATATTGATTTTATTCTTTTTTTTTTTTAATTTCCTATGGATTGAGGGATGAATTAAATTGGAAAAATTTCAAAAAATAAAAAAAAAAAAGAGTTACAAAACAAAAATATCACACCCACACTTCTAAGATTGAAAATATTTTACACATAAATTCAAATTATTTTAAATTTGTGGTGTTTTGTTCTTTTACTCTCTCATACTTCTCATTCTTTCTCTTCAACTCTTCACTTCTGTCAAAATAAAATTAGGTTATGTTAGATTTTTTTTTTTTTAGAAATTTTGGATAACTTCATTTTTTGCCAGGTGTTGGAACATAATATGCGTTTTGTGGTTCGTTTACTTCAAATTATTGTTTTTGATAAAAAAAAATAAAAAAAAAAAAAAAAAAATTGGCAAGATTCATATAAAACTTTCCGAAATTGCTGCTTATATTTTCCTTCTAATAAATTGGATATTTTTTTTTCTAACACTTTTTCTGTTCTGTTTTCAAATTTTCCAACAAAAAAAATGGAGAAATTTTTCTAGAAACAGTGAATTCATCCAACCAAAAAAAAAAAAAAACAAGAAAAACAAAAAAAATTATCCTGATTTAGTGTTACACTTTTAAAATAACAACAAAAAATAATAAAAACAAAAAAACAACAACAATAAATTCCCAAAAGGTACTAATTTAAGAATAAATTTGAACCTAAAAGTTCAATCAAATGATGAATACGCATACAAGCTTATACACAATTTTTTTTTAAAAACTGACTTTCTATATATGTGTATGTAGTATGTATATATATTATGTTTATAGAGAAAATATATGTATTTTTTTTTGTGCTATACATTCCCTATGAAAGAAGAGATGCAAGAAATAAAAAAAGAAAGTAAACAATTTCCCTATTTGATTATTAAAAAAAATATGCTGTTTGGTTGTGTTTTCAGTTTCACCTTGGAGTTCGAACTAGGTAAACGATATTATTGTTTTGATTCTCTTTTTTTTTTTTTTTCAAATTTTAGGAGCATTGTAAAAATACATATATATACAGGTATATACCCTATACAGAATTTCTAATTCGAAGATATGGTTTTATTATTACTTAAGATGTATATACATAAAACTCGTATATAGTTAATATGTATGGTTTACGATGGGATAAATACGTATATAACTTTGTACCAATCATAATAAAATTTCAATTTATTTGCAAATTGGTTTCAAGGTTTTTGATCATACAAAAACAAAAAAAAAAACCAAGTAATAACAAATTGAAAGATGGTGTAGTAAACATGGAATAATGGTATTGGTTTGAAAATATTTGATCCAACAAAATATAGGATTCCAGGATAATTCTAAAAAGTTAATGTAAGTTTAAATTTTATAATTTTTTCTAAATTTTAGGAAAGAGGTTTTTGTCGATATAATTTTCAAGAAGAGATATCACTAAAAATTCCAAAAAAAAACCTAAAAAAACTCTAAATATATGCTGATACATTTTAATACTAATAATAAAGAAAATCCCCAGAAGGAAATGGAGGTGAATTGACCATACACTAAGGAAAAATGAGGAATGCATAACAAGAATGGCGTTAACCTGGAATCCTCTAGGCGGATCCTAGACCAACTTGGAGAATGAAACAGTAGAAAAAGCTATAAATAAAAATGAGTGGAGTCCTGTGCTTCCAAAAGGAGTTTTTGAAGCGCTAATTGTTCAACTGTTAGGCTAATAACCTGTTTATACGATAGGTACATGTTGGAACAGGGGGTCATATATTTGTGTCATTAGAATTGATCTTAATGAATTCTACACACAATTTAAACATGAGATAGTACTAGGCGTTATAACATGTAGAAACATCTTAGATTTTCAATAGATACAATTCTATTTTTTGTTTGTATTGTAATATTTTGTATTCGTGTTACATGGTATTCTTTATCTGTGAGTTATATTATTCAATTAAATTATTTGTTTATATTTTTATATTAATGTATTTTTTTATCATGGATATATAATTATTAATTATTGATTAAGCCATTAATTTGAACCAAATGGCGAATGGTAGATGAGTCGAGTCGAAAACCAGAAAAGATTTTTCACTTTCACTGGGATTCGAACCGGGGCCTTTCGCATGAAACTTCAACCCTCCAACCACTGTGCCATCCAACCGTAAAGAGAAAAAAAAGGAATAATAGTTTTATTTTATTATAAAACACATCTAAATAGCGAAAGTTAATGTGTCATACTTTTGAAGATCATTTTGGGTTTTACTGAAAATTAATTAAATAAAAACTTAGAGTTGCTGGACCAGGAGTGGAGTTGCTTTGGGTATTTTGAAGTTTCGTGCGATAGAGAAATTGTTGAATATTTCCTACATAATACTTCATTCAAGGTACACAAATTTTATAAAAGAATTTGAAATCGTAAAATAAACTAAATCTAAAGATCCGGAACACTTTAACAAATATGAATAGTGTTGAGAAATTTTATTCAATCTGTTAAAAGAACTAGTTTAGAATCACTTTTTAACTCATGTATCTTAATATTATTTAACAAAAAAAGCTTTAAAAATCATGGAATTTTCCATATTTTAAGAGTATGATACTATTGTGAAACCAGCCCCATGACTAATTAATATTTTGTTCTCATTTTCTAAAAATTCCCTAGCTAAGACATTCTATGTTAAGATCATATACCTCACAGGCCGCCGTTTCAGTATTGCAGAATCAAAAGATAATTACAAACGAATTATTATTAATATAATACCCTCCCAATATTTTTCGCTCTTCTATAACATAAAAACAACGCAGAATGAGCTTAACAAAAAATAAAAAAAATACAGATGTGTATAATATATCGGATAATTGAGGGTGTGTAAAGAGAATAAAATAGATTTATAATTTTTTTATTATTTAAAATTAGATTATATTGGTATGAGTTCATTGGAAATCATCGGGTTATGATTTGCTTGGTAAGATTTAAATTTTAAATAAAATATTTAACGGTAAAAAACAAGAAGTATCTGGTTCCTTATTGATAGGCATAAGGTTTCACGTGCCTTACTTTGTTGTAATACTAAAATAAATAATATTGTAAATTGAAATTTTGTTTTTTTTTCCAAAATAATTTTATTTTCAATTTAAGGTTATAAAAAACATTATTCTATCAAATTACATTGTTAAGACTTTCAAAATAATATAAATTTTATTTTTCATGTATTTTTTGTTTTCATTGTATTTAAAAAATTGTTCAGTCAGAGCTTATGAAAAATTTTAAATAAAGATTGAAATGGAATTTAATTGAAATGTTAAAATCTTCAAGATTTTTTTTTATTTTTTAAATTAATCTGATTACACATCTGAAGATTGAAGATTATTTTCTTAAAACCAATAAATATTAAATGTGATTACATTAGATAAGAAAATTACATATATTGAAATTAAATTGAAAATATATTTTAATTTAAATTTTGAATTTTTGGAAAAAATTCAAATATCAATTATTTAATTTGAAATATGAATTGATGCTCACTAATTCAAATTTGAATTGGTAGCACGTTCATTTAATAGGAGCTTAAGACAAGAAACATTCTTCGCAGACTCAATCTTCTGTAAGTTATTTAAATTTAGTAGAAGATCAAAGAATTGAAAAGTGATACATACAAATAATTTTATAATTGTTGTTGTTGTTTAGACGGGGGGGAAAGCAAGTCTCCCTTACACCTAGGCCTTGCGGCCCGTTGTGCACCCCTCATTAAATACTTTCTATTTATTTATAACTACTATATTATTTATTTTGTTTATATTATATATTTGTATATTTATATTATATTTGGTCACCATGGGGATTCGTAAAGAAAAATTATTTTTCAATAATTTTTTTTAATTAAATATTGTATGACCTGATCGGGAATCGAACCCGGACCCCCTCGGTTAATAAGCCAAATGCTTACCCACTGCCCCACCGAGGCCCCACTAATTTTATAATTAATTTACAATTAAAAATTTTTTGAATGTGAATATAAATTGTATTAGTTAAGCAACCAAATTGCTTTTAGACTTAAAGTAAAATTATTTAATATTTTCAAATATTTAATATATTATTGAGCGTTTGAGTAAAATGTATATCAAAGATATAAAAAACGAGTTGTTTCTTTTTTCAATGAATTGAGTCCTAGCACTGAAGAAGTCTGCATGTCGTAGACGAAATACTGGTATTTATAAAAATAAATAATTTTAGTGAAATTAAAAGGAAACTACTAGTTTTTTATTTCTTTTATTATTTTGGTTTTTTATTTAGTAAAAAAAATTTTTTGGTTAAATTTTAATAGAATTACCAATGTAAAGCTCTTTAAAGGTCTTCTAAAACTTCAGGATTAAGATATATTATCCATAGATCAAATATTTTTTTCATTTCACCCTCCTCTTCCATTTTCTGCCACACTTGTTATTTTAGGTGAACACGATGTAGAAAAATGGCTTATTGCATATCTCTAGGCGTAACCCATAGAATACCTCTTATCAATCTCTTATTAGTTTAAATATACTGTATGTATTCAAGATTTTTTTAACAGATTTTGATTTATATTTTTAGAACTTAATCAGATATTTTAACACCTTCTTCTCGGATTACATTCTTAAGATACTTCAAAACCATTTGGAAACCTCAAATCAAATTCGGAAACCTATCTTTTTGCAATTTCCTAAAATAAAATGAAAAAATCTATCATTCTCAGTTTTTTAAGTGCTTTCGACCAATTTCAGTATTGCACTTATCAATTTAATGATTTATTCTATAAAATACGTTTGTATTCCCAAATGGTTAAAAATTAAAAATTTATATTTTTTGTACACTTGAAAATCACACTTGTTTAATTAGCGAAATTTTGTAAAAGTTGAATGAAAAAAGTTAAATGAATTCAATTAATTCTAGGGACATTATAGAAAAAGACCAGACTCGCTTGTGAGTTTAGTCTTTCTATCTTTGCTAGTTTTGAAGATCATGTTAGATTTTGGAAGTACCGGATCCGGCACTCCAATTCATCCCAAATCTTACGTTTTACCCAATTCTTAGTTTCTAATTTTAATAATTTCGAATACATGTTTGTTAGGCCTTTTGAGGTGTGTGGGAGGTATTGCGGATACATGCTCCTTTAATCGTAGTTCGTTTGGAAGCTAACAGAGTCCAATTTTTTTTTTCAGATTTCAAAAAATGAGTTTAAAGTTTTTTTGAAAAAAACTTGGATGTACATGAAAATTTTGTATTTTTAGTAGTGATGACGAATTAAAGCTAGAATTGCTCTAACGTGTTTCTAAGTGCTTTAAAAATGAGTTCAAAGTTTACAAAGACAAAAATTTTAAAATTTTGAAAGTAACTTGGTTTTACATGGAAATTATGTATTTTTAGTAGTGATCACGTCGTTTTCCCCCATTTCCATCGTGCTTTCGTCATTAGTATAGTCTGCATTTTAAGTTTCATCAAGATTACATGATTTTTTTTGAGTTATACTGCGAATAGTGGTTACAAATAAAATACCATAGTTAATATACACCCCTATATCCATTTTAGGTGTAGGGTTTAAAATTTAATATTTTAAAATAAAAATTTTTCAATTGAATTAATACATATATTAAATAAACAATATTAATTACATTAATTAAAATATTTAATTAAATTATATCAAAATATGTACTTTGGAATTAAGGTTCAACAACTTTCTTTGATTATTTATTAAAAAAAATTTCAAATATTTTACCTGATTATTGGCGATGTTGCGTAAAAATTTTCAGAATTTTCATTTTAAATCGAAAATATTTATTATAATCATAGCTATGTATATAATGTTTAGGTAGGTATATATCTAATATATAATGTAAAGGTAAATAAATATATACAATCTTATTAAAATTTAATAATTAAATTGTTAAGGAAAAATAAAATTATTAAACTTAACTCCATATTGAACTTAATAAAATATGCATGAACCAATGAATTTAATCATGAATAAAAATTGGTGTGAAAATTATACCGGAAGCAATAATAGCCTTCCATTTTTTTTTCAAAAAATTCCAAAAAATATATAAAATCTAAATTTTCAGTAAACTTAGATGAATATAGTGTTTATTTGAATTGGTTTTTAATTGAATAATGAATTAGTAATTATATTCAATACCTTTTCTTAGAGTTATTACATTATGATACAGTTTTTAAAGGTATCATGATATAAAGCCATGTGTGATAAGAAAAGTATCACCAGAGAACTTTATTTCGGCTTTATAATACACCTGCTTTAGTAATATTTTGTTATTATAAGTAAGGTCTCTCGTTGAATGAGAAATAACACCTAGAGGTATTTTTTGTCTCTAGTCTAGTTTGACTTTCGAAGTCGCGAGATATTTTAGAAAGGTTATTATTTCTAAAAAAGGCGAAAATTGAATTCAAGCAGAAATAAGAATGGGGATTTAATTATCAAAAAGTGATGGTGCGCTTTTCATTCAATGAGGAACAACACCTCGAATCTATCGTTTGGTGTTAAAAGTCAGAGGACTAAATGCTGTGGGGAGTATGCAAAACTTATTATTTACTTCCTTAGATATCAAATCCTATATAGATTATATATTTTAATTGAAAAAAAGTACTTTTAATTTACAATTTGTCTTGTTGACCAACTACATGTTAAAATACCACATGTGACTGTATAGCCAAAGGCCTATAACACATTAAAACCACACCCTTTTTGTACCAATTTTAGGAAGGAACTTGTGATACAAATGTACAGGTTTGGGAATAGTTTGGGAATAGAGTTTAGTTACAGGTTTGGGAATATGAAAGGATTTTAGGGCTGTGGGAAGTTATTTGGGAATTTAGGATTATGGGATACCAATATACCAGTTACTAGAGTCTGTCTACAAGTAAAATACTAAAATAAATTTGTTTTTAAACTGATTAAATTTTAAATTAGTCAAATTTCTTGCATTTTTTAAATAATAACCCATTATTTTAATTCATTTAAAGAATTTAAGGGCTATAATATGATGGTACATTCAAAAATAATATTGCTTTAAGACTTCCACGAATTAAATCACGCTTTTATTCTAAATACGCTGTTATACATAATAATCTTTTAATTTAATTGCTTTTTAAATATTTTATTTTAGGACTTAAACCTAAACTACACTTTCCCCAAAATCTTCAAATACTTTTAAGTTTTATTTTAAGATATTTTCAATGTAAGTGGTATACAAAAAAAAGGATTACTTCAATAAAAACTTATTTTGCAAGACCTACACTATACCAAATTAGTAAGTACACAAGGTTAATATCCTTTTTAACATTACATTATACAATCAAAGAATAATTTTTTTTTTTATTTTCATCCTTTTATTATTTTATTCTAACTGTTATTTTTATTTGTATATTTATATATACCTATTAACATTATTAAAATTATTATTAGTGTTAGTTAGTGGTGTAGAACAAAATCAAAAAAAAAAAAAATGGGGATCATTAATTTTAATGAGGTGTTATTAGTGGCTTGTAATTTATAAAATTTTATTTCTCTTCTAATTTTTCTTTGATTTTTCATTCTTTTCCAAAAATGTAACTGTTATAATTTTTTGCAATTGAATTTTTAAAAATAGAAAGGCGAACAAAATACAGTAGCAATTTGATGGTATTAGATAGTCGGTATATTGTGTAAGTACGTGTTAAAATTAAATATAAAATTTCTAATAAGTAATGGAGGCGGTTTGCCTTTAGTTAAATGTTCATTTTGTAAAATATTATGACTGTATGAACGAATGTTCAAAGGGTATATTAAAATTGCCACTACGTTTGTGAAGCAGTAAAGCAGGGAGGGGAGGGGGATAAATAGTCCAAAGAAATTGATTGAATCAGAAATGAAAACTAAATTGATCTAGTTATGTATGACCGCCCGTCCATCTGCGCGATTACAAAAATATAAAATTTCTCCGACCCTAAATTTTTACAAATTCATTTTTATACAAGTGCCATCTATTGAAATTAAGCCAATCCGGTCAATGAATTCGAGGAGTTGTCATACAATTTCATTTTTTAAATGAGCATCAATCTAAACCTAACAAATCCTAATTACTAAAATTTTGGTAACGGTAAATGGATGGCCAATGTCCTCAAAATTCAATCTGTTATAACGGGTTCACGTATCTGAAAATTTAATGGCCAACATCTGAACAAAATATAGTCGGTAGAGGTTTATAGTTCTCATTGTCTTTCATAAATTATATTTAGTTTGTTTCGTTATTCACATACAGGATTCCTATAGGAGTGTTCCCAAAAGTTGGTAATACATGTTTTGTACGATTTTGAAATGTTTTTAATATCCTTATTCTAAATAACCTATCCAATTTTCCTCATTCTCCAAATCCCAGAATCCCATAATTTCCCAAATTCAATTCCCAATTAATCCTTTCACATTCATATCCTCTGAACCTAATCCAAACTGTAAATTCCTTTCACAAGTTCATCCAAACATTAGGTTCAGAAAGGATTTGTACTTTGGTGTGTTAAAGTCACACACTACCTTTTGGAATCCGGCACTGCTCCAAAAGGTGGCTTTCGAAGACTTCCATGTCTCTCATAAAATGTATAGGAGAACCAAAAGAGACTAAAATATTAAAATATCCTGAATTTAAAATAACAAGAAATTGAAAGATTGAAAGTATTCCTCATTTTCCTCAAATTTTTTAGGACATTATTTCCTTTTTACATACCTACATTCCTACATAAAATATTTCTTTAAATAAATATTTTATATATAAAGAACGATAGAAGAAAACTAAAAAAAAAACATTTACATTGAAAATTTAAAAAAAAACAAAATAAAAAAAAAAAAATATTATTTCAAGGATAAGAAGGATGAAACAGGATATAAAGTAAAAATAAAAATTAGAATTGCTCTAATGACTATGAAAAATGTTTCTTTTCATGTTTGTCGGCTTATTTATTTAATATTACACAAATACGTATACACTACTTATATATGTGTAATATTAATACATATATATGTATATGTATATATTATACTTTGTTTATTTTTTCCATTTTAAATTAAAATTTTTTTTTTTAACATATTACAGTTATATACTCGTTCTAAAACATTGTATTAAGCTTCATACAACACAAAAAAAAATAAAAACAAACACAAACACAAACATATTATTAAAGGCAATAAAATCAGACAGGAAAATAATATTTGTAATAATTTTAAATGTTTTTTATTACTTCAAATTTATTTTTATTGCGTGATATTTACACAAAAAACATATTATTATATATTATTATTTGTTTAATTTCTAACGTACACATATACACACACACCCATGCACATATCTGTGAAATTTAATCACATAAATATGTAAAAAAAAAAAAGAAAAAAAAAATTATAATTTATTTTTACAAAAAAAAAAAAGAATTATTTAATTTTACTTAAAAAATTGTAAATGATAAGGGCAAGGGGTTGGAGTGTAAGAGTTGGGGGTAAGAGTTGGTGTAAAAAAAAACCAAGGACAACCCCTTAATATATTTTTTCATTTTTAAATAGAAATTTAAAAAAAAAATTGTAATTTTTAAAGTTATAATAGAAAATGATAATTTATAATATTACATTAGATGTATTTATAAGCATGTGGATATAAAATCATGTCTATGTTTACACAATTTATATATATAATTTAATTTTTGTTTTTATTTTTGTTGTATTATATATGATAAATGGAAGACAAATTTCACAATTTCCATTGAGAGTTGAAAAATTCTTTCAGCCTTTTTCTACTTTACAATTTTGTACATTGTAAATTGTAGGTTGTTACTAAAATTTATTTTTATAAATTGTTTTTGGAATTTTTTTTATTAAATTTTTCTTTGGGAAATTGAATGTAATTCTCTAAGGAAATAATGTATGCCAGTGTATACACCTCTAAGGATTTCAGTTAGAAGAAAAAAATGTTGGATTTTGGGCACTAAATCGTTTTAAATTTAAAGTTTAGCTGCTTTTGCTTATTTATGTGGGGAAGTGTTTTAGAGCTACTATCAAAATTTTGAATGAGCAAATCTTGAAGTTACAGGGAGTCTAGAAAATAAATGGAGTTTATAGCGGCCCTTTAAAACCTTATAAATTGAAATCTTCGGAGTCAGATCTTATTATCTTATAAACGAGGAAAATCATATCATTTAATAAACTATTACTTTACTTGCAATAGTTTACTTAGTTTTAACTTATTTACTTAGTTTTTAACTATGGCAACTCCCCAAAAACGAAGCCATAACATTTTGAAACTTTATAAACGTGTTTGGTCTATAATATAACAAAGTTTGGGTAATTTTCATCCTCCCTGTGTTACTAGTTTCATACTGGTTCAAAACCGAAGAAATTCATATTGTTTCAAAACAGTTGTATGGCAGCTCTCTGAAATCTTGGTACGATTTTAATCAAAAACTATAGGGAACCTAGAAAGTGACCTAAAATGACTTTGTGTGAATGTCAAAACTCTAACCTTTTAATTTTTGATTTATCGAGCTGAAACATGGATGCAGGACTGATGCGCTGACACATAACTAGATCGATTTACTTTTCGATGCTGTCCCGATACATACCTTTGACACTATATCTAGCTCGCCTAGATCAATGAGTTACAAACGCAGGACTAATTTTAATATATCCGGTACTATATAGACTTTTAGACTTTATAGACTTTTATTGACAGAGATTTGTTGTGAGTTAGAGGCCACTTTTATCAAAACAAATGTGTTTGAAAATTCTTTTGAAAAATTTTGTCCTCGCTGTTTACGTATCCGAGGCCTTATCAGTGATCGAAAAGTAAAAAAAAAATGTTCAATTTTTGAGTAATTTCACGTTAATAATCCGATTCTAAAGACGCATAGTGCAAATAGAAGTTAGTTATTTATTATTCCAAGCTCCGTTAATTTTACCAGAAATATAGTGGAAAGGGTGATTATGCATTTAGATGTAAAATTAATTTTTGATTTGAGATGTGAAATTAATATTTGTACAAAGTAGCAAAATGATTAGAATTCTATAAACTTTTATAAGCATTTTTTTATTAATCTGTTAACAAAGAATCTAAAATTAATTTCGAATTTATTGCTAGGAAAACTAGTATAATAACTTGGTAAATTCAGATAATTCACTGATGAAAAGCTTCTTTAAGGATCAATATTTTATAGAAAGTAATTCCATTTGAGAAAGTCATAAATTAGTTATAAGTTTTAGTTAGTATAAGCTTAATTCAAATCAGTTTTTTTGAAATAATTTTTCTTCAAATTTTGCTTATAGATTTGGTATATCTCTCAAAATAAAAGATTCTTAAGATAAGTATAAATTGTATAATTCAGTTGGAGAGATATAAAATTATTCAGAATCTCTGTGTTAATTTAAAAGTTCACTAATTTAAAAGATTAGATTCGGGAAGATAAAAATAGTTAATGCTTAAGTTAAAAATGAAAGGCTGGGTGGTACAGTGGTTATAGTGCCAACCTTTCTTTTAAAAGGCCCGGATTCGAGTTTGGTAAAAGTTATCAAAGTTAATAGTCTAATAGTTGAAGTGTTAGCACCTCAAAAAAGAATCTCATTATTTAATTGATTAAAAACTTAGTTAAATCATTAGTTAAACACTTATTGAAACTATGACTTTCAAACTAACTGTAAAAGCATTTTAATTCAAAAGTTTCTACTGTACATAAAAATTCCAATTCTGGAAAAATCATATAATTTAGCTTTCAAACTCTTAAAAAACTTTAAATAGTGGAGACTAGCGCTTTTCAATCTATGATAATTTATCATGAACAAAACATTATTTAATATATGTATTAGTGTATGTATATAGATTAAATACAATTTCAAATTTTTTTGAGATTTTAAATTTAAAATGTTTTATTTTTAAGAATTTAGCGTGTCCTTCTCTCAGATTTCGTATTCTGTAACATATGGTCTTAGAATTTTACAATAAAGTTTCTTCGAAATATAAATAAAAAATAAAATTTTTAATTGGATAATTCCTTAAAGGGTATAAGATTTACAAATAAAAAAATATGAGACAATTATAAAAAGATATAATTGAATGTAGCAGGAAATAGACACAGAAAGAATTTGAAAAGTTTTTCGTAAGTAGGTTGTCTCCTTAAATAAATAAATGTTTAGAGCAGAATTCTGAACTCAAATAATTATTTTGTATTCTTTAAAGAAATTTATTAAATTTAGAACTTAAAAACAAATATAAAAGTCTTTAAATAAATTTTTGAAAAGAAAATAAAACAAAATAAATTCTAAGAAATTTGACAATGTAAGTAAGGTATGTTATAATATTATGTTAAAGAATGTGTTTTTCATAAACTCATATTTTAAATTTTAAAATACTAAATAGTCTACTTTGTATATAGAAATTTATTTTCTTAGAAAACCTGATTTTATTGTTGTATAAAATTAAATATTATTAGGTTTTTATATTTTGTTATTTTGTTTTCTGGGTGAAAGAATTTAATTTTGGTATAGGAATATAGGAATAATATTTAAACCAGGAAGATTATACTTGCCCCTGTCAACTTTTAGATACTCGTGGATACCCACCCTTATTTAAAAAAAAAACTATGCCCAGTTGGTGTCCAGTTGTTATTAGCAGCTCCCCGAAGTTTTGGTCCGATTTTCCAACATATATAAAAAAATTAAAAACTAAAAACTATAGGAAACCTACAACTTATCTTAAAATGACTTTGTGTGAGTTCCGAAACTCTAGCCATTTTAGTTATTGAGTTGTCGTGCTGACACACGGTCGTACGAACGGAAAGACACACTCTGCGGAATCAATTTACTTTTTGTTGCCGATTAGATACATACATTTGGCAATATAACTAGCATATCAAGATCGATGGGTTACAAACGGAGCAGTAATTTCAATTTGAAGGTGGAGTCTATTTTTAGCACCGAAGGAGCTATGCAGCCTTAAAGATTTATAACTTTTAAAATATTTTATATATATATATCTACAGAATTAGAAATATTTAATATATTGCAAAAATAAAAAAGAGAATACAAAGCTTTAAAATAATTTTCATACCCCATTTAAGTAGGCTTTCAAATTTTCAAGTTGTAAATTTTTCTTTTATGAAGGTTTAACCCATTTTGTTCCGAGTCAAAAAATTAAAATTTACTTTTTAGTCGCGCTTACTGCAAAACTAGAAAGGTAAAAGATAACACGGGACACCCTGTATATATATAATTCATTATTTCAATTCATAATTTCAATATCTAAAATTAGACCACTTATGGGAATAAATTGTTATAATTTAATATAGTTCAAATTTAAAATTATTATAACATACAGGGTGGCGCAAACCGACTTATATGGTTTGAATGTTTACTTTTTATTTAATGGTTAATTATTATTATTATTTTTTTGTTATACAATATATGAATTGGGAATATTTCTAGCTTAAGTATAAAAATTATATCCCGCAAGTGGTGACCATTTTCGGCTTCGCACATTCGTGCTCTTTCCAGTACATTTTCCATAACTTTTCGTAATTTTTGATCGCGGTTCTGTTGTATACTGTTCCATTTCCAATTCCCCAAGTTTTCTTCACAAAATTCTGAAATAAAAATAAAAAATAAAAATAAATTTAAAAAGTTATTAAACATTCAAGCCATATCGGTCGTTTTGTGCCACCCTGAATAACATGTAGAAACGCCTTAGATTTTTTATATTTTTCATACCTTTTCGTAATTTTTGATCGCTGTTCTGTTGTGTACTGTTTCATTCCCCAAGTTTGCTTCACAAAATTTTGAAATAAAAATAAATAATATAAATAAATTTATTTAGTTATTGAACATTCAAAACATTTGGCGCCACTCTGTATAAGAAAAAGAATTGATATCCTATAGATACTCTGCAGTCTGCATGGGATGACACCTAATATTGTCTCGCTTAGAATTTGTACATGTAATGATTTGGATTAATGGCTACGAAGGTTTTTCATCACCTTAAAAAATGTTCATAAGTAATGTGAGTTATCTTTTATGTTCACAATAGGGTAGTGGAATACAACGCATTTTACATAAATACAATTCATTAAAGCTTTCCTTGGGTTTGACAATAATTTAGAAAATGAAATTGCTCTCTCTTTAATAATAAATATTTAAATATTATGTAATATTTTAAACATATTAAATTTTATGTACATATTATTATGTTAGAAATGTCGAAAATTATTAAAATTAGTATAAATAATTTAATTTTTATGAAATAAATGAAATATTCCAAGAATTTATAAATAATTATAATAATATGTATGTATTTCCTTTTGAATAATTTTAAATTTTCAAAAACAAATTCCATATTTATGAAAATTCAAAAACATTTTATTAAATTTAATATTCATGTGTAAAATATTTTTCAATTATTATTTATTTTGTTGTTTAAATTTTATAATAAACATATTTTTTTTATAATTTAAAATTTTAAATTGAACCAATTTAATAGTATTCACTAGCGGTTAGTATATAGTTTTAAATTGGTAAAACAATAAACAAAATATAAAAAAACAAAAAAAACAACAACAAAAAGAAGTGAGAAATAGTTGTTTTGAAGTGTGCAAGAGTGTCTTTAATGGCTTTTAAATACTATATATTATTTAGGTCAAGTATTTTATTTTAATTATCATTTTAGTAAACATTTACTATTTGTATAGTTATTGAGTTTTTTTTTTAGAAATAGTAATAATGTTGTTAAATAAATTTTTTTTTTAAATATGTAATATTAGATTTTATTGAGCTCAATGTTTTTTTCAAAATTAGTTAGAGTGTTTTAATATGATCTTCTTTTATTCTCAAAAATAATTTCCATAATACATTTATTTATTTATTTATTTATTCATTTGTAGTACCAGACAATAGTAAATATTGCCTGATAATATTAATCCTTTGCCGATTTGACATTTGGACTTATTATTAAATTATTTTAATATACACAATATTTTTTTATTAGATATGATCCGACCAGGGTTTGAATCCGAGACTTTTCGATTGAAAAGCCGCCACTTTACCACTGAGCTATCGGTCAGATCATTGTACATTTGTGAAAGCACTGAATTGAACGATTACAAAATGGCCTTTATTTTACAAAAAATATATCTATCTTTTACTAACTTAGACCTATAAAGATACTAAGAACTAATAAGGCTCTCGTACTTTCAGTTTCTATTGAGTCAATTGATTAAATTTTATTCTGAATCGGTAATAATGATTTATTTATTTATTTATGAACAGCCCGCCTTTGATTACGCCTTTTTTTTCAGGTTCGGCAGGTATATACCTTATATTATGGTACAAATTATTATTGATATAAATTATATTTTTTTATTAGATGTGATTCGACCATTTTTTGAACCCGAGATCATTCAAATGAAAGGCCAGTTATATGATATATCTAGTATCCATATCTACGTCGCGATTATGGAATCAGTTACCATGTAAAGGTTTTCCCAAAGCTGGTAATTTATATATGTACGATTCCCAATATCTTCTTCCATTCCCAATCCTAAAAAAACTAAGTAATACATATGTATTTAAGGTCATTTCAAGCTTTTGTTATTAAAAGGGTGTTAAAGTGCAACACTATCCAAATGACCCTCGTACAGTAGCTTTGAGTGTTTTCCGTCAACCCTTATAAAAAAAAATTGCATTCATAAATCAATTAATTTAAAATATTTTGAAATAATGATGTCCTACAAATTGTATTTGTACTTCCTAATCATGACCTTGATTAAGTTGATATTCATGTTTACTCTCGTGATGACCCCGTGGTGTTAGAGGTCTCTCCTTCTTAGGAAGAATCAGCTATCTAACAAAGTATCTAACAAAATATCAACATAAAACTGCTAACTACGCTCCAATTTTAAAAGTTTTTAAAACTCAAGAGTATTAATATTTGATTTTAAAAGAATCAAAAGTACTTCATTGTGTTAATAAATAAAAATGTTGAATAAAATAAAAAAATAAATATATAATTAAAAAATAAAATAAAATGTAAATTAAATGAATAAATAAATAAAATTCGTATTGAGCAATTTTTAAAAAATGAATATTGTAGGTCTACATGAATTAAATTAAAGAAATATACGAGTTTATTGTTTATTTATTGTATACATATTTTATTATTTTACATTAAATTCAAATTAAAAACAAACATTTTCGATATATTTTCATTATAATAATAATTATTTAAAAATAAACCAAAAAAAAACAAACAACAAATATGTAAAAATAAATAAAATAAGACAAAAGTGTATTGAATACTGAATTATGACATCAATTGCATGGTTATACAATATTATTAATTCATTGTATATTATATTAGTACATATATGTTGAAATAAATACAATTTGCAAAACAAATTTTTGAAATTTTTTTTCCTAAAACAAGAGTTTATCATAATTCAAATTCCTTAAAATATTTTATAATTGATTTATAAATTGGTTTCAAATGAAATTAAAGAGTAATTGAAGTACAGCAGGAAATACCGTTATAATTGTTAACTTGAAGATTTTTGTGTTAGAAGATGAAGCACCATATTGCTCGGACAAGAAGAAATAATACCACCAATGGTAAGACACAAAAAATTAAAGCTGAATGGCTCAACTAAAATAAAGGGGCAAATTATTCAACCAGTTATGGGTCAAAACACCGCAACAATTTTTATGATCTTATGAATCAACAAATATTGAAGTAATTTTTAGCGCCTTTTGTGAACTTATTCCCCGAATTCTGTGTGGTATTTTTCAATTTATGTCAAAAATGGTAGAGGGAGGGATATTGTATATTTTGTAATTAACCATAGTAAAATTCATAAAGTGATCGTGGACATAGACGCTGGTATAGCCGCGGACGCTTGCGCAGACGAAGGTAGAGAAATGAGCTTAAAAAATCTGAGGTTTCTATTAGTTTATGCGTTTTAAAAACTGACAGACACTGTTTTAGTTTTATTGAAAATATTATTTGAAAGAAAAAAAAATTTTAAAAATAATATGATATTATCAATATAATATTGATAAATTTGAATAGCTACCATATATTTTTTTTTCTAGTATTGGGGTTTTGTATACTGATTGATTTTTTATTCAATATCTGTATTTATTGTTTCCAAATACCAATATAGTAAGCTTATTTTAATTTCGTGTAAATTATTGTAAAATTGTAAAATAGTAAAATTTAATTTTTTTTTTGGGGTTTTATTATTATTATTTTGTAGATTTCGAATTAGTTGTGGTTCGTTATGCTTATTGGAATTTGTGATGTTTATTGTCATAGGTTAAAAACAGAAATCCAAAAAAAAACAAACCAAAAAAAAAAATATACGAATAATAAACAAAATTAAAATTAAAAAAAAATAAATAAAAAAAAAAAATTATTTGACATTTTGTTAATTCGACTATTATGTAACATAAATATGGATGCGTATATTATATTTAAAATTTAATAATTAATTTTAATTTTAGTATCGAAATAATTGGAATATTTCAAGTTTTAAGTAGATACTAATCATATTACATTTAAAGACAACCGTGTAAAATAGTAAAATAGGTGTAAAATAAAATTTTAGTTAAATAATTCTGGGATAAAATTAATGCTGGACAATAGGTACTGCAGACTAATTTAAAACTTATAGTTTTGAAAAAACTTTGTATGACTTTGTCTTTCTACTGCTGGGAGTGAAGAGCGAAGGATAAAATCGTATTTTAGCATTAGATAGTAAATAAGTAATCTTAATTCAATTTTAATCCATTGTTATCGATGCCTAATTGCTAAGTTGTAAGTAGTTGCCGAACTAAACACCATTTGGGAGCATAAGGCTTCAACTTGAAGGTTCAATTCATTTCAAATTTTCTACTATTTTGTTCCAGGGTATTTCGGTCACCTTAGTTTATCTAACGTAAGTGGCATCTTTGTTATGCATTCTTTATTTTTTCTTAGTTTATAGCCAATCCACTTTTATTTTCTTCGGCTGATTTGCTTCAATATTAGTCCTTCGTTTGTTAGTGCCCACAAGTTTGCATTTATTATTTTATTCGCTCAGAATATGCAGCATATTATTCTGAGATGTTTGTTTATGAAATCTTTATAATTTATTTTTAATGGAATCAGTGTGCAATAATAAATCGCAGGCATATATTAGGTGAAGTTCATCCATATAGAGTTAAGTTCACTGAATGCTGCAATAGTTTTCTCAATTCTCTTTTTGTACACCTTTGTTGGTGCCACCTGCAGACGAAATGATACTTCCTAAATAACAGAAACTAGTTGTACATTCAATGCCTCGATCATGCCTTGTGACGTGAACACAGTAAACGGGGGTTGAGAACTTTGTATGAGAGTTGATCAAAAAAGAAATTCAAATATTTTAGAACTTGAAAAAATTTACTTGTCATATTACAATCTGATTGCTGCTCAGGTTGCAGCAATCTCTATGATTGCTACCCTTAGGTTTGCCCGGAGAAATTCCAAAAATTTCCAATCCAACAGACGAGCTTACAATACTGCAATGCTTATGGCTAATATTAGATACAACTTTATTGCGTAAAAAGTTCTGAAGCTATGTAACCAGGTTTCTAAAACTCGTTTGACAGCTACCAACAAAACCAGCTTTAAGATTTTTTTTAACTTAATTGAAAACGTTCGGATTCCGGAAATTTTTCATGACGTGGCTTTAAAAAAAATCGTGTAAAATCCAAAAAATCAATAGAATTTTTTTTACTGATAATAATAAACAATTTATTTTAGTGGCGCTGCAATCAATTACATATTTGACTTGCCAATCTATGGTTATATATTACCTATAATTCTGAAATAAAATTTAAAAAGATAATATAATAAAATATATAAAATTTATTAACAATTATTTAACTCAAAATATTTCTATAAAAAAAAAAGAATTGAAATATGAATATAAATATTTAATTTTTTTTTTTTTTAAATAACTACCAATTTAGTTTTATCCATTAAGGTGTCAAGAACGATTACTATTAATTAAAATTATTTGTATTATTTTATAAAATATAATATATTTTATATATTTTTTATTCATTTATTTAATAGTTTTTTTTTTCTGCATTTACAAATTTTTTTTTTTTTATTTGTTTTTTTTATATTGTATGGCCTTGTAAAAGATAGGAAATTGTAAATAAATTCAAATTTATATTTTATAAAAAAAAATGCGTTGTATGCAATTTGACATTAAAACAATATAAATACAAATAATAATAAATAAATATTATAAAAAAATTAAAAGATAAAAAGAAAACAAACCAGAACGATCCCAAAATCAATAAATTTTTATTTTTTAAATTATTTTTTATGGTCAAAAAATTAAAAATAAAAACTAATAATAAAATAAAAAAAAAATTCAAACTACTAATAATTGCAAACATTTTCAATTGAAATTTATTTTCTATAGGTAGATTTAAAAAAATAAAAAAAATTATTTTGAAAACATTAAAATTGATTGAAAATCAATGGTTAATAGAAGGAATGGTTTTATATAAATAAATTTATTTAAAATAATTTTAAGAAATACAAATTAAACGAACCAAAAAAATTATTAGAAAGTTTGTTTTTAATTAAAATGTATAGAATTTATTTTTTTTTTAATTTTAAATTTTAAAATTTAACGAAAAATAAATTAGAAAAAAAATATTAAAGGATAACCAATATCTGATAGCTTTTACAAGCAGCGATGGCGACGTTGAAAGCACGAGAATAAAATCCTGATGGAAAGCAAAAATTAGTCATACTAAAAAAAACAACAATTTAAGGGTTAAACATTATTGGGAGTCTTTGACAGTTTGAAAGGTTAAGTTGTTGCCTAAAAATTGGAACTGCGCGAAAATATCGTACGATTACAACATATGAATTAAAATCGCTTTGAGCTTATTAATAGGTTAACTAAGAAAAAAGAGAGTTGGTGTAAAATTAAATAAAATATTGTTTGGAGATTAAAGAAATTTAGTTACAATGACTGATGTACAAATGGGTTATTAATACAGTAATGGAGAATCACTCGAAAGCCATTTTTAAAAGCGATGAAAAGATTTGAATACTGTTAAATAGATAGAAATGTGAATTTTATAATTTATTCTGGTGAAAACTATGTTTTAGCTTATAGATCAACAAATAACATAATAGAATAAGTTCTATTTCAGGAGAAATTCTAGCAAGGGGCTGACTACGAAATTCCGGGTTTAAAAATCTCGTGTTTTCAAATGTCGCTTTTAAAATTCCGCATCTAAAAATCACGTGTCTCAAATTTCGTGTCTTAAAATATCGTATTTTACATCCAAATAATTTTCTGTTCTCATATTTCTGTAAAAGACGTACAATTCTGATTTTAAAGCGAACTATAAAATTCCTTTTAAGCTTTTTTCATACATAAGAAGCCATCTTAGAATTTTGAAATTTTCACAAATTCGTTTTTATGCAATAATCGTCATCGCTATTGAAATTCAGCCAATTTGATCCATATGTTTGAGTACCTGCCATACAATTTCTTATTTTTTATGAGCATTACTCTATACCTATGGAAGTTGAATGTCTGAAATTTTGCTAAAAATAGTTTAGTTAAATAGTTTTATGGCCAAAGTTTGTGCAAAATTAAGTCGATCTACTGCAGTGGATTCGAGTAGTTGCCATACAACTTCTTCTTTTATATAAGCATTACTCTGTACCTAATAATGCTGGGTGTCCAAAATTTCGCCAATAGTAGTTAACTTTAATGGCGAACGTCTGAATAAAATAAAGTTGGTGTAGAGGAAGAGGTTCGAAAAGCTACCTTCCAACTTATATAAATGAAGCCTAATAAGTTATTTATTGAAAATTCGGTCAAAAGTAATTCATCGGATAATATAATGTCGATATTACTGTCACACAGGTATCCCAGAGTTGACACCGTCTTCTCTACTACACTCTTCCCCATTTTAAAATATATTTAAGATAAAAGAAATTTTAAAGTTTTTAATAAATTTTTATCCAGCCGGTATAGTTTTGAAGTTAAAAAGAATAAAAAATGTAGGAGATTACACAGATATAAATAAAAAAATTTGGTATAAAAATTTAATTTACTTTAACGCATGTTTTATTACTCTAAAGAAAATTTAAAAGAATAAAAAAAAATTTTGAACTTGAAATAAATAAAAATCTCAGTTGGATATCATAAGAACTGCAGACTAACATAAAAAGTAGAATAATAAAAATTTAATAAAATAAAAATAACGCCTTGATACACTTACATTATTGTTATTTATGGAAAAATCACTTGTTCACATAAAAATAATATTTACTGTTTAATAAAATCCAAGAAAATATATTTTAATAGTCATGCTAGAGTGAGACAGTGTAAGTAAAGTTTAATCTTTTTACATGTCAATCCCTTTTTTCTGTTAAGTACTAAGTTAAAATAACAGTTGTGAATACAGAATCTAAAACTATCTTTGTGATAAAATCGATCTGCGTATTCGAACTTCCATATTGACTCTGTTCATAAATAGTTCAGTATTTTGTTTTTGAGATGTTAATTATTTTGGAGATTGTCTTATATATATTGATAGACAAAACTAGAGTGTTTATAGTGTGTGATAAATCATTTCTGACAATTAGCATTGAAACGTAGTTCACATACAACATATATAAAATTTTCCACCTTTTTTGCCTAGAATCCTATTTTGGTTTTTTTCCGTATTTTTTAAAAATATTTCATTTGAATTTCAACATTAAATTGAATACCATGAAATCTAATTTTTCAAACGAAATTAATTCGTAATTCCTTTAATTGAAATTTACAATGGAAAATTTTCATTGAAATTATTTGAATATATAATTTTATTATTATTAAGCATAGTTTACTGAATACTGAACTTTTCACGATCAATATTAATTACATTCGTAAGAAAAAGAGAGAAATAGCGTGGAAATTTCATTAGTAAAAGTAAAGATTTCATATGTCAATTTTTAATTATATATTCTTTGTCAAAAATCTTTCTATTTATCTTTTACTAGGCCAGGCTATGTTAAAAGAAAATATTTGACACACTGGTTGATGTTTCTCAAAATTTGACAATTTAAATGAAATGTCATTTAGCTTTAAACTAAAAACAATAAATAAAACATTTTTTATTTAAATTCATCCTAACCTACGTTTTAGATTTTAATTTATATTAAGAAATTGCAATTGGAATACAATCAAAAACAATTTGTTTACATTTATACTTTCTATCAAAAATTTATTATTTCATTTTTCACTTTGAAATGTCAGAATTTTATTTCGTATAAATTCACAATAGAAATTTCACATGAAGAACATGACTATGCTTTACAATTGAAAAATAATATTTCGAAATATAAAAATTTTAATAGAATTTAAACTTGAATTTAAAATTTAATTTCAATGATAAAAATTGAATATGAAAATTACATTATTTATTTCTTAAATATATCCTATGGAAATTCTAAAAAAATTGTATTATCTCCATTTAAAAAAAAAAAATAAGAAAAAAAAAACTTAAGACTTTTATTAAACAAGGAGGACACATTGAAAAATATTGTCTATGGTACTATAAAGTAATTAAATCATTTCAGGCTATACTTTATCATTTTGGATTTTTTTGGAAAATGTTCCTAAACATTTTTTTTTTTGTTGAAAATTGAATTTGAAATTGTGAAATATTTAGTTCCGAAATTTTCATCTGTCTAATACAATTGTAAATAAAATTGATTCGTAAATAAATTTAACTTAGAATAGGAAAGAAAAAAAAAATGTGTGTATATTGTTTATGTCTCCATTAATTTTAAATTTTGTTGTTGTTTATCTTTAGTATTATTGTTATTATTGTTCATGTATTTTTTGGACATTTTAGACATGAATGTGTCTTCGAAATTAATAGAAAATACATTTGAAAGGACATTTGAAATATAGAAATTAATGTAGATTGGGTATTTAGTACTTGAAATCCTAAAAAAAAAATATTGTATTCACTATTATACAATTTTTTGTTTTATTAATGTGTATTTGTGTCTCTTGACTTTTTAGATTAGTAAATCTTTTCTCATTTCTATTGTGTTGGACACATTTTTTTTTTTATTTGGTTTGGGTACAGGTATATGCAAAATCCAATTGATGTTGGAATAATAGAAAATTGAACCTAAATATTTAAAGAATTTATGATTATAAATGTTTGGTTTGTTTAATATTTTTTATTGTTGTAAAAAATAAAGAAATAAAATTATTTGTATGAGCAGGTGATTTGAGTAAAAATGTAATTGTATTTAAATTGATTTCCTTGCATTTTTTGAGTTTTTATAGAATAAACAAAATGTTTACTTTGTTTGATACTTAGATGTTAAAATTGCAATTAAACTTTTACCATACTAAAAAGAATAGTAATGTATTTAGAAACTTAAATCAACTTCAATTAACAGTTATTAGTTTGCTTAAGTTCAGCAAATACATTTAAATAATAATGAGATTTATCTGTTTTTTTTGATGGATTGTATTCCAGAAACTTTAGATATTCAGCCTAAAAGATGTTCATTATTAAATAATAAAAAAATAATAATAATTTTATTTTTAGAGTTAATTTGAATTATAAACTTAATATTATTCTCATAAATATAGGAAAAACCAAGGATCATAAAACCAATAACGAAAGGTACTCTGATATTCCGTTTTCAAATAGGAATTAAAAAAATTGCATACATTTAGGGGTTTGTTTTGCAATTGAGTAAATGGTTTTGACATCTTTAATTTAAAATATAATAGAAAATATCTTTCGATCTTCTTTTGACAATTTTCTTGGAACGGTCCTTATTGTTGAAAGAGGCGTAGTTGTAGTTAACGGTAATTAAGCAGTTCTAAAAAAGTTATTAAAATATTGTGTACAGATTAATATATTTAAAACTCCATTATCACGAGATCTGTCAAAAATTGATCCCTTCTAGAAAAATATCTTGTCTTCGTTTAAATCTGAGTACCTTATTAATATTCAATATCAAAGGCAAATTCCCCTTTATTTTTTTTTTTATTTTTTTAGTTTTATTAAATTTTATTTTCACAGCGTGAGTTTCTTTTATGATTTAATTAAATTTTACTAACATTCATAGCGATTCTAAAAAAATATTTATACAATAGCAAAATTTTTTCAAAAAAAATAAAAACATATTTTAAAACAGTGTTTCTTAAAAAGTGATTGAAGTTTTGATTACTTTTTGATTGAAGGTGAACCGTCATGTCAAACATAAATTTTCAAATAAATCTATTGTGAATGAAAATATTCATTTCTTTCTTGGAATTTTTTCAATTTCCGTATTCAAATCAACCGCCAAGGTATTAATAATTAATTATAATTTATAAATGAATTTAATACATTATGTAATTTAATAAACTCCCTGCTATATATTACAGTTTTAATAATAATTTTTGAAATAGCCAAGTATACGCACAACACATACATAGATGCAAAATTTATTACCTTCATTTTTATATTTTTATGCTATTAATTCACAATAAATTTTAAAATGAATTATTGCTTTTATTTTAATTATGTTGTTATTAACTAACTAGCAATTAATAATTATTTAATTAAAAAAAAAAAAAATAAATTAATTTAATAATTGAAAAAAAATACAATTTTTTTTTTTTGGTTTTTAAATTAATTTTTACAATTAATGTTGTGTAAAATAAAAAAAAAAACAACGTTTAAGTAAATTTAAAATTCTTTTAATGTAAAAAATTTTAATATTATATTTTTTTTTTTTTGTAATTTTGTTTTCCCACATTGCATAATCCAACGTCATCAACAATACTGTACTATTGCACCCTTGTAAATTATGCTCTAATTAAAACGACATGCTCATTTAACAATTTAACTAGGTCGTGTTCCTGATTCTGTGAAATTAAACAATTAAAAAAATAAAAAAAAAAAAAACAAAATATTAAAAAATTAAAATCAAATGTATAATTTATATTAAAAGAAGAATGAAATGGGAACAATTAAATATTCCCTAAAAAAAAAATACAACTGAAAATTAAAATAAAAATGAAATTTTATTGAAAAATACTTTTTTTTTATAATTTTTTCCGAAATCAAAGCAATTATTAAAAAATAGTTTTCATTTTCTTGTGCATATCATTTTGGCAGAAACAATTTAACTCTTAATTAGAGAATTTAGGCACTATATATTTTTTTTGTATAGAAATTTTTAATAATTATATTGCGTAAAATAAGGGGAGTTCGAAGAGTCCTTCAAAAATTATGTGACACAATTATGTATTTTTTAGTTAAATATGGTTAAATGATTTTTAATTTGTATATTTTTTCAGGCAGAACGATATAACATGGAAAAAATCCCAATCGATAAAAGATAGAAATTAGAGGAATATCTAGAACTATAGAAATATGCCAGTTGTTACTTGGTAGGAAAATTAGAGAGAAATGAGACAGAAATTGGAGGAATATTATCTAGAACTATAGAAATATGGAAGTTGTTACTTGATTAGAAATTTGTCAAACTGTATGAATGTCAAATATCTCTGTTCTTTTAATCAGCATCTAGAGATCTTTCTGAAGAGATCTGCAATCTTATAAAAAGCTTCTTTGGTATCTGGAAGTTTTTGTCATGGAGTTTGGCGAAATAAATGTATATATATAAAAAGGATTTTTGTTTGTAGCTCAAAGATTCTTAAAGTGCATAGCCGATTACGATGGGTGTGGGGAGTATATGGGTACTAGGCTAATTATTTCGCTCTAAGGAACTCCAAAGTTCGGGCTGGGATACAAGAATTTAAAGTTTTTAGTTCTAAAATGAAAACAGTTTGACCGATTAACTTACAATTTTGTATATGTATTGCTTTTTAAAAATGGAGTTGACTCTATTTCGATTTCCATAACCTATTACGACATACCATGTTTAATTTTTGTGTTAATTTTTGTCAATAACATTAACTTTAACTAACAACATTGAGAAGCGCAGCAACGAGCACCGAATTTTAGGTAGTGATTAATAATTAGGAGTAAGGTTATGATTTATAACAATGGGGGTGAAAATCTTCGCGTATGCTATGGAAAGAAAAAAAGCAGCTATCATAAAAACGAAACAAAAGTTCAGAAAGAAAGAGTTGTGAACCTTAAGACACCTCTCTGGAAAATCCCTAACATATCGTATTAGGAGTAAAGATATCAGAAACATAGTTTGATTGGGGAAGAAACAGGAAAAAGTAATGGATTTACCGGAGAATGAATGCTGATAGACTTCGTAAGATTGTATGTGGAAAGAACCCATACAGGCAGCAGCAGCTCTGCCGTTAATTAAAAATGTGGAGAAAAAGTTTAATAATGCCTTCACAACGAACAAACCCAGATATTTGCCTTATAATTGAGTAAGATTTGAAAATAAATGAATACAAGAACTTTGGAGAAATTTTTACAACGCCAAAATTAATATTTAAGAAATTTTATGACTTATATCAATAAAAAATATTACATATTTTTACTTCAGAAGGTATAATTAATAAAAAGCTACTATGCAGGATTTCAATAAGATGCATGATTTTTATAAGACATGAGGCATTGAAAGAATTTTACAGGTTTAATGAACGAATGACCTTAGAATTTTCTTCCAATTATAATTTGTTTCTCATAATTCGTTAATTTAATGATCAGTAGGTATAGAGAAGTTATAAAATTTCTTTTATTAAGGAACCGAAAAAATAAATTCAAGTTCAAAATTAGGATTATTTTCCTATTGTTATTTTTTTTTTCATTTTGTTGGAATTTATAAAAGTAAATATTAAATTAGAAACACGTGTAACAGAATAACAATAGAATAAAATAAAAAAATTTTACTGTGTTGTTGAAATTGTTATGGAAAAATTGATGACATTACCACGCGCGTTAAATTTCCTCCTTCTATATTTTATATCACAAAGTAAACGATTTTGGTTTTGAGAGTATCACGTTTTTGTTACTTCCAAAGTAAAATAAAAAAATAAAACTTTTAATTTTTTTTGAATTTTATTGATTACTTTTTTTTTTTTTAATGTAATGTGCTTTTTTTCGGTATTGTGGTAATTACGTTTTAACAATTATGTTCACTTCTGTTCAAATATTTGTTCAAATACAAAACAAAGTTTTCTTTGTTTCAAATAAATAAACAATGCTTGTGTAAATTCCGGTATGTGCTTTAAGTTTTTAGTTTTTTTGTAATTAAATGTACACTAAAAACCATTTAATATGTAATTAAAAATTTGTTAAACTGCTTAAGTAGTTGGTGAAAAACTTCTAAATATTTTTACTATACACTAATTCGAATTTCAAGTAACCTAAAAGTATGCAATATTTATCTTTCATATCAGGTGTTTATACCGTATGCACGGGTATATGAACATCGGATATATTAAAATTGCTCTTCCGTTTGTAACGCAGCGATCTAGACTAGGTAGGTATATTGTCATTGGTACATATTGGACCAGTATCGAAAAGTAAATCGATCTGCCTATGTGTCTCTGTTCGTTAGTCCGCCCGGCAGTCTGTGTGTCAACATGATAACTCAAAAATGCTGAGTTTTAAAATGTTTAAATGAGTTGTAAAATGCACAGAATGTCTTTTTTAGACAATTTCTAGGTTCCCAATTGTTTTTGATTAAAATCGGACCAAGGCTTCGGGGAGCTGCTAAACAACTTTTGTTCACCATTATGAATTTCTTCAAAACTAATAACGCTGGGAGTATGAAAATAAAACACGGTTAATTATGTAGTAGAACAAAAAGCTACGTATTCGAAATTTAACGGCTTCATTTTCGGGGAGCTGCGATACAAAGTTATTTATTCGATTAATGTGAATCTAATGAAGCTACGAGATTAAAATTAAAACAGAGCAAGCAAAGTAATAGGGCAAGTACTGGGCAAAGTTGGATATTATTCAAACCAACTTTTAAAGTGGGTCAATTTTTTTTTATTTGAAATACACTTAAAAAGCTAAAGTCGTGAAGAAAAATACCTGATTCCAAATCACCAAATTAAACTTAAGAAAAACTACTGTTCAATAGAACAAATACAAAGAATTGTAAATATTGTAGAAAATGCGTTTCTCGATACAGCTTGTAATCAAATGCCTGATAAAGTTTGGGACATAAATCTAGTGATTAAGTTTAGTGAATTACTACTACATGTTTTTGAACAGTCGAATTATATTTTAGGATAGATTATTTCTAGTTGAATAAGAACACTCGTCTTCATTCTTAAAAGAAAAAAAAATAGGATGCCTTAAGGTAGTTATCTAAGACCTTTGATTTATTTACTATACACGAGTGATATATCAGTAGTAGAAAATTTACAATACTGTCATATTAACATTAAGATGAAATTTCGACGAGTTCACAAGAAAGTTACAAACTACATGTAACAAAATTATTGAATAGACTGACAAGTGCAAAATCAAAATTAATGAAACTAAATCCGCGCCATTAAACTACACCAATAAAAATATAGTAAATCCACCAATAATAATTTTAAATAGTATAGACGTACCGATCAATTGTTAGCTAAATACCTTAGAATGACACTAGAAACATCCGTTACAATATGATGATTTTTTTGGTATATACTCGAAATATTGCGTGTTATGTGAAATTTACATATTTCATTTTAAACAACAGACAAGTTCAACGAACAAACATGCATTATTTTTTGAATTTTCAACTCTTCTAAAGTTTTTATAAAACGTCTGCATCTTTGACGTTGAACTGTTATTTTTGACATAAAACTCTCACTTTTTGACTTAAGATTCATGGTGTAAGTAAGTTTTCCCCTAAAGATTCGCATTTAATTATAAAAGTCACAATAAATGCATATGTTTTATACCTACATATAATATAGGGTACATAATTATTGTAATTATAATTTTATTGCAAAGTGCTGAGAAGTTTTATAATTATATAATAAGTTTTTTTTTTTTTTTTTTTTTATTATTAAAATTAAATTCTTAACACATTAAATAATTCAGTTTATACACCTACAACTTCCATATTATATTATTTTAAATATAACACAGTATAAAAATTAATTATAACATTAATTATTCTCTCATATTGTCTACATCCTCATTTTTTTATCAAAAGAAAAATCAAAACTGGAGCAAAAAATTCTACTCTCTTTTATTGAATTAAGTTTTTTTTTTTTTTTTTATTCTCAATTATTATATTATTATAACTGTACCCAATTTCAGTTTTCTATTCTCCACTCTATACATTGCGTTATTGAAAGAAACAAATTAAAATGGAAGATATGAGTTTTAAAATTCTTTAAGAGTTTATTGGTTCGTTTTTTGTTTTTTTGGATGTTTTTAGGTTATTTACCTAAATTATAACTTAGACCTTGTTAAAAATATATAAATATTAGTGGTAGTATGAAATTTGAGGTATCTAATGATTTGAAGAAAACAAAATATGTTTTTATGTTTTGCCATCCTTAAAAATAAAAAAAAGAGAGAGGGAGAGAAAAAAAACTTCAGTTCTTTGACATTAGAGCTTAAAAAAAATTTTTAAGGGGTTTTTGAATCTTTTATATTATTTTTTAAATACATATTTTATTGCTTCTTTTTTTTTGTGATAAAGACTTTCTTTTTAAAAGAAAAAAAAAAAATCTCTAATTGAGGTCATAAACCCCTCGATATATGTACATTAGTTTAAAAGAATCATAACATAACAAAAACAAAAAAAAAGAGAAGAACAGAACCTTTTCAGGTTATTTCTTTCATATTTTGTGTACCCATCCTAAAGTGTATTGAAATCCCTATTTAAAAAAATTTTTAATGAAAGCTTATAAGAGTATAGGGATTTCTTTTATGTTTTTTTTTTTTTTTATTATTATTTGTAATAATTTAAATATCAGTTTTTTTTTTTTGCTAAAAACTTTTTTTTTTTTAAATTTGTTTGAAAGTCACATAAAAGATTTTCGCTAAAAATTATTTTTTATTTTTATGTTTTTCTTTTCTTTTATATTTTTATTACAGTTATATTTTATGATATATAATATGAATAAGTTCAAAAGGGAATTGATATTTTATTTGTGTACCACCTTAATTCTCTATTCACCATTCATTCATATATTGTATTGATGCTGGTGTACCTATTGATTATGATGATGATCGTGAGAGGGGGGATCGGGGGAGGGGTGGTGATTGTGGTGGTTATTTTTTATGTACAATGTGAAATATAATAAGGATTTTAATAACAGTATGAACCATGTAGTCATAGGTATATTAAAAAGCTACTCCGTTTGTAACACCTTGTTGCTAGTATGATAGATATGGGTTCAAGTATATGAATTTTATGTGTATAAGATATTTATAGATAAATAGATTTTGTTTTGGTTTTTTGTCCTTTTTGATTAAAAAACTATTAATCTCAAAAATATTTGTTTTTTACAAATCTCCTTGGCGACCAAATATATAAAATAAAGTATAAAAATAAAATATATGCTATAAACAAAATAAATATAATTATTTATACAATAATTTTACGAAGTCGTTACACCGACAGCGATGTTGTGACAAACATCAAGCTACAACGCTTTAGGTGGGCCGGTCACATACAACGTATGCCAGATTCCCGCATTCCAAAAAAAGTATTAAACGGGAAAATAGATAGAAAAAGACCAGTAGGAAAGCCGAGAAATTGATGGGTTGATGCAGTCGAGTCAGACGCTGTATCATTGCTGCAAGAGCAAAATTGGATAACTGCTGCCCAAGATCGCATGAACTGGAAGAGGATGATTCAGGAGGCCAAGGTTCGACAACGGACTGTAGCGCCATAGCAGAAGAAGAAGATTTATACAATAAATAATTAGTATATCTGCCAGACGTGAATAAGATAGACATGCTTCACTCCCTTAACAGGTTTTAAACTGGGTAGGGGATTTTATACTTACAAAGTTTTAAATTTTTAGGACCGTGTTTTGTAGAATTTATTCCAAGCAACGCTATAGAGAGCTGTCACATAAATTTTAAATACATTTTTTATGCAATGAACTTAAGAACAATTATTAGAAAATAGTACATGACCACTCAAACACTTATCATTCTAATGGCAAGTCTTAATCTAAATGAGTAACTGTCAAATATGGTACAGAGTGTCGCAAAACGACCGATATAGCTTGAATGATTAATAACTTTTTAAATTTATTTATATTTTTTATTATTTCAGAATTTTGTGAAGAAAACTTGGGGAATTGGAAATGGAACAGTACACAACAGAACAGCGATCAAAAATTACCAAAAGTTATGGAAAATGTACTGGAAAGAGCAAGAATGTGTGAAACCGAAAATGTTCACTACTTGCTGGATATAATTTTTCTACTTAAGCTAAAAATATTCCCCATTAATATACTGTATAACAAAAAAATAATAATAATTAAAAGTTATTAAACATTCAAACCATATCGATCGTTTTGCGCCACACTGTATAAGTGCAATAAAATTTAAAAAAAAAGCATTAGTTTGGATCCAACACTCTTATAAATCAAAATATGAATTCAAATTTTGATAACGAAGATTATAATTGATTCGCACACTTATCAAAGAGTTGACAAGAACAACTATACATAACTTTTTCCTTTTTAAATCGACCTGCTATATAATATTATAAAGTAAACCTAGCCATATTAAATTTACTTATTCATCATTTATGTGTATATGCATTTTGTGATTTGTCAAAATATGTTTTGTGAACATTTTTCAAGAAAAATAAGGGTCTTTAAATTGAACCTGCTCTCAATAGACTGGAAATAAAGAGAAAATGTGAGAAAAAAACAAAAAAACTTTTCATATTTAAGTTTTTATGCTCGTGTGTTTTGATTTTGTATATTTGTTTTTAGTATAAAAGAATGTGGTACAAGGTTATGTAAAAAAGTTTTTTTGTTTTTTTAATTTTTAATTTTTTTTTTATTATAGAAAATGTTTATAAACATTTTTGTTTTTTGTTTGGTTCAAGTAATATTCTTTTGTTTTTAAGTCTCTTCATGTTAAAAAAAAAGTTTTTATTTTAATTTTTTTAATTTTCTTAAAAAAATAAAAAAAACTTTGAAAAAAGAAATTATTCTTATAAATTTTTAAACTTTGACCTCGTCTCTCATCATCGTTAATGAAAAGAAAAAAAGAAAAACAATTTAATTCTGTAGTGTGTTGAGTTTTTTTCTCTTTTGTTAATTGTTTACACTTTATTACGGTGACTTTCATACTCACTTTTGTAGTTGTATTCTGAGAAGAGAAATTTTCTTCTTAACTGTATAATATTATAACCTTAATTATTGAACGAAAAATTATTTGCCATTACTTTTATTTTTTTTAAAGTAATTAAAACCGGTTATTAGGTATATGATTATTTGTTTGGGACCTAAATAAATTTTTCTTTCAATCAGTTTTTCAAATAAAATATTTTCAAGATATTCAAAAAAAATTAATTGAAAATATTTTGTATTCTTTTTTTTTTCTAAAGAATTTTTGTAAAAATTTTTTGGTCAAAATTTTATAAACCGCTATATATGAAATATAAGCGGCAAGTCCGAAAACTGGAACCTGAGTTTTTAACAATAATACAACGCAGTAATGTACAGTAACCCAAAAAACTTGTTTGTTTTCCGTGTGTGTGTGTGTCTCTGAATGTGTACATAAGTACAGTCTAAACGGTTAAGCGGATAATTTTTCAAATTCATATTTTGATGTTAAAATTTTGAATTATAAGCTTTAGCAAATCGGTTAACCTCAAGCAGCATTTTTCTAAGGTCATTTTAATGGTTTTTACGAATATGTATTTCGCAAACATGAAATAGTATGAACAAATTTATTAAATTAAAGCCATAGAAAGTTTTTTGATAAGACCAATTTAAGTGTCCTGAAAAAGATTAAATATCATATGGACTGTCAAATGAAAGGCTTACAGTAAATTGAAAGATTATATGTTTTAGATTTAGAGTCTTTCAAATATGCAGTTCAAAATTATTAGTCCAATAAAGAGTTACTTTGACTTACCTGAATAAATAACTTATTATATACAGTTATGTATCATAAAAAATTAGATAATTATTAAAAGTTATTTTTCTTTAGTGTAATTAATTTTTATATTTTTGTATGTATTAAAAAAATCATTGAAAGATATTTGAAATTACGCTTTTTTTTGTAAGAGCGGTTCATTCTGTGGTGGACACAGCATGTTTTCTTATCTTTGTTTTGCTTTTGATTGCAAAGTAAATTTTGACATTTCTTTGTTAAAATCCAATGATTTTTTTTGGTTAACAACTGGTTCGGGTTTAATTCAATTATTTGTGCAACAATCTTGTCAAAATAACATTTACCTTCATTTTATTTTTGAAAAATTTTAATTAAAATAAAATAAAAAAAAATAATAAAGAATGAACTATGACTTTTAAATATTCAGAATCGATTAGTTTAAATAAAAGACCACAAGAGGTCATACACTTAGATTTGTTTTTTTTTTTAATAATCAATTATAATTTGAACGCAAAAAAAGGGATATTGTAGATTTATTAGAATCCCTTAAGAAATTTTATTTTTAATTACAGTCAGCCAAAATTAATTTTAATAAGAAAGTAATATAAACCAAATGTTGTATGTCTGATTAAAAAAAATTAATTGATTTATGTTGAAAATTTATTTTTAATTTTCTACTTCTTAATAATAATTTAAAGTTTGAATTAAGTGTTATTCAACTATTTATGTTTTGTAAGTTGTAATAAGAATAGAATTTGAAAACTTTAGAGGGTTTGTTTAGGTTATTTTTGGTTTATATATTTAGGTTAAAGTCTTCTATTGAATTTTTAAGTTTAATTATTTTGTAATGGAATTTTTAACTAAAGAAATTTATTAATTAAGAAAAACAATTTTTTTTTAATTAAGAATAAATGAGAAAATTTCTCAATTTTTGTAAAATAGCCTTTTCAGACATCATTTTAAATACTACATATACGTTTATGATGATACGAATTTGTATTGAAGTTATAATATTTTAGACAAAGGTTCGAAAACTTTTGATTTTATTTTTTTTTAAGCGCTAACTGTTCAATTTTTAGGCTAATAAGCCTGTCTATACCATAGGTATATGTTGGAACAGGAGGTCATGTTACATTTATGTTTTTAGAATTAATCTTAATGAATTACACATATAATTGAAACATGAGATAGGACTTGGCCTTAGAACATGTAAAAACGTTTGAGATTTTAATAGATAGAATTCTATTTTTATTTATATTATAATATTTTGTATTTGAATTATATGGTATTCTATATCTGTGAGTTATATTATTCAATTCAATTATTTGTTTATATTTTGCATTTGTTTATGTTGTTATATTAATGAATTTTTTATTAAAGATATATAATAAATAAAAATTGATTAAATATCTATTAATTTGAACCCAATTGCAAAGGGTAGCTGAGTCGAGCGGAAAACCAGAAAGTTTTTTCACTTTCACCAGAACTGGAGATTTCTCGAAAAGTCTAGTTTTTTTGTGTGGGAGCTTTTCCGGTTTCGTGGTCCGATTTAGCCCATCTACGAACTTAACCTTACTTTTGGCGAAAAAATCGTTCGTACTTAATTTCAATATAATCGGTTAAAGATTGCTCGAGTTATTAATAAAATTTTCGGATTTACGCCGTTAAATTTTCCATTATTTATTTTTCACCGAGGAACTTATAACTGCATCTATTGTATATATGTATAATATGTCGCTAAAAGCGTTAAAAATGTACTTTCCTAATAATTACAATAACTTTATTTGATAGCTTTTCAAGAAATTTTTCAAAAATTCTTTAAAAATTTATTTTCTCTGTCAGTTTATAAAAATTTTTGATATTTTGCGGTTAAACCACATTTCAAGATATTTTTAATTTTTCATTGCGGTTAATATCAAATTATTTATGTCATACCCAGGTATATAATTTATAATTCTAAACAAAAATGAGATGAAATAAAATTTTTTTAATATAAACAATATTTATGGAATTTTTCTTTGATGTCTTTATAATGTTAGCAGAATAAATTTATTTTAACTAATTTAGGACGCCCAATTTAGTGCAGTTTTTTTCTAGATTATAAAGTATAAAAGTAGAGTTCATAAAAAAATATTTTTAGAATGTTAAAAATATTAATAAAAGTAGTTTTTTATTTTTGAATGCTACAAAATAACACAATTTTCTTATTTAATTGCTTCACATGCTTTATAAACACTATTCCTTTAGGGATCATAGGTTTGATGTTAAAAATTCCTATTTTCAAATATACGAATTTTAAAATCCAGTTTTACTTTTATTTCCAAGTCTTCATGGAAAAGTGGCTCTATGAGGTTTGATGTCGACGAATCTTGCTATCTTAAATAGATTAGTATAATTGAAATATGTTTATTAAATATTAGGAAGGGTTTTAAAATACCCCCTTAAATATTGAAAATAACAAATAAATTGCTGCTTTAATATGAAAGTAAATTGCTGGTATAAGAAACAGTTCTTTTAATGCTGGTAAACTTTTAAGCTCAAAATATTGAAAATTTTCAATAACCAAAAACTGCTGGTAAATCATTTGAATTTAAAAGTGTTTTAATATCAAAGTAAATTGCTGAACTAAGGTTAATGTGAAGAAGAACAGTTTCAGTAATTTAGTAACAAAGCTTAGCTAAAAGACTTACACTAAAAACCAGGTGCACAAAATTGGGAATATTCGGAATCTGCTTTAAAATCACCTTAACATATAGAAGTGAAGAAAACAAGTGGAGATGAATAGGGCGTACACTTAGAAAGTCGCAAGAATGCATGGCAAGGGAAGAACTGAAAAGGAACCTACAAGAAATCGAAAAACGTGATCTCCCCAATAACCTTCCTGAAGTCGAACGATAGAAGAACTTCATAGGCTTCAAAACATGGGAGAAAACAAAAATAACTGCTTCGAATAGAGTCAGGTGGAAATGCCTAGTAGATATCCTGTGCTCCCACGAGGAACAATAAAGAAAGAAAATACTAACAACTAAATAAAGTTTTGTTTTAGATTAAAATATAAGATGTCACATATCCCTGATACATTTACAGATAATACAGATATAGCTAATATATTTTAAGTTTATAATTTTTAATTAGTTAAAATCCTGATTTTTGCTACATGTCCCATCTCGGTTTTCACATCTCATTACAAAAAAATCGGATAATTCTACCTTCTCAGATTTAAAAATTTAGAAATTTAAAGATGCTGATTGCGTGGATTTTGCCTGTCGACATTTTGTTACAGTTCTGTATTACAGTTATAATATTCTAACATAGTTATTTCAGTTATTCTAATAAATTTTACAAATTATTTCACTTTATTAATCTTTATATTATAATTTGAAGTGAATGAATGAATAATTGAATGAGCGAATGTTCTAATTAAAATACATGTATGTACTCATATCATAATTTTTAATGTAGGTTCATTTATGTTTAGTTCATTTGCTGTTTTCGTCCTTTTTGTATTTACAGATACAATTAAAGTTGTTTACCGGTTTCCAGGTGAACTACTTTAACACAAAAAAAATATAGGAATTTAAAAAATTCTTTTAATATTTTTTATATTTTTGATAGATTTATGAATTGAAATTGTTACTTTTTTTCCAATGTTTTATGTTTTAGAACCATATATAAAGAAATTGTACCATAATTCAATTTTATTATACGATAGTACTGTGTATCTAATAGAAAGAGTTAAAATGTGTAGTACCTATTCTCATTTAGTTCGAATTTTTATTTTTATATTTGGATTTTTTTTTCCTATACTGCTTTTTTTATGACATGAAGTATATTGAATGATAGATTATAGTATTTTGCATTTAAATCACTTTTTACCTCCCACAATTTTTCCTAGTATTTTTTTTTTTTTGGTAAATGTTAGAATTTCGGATGTGATATAAAATTCGTTAAAAATCTCAATGAAATATTCATAAATTTTTAAAAATTTGTTCCTTTGCTGTGGTGTGGTATTCAAAGTATGGTGTAAAACGTTTAGAATTGATTTTATACTTAACACCATTTCTTTTATAAAATATTACATAGATTTGGAGCTTTTTTTTTATAGTCCGATTCAGATTGATCGAATTCCGACTTAAGAAGGATGGAATCTAAAACTTGCAGCGCCGCTTTGTCCGTGTTCGTGAATTCTAAAATCTCGATTTAAGATTGTTTTAAATTAACTAACGATAATATGTTATGTCTTATCAGTTAAGACTACGTGAAGTTTTACGAAATAAAGTATATATGAAAAACGAAACCACAAACGGTTAACGGAACTTCCTGTAATAAAAAATTATAGAAAAATTAACATAAATTACTAATAGAATTTGTTTAATCATATTGTGTCACTTTAACCTTTTTTCTACTTCAAATAAAGAGCTGTAAGCAATTGCCTGCTATAGACAATATAGTACAGTATGTATAAAAGAAACAATATAGTACAGTATGTATATATGTATTTTTTTAAAAGATTGTGTTGAAGATTGTGTGAAAGCTATTAATTATTTAATATATTAAAATGTGTGATATAGATGAGTTTTGAGGAAAATTAATAATTTGTATACTTGGAATGTACCCTCCATTTGCAGAGAAATGTAGAATGTTGAAAATTGTTTCACTTCAATTATCCCAAAAATAACCTTTTTCAGGATTTAAGAAAATCCTTTTATATGAATTATATGATAAGTTCACATTTAAGATTTGTTGATACTTGTAGCAAAAGCTTGTTGTGATCCTAAGCGTTTCTTTCCACAGAATTTCCACAAAGCCTTTGTATCTAACTATACAATTTTGTGCTAGTACCTTTATTTCCGACCAGATTTTTTATGCGTCCTCTATTTCCTTCATTATTGTGCTCCTTCACGTATTTCTGGGTGGTCCCAATTTTATTTTTCCTTGAGGATTTTAATCAGAGGTTCTTTGGCTATCGAGTAGTTTTTTTTATGTGTATAGGCAATTGACTTCTATCTCTGATAACCAAATAAATGGATTTCTGTTTAGTTATGATTCGCCGACTATTTATACCTCCTCTGGCTGCGTTATTTATTTTTTTCATAATTACTTCTGATCCAACGTTCAATAGGAGAAGGGAGATTAGGCAGACTTCTACAATTATGTAGTTTTAATAGCATACTTGGTCTTCCTTTATGAAGTATTATTTTCCCGGGTATAGATCTATCTTCTAATGCCCTCCATATTTTGTGTCATTCTAAAGTATCAAAAGATCTTGTGAAATCTACATAGGTGACGTATAGAATAGAATTAAGTTCTATAGACTGCTCTTTTATAATTCGTATTTTATATACAACTGTATCCTCTGTTGAATCCAATTTTTTCTCTTCTTGTTGTGTTTTGGAGAGTACTTTAATTTTTGCTGATGAATTTAATATGGTAGTGTTTCTCCAATTATTTACCTCTTCTTTCTTAGGTAGTTTTAATATAATTCTAGTTTTCCAATTAGGGGACTCAATCTATTTCCCACAAAGTAAACTTTAGATTTTATTTTTTATAAGATAAACTCATTACAAATACAGTTCTTTTACGACGACTCCAGTCTCCCTGACAGGATTAATTAAGCGAAAGTAAACTGGTGTACATCACAGTAGTGAGAATCTATTATTATTATATTAGAATCTTTATCTTTCAGATATCCTTATCTATTTTACTATAGACAGGTACAACTTGGATTAATTTCGTTAAAATTTATATGTATTCTATTCTTTTTAAATAAATTGTATTTGTATTTGTTTTGACAAACACATGCTGTGTTAGAAGTAAAACATTATAATATAGGGTAAACAAAACTTTCTTTGTATACAGGTGGGAATAAAATGTTTTTTTTTTTTTTTATTTTGTTTTTGTTTTATGTAAGTTAGAGCCTATCGCATAAAATATTTTTTTTTTTTATCCTTTTTTTTTATTTGTAGAAAAGATTGACGGATTTACTCAGTTATGTGGATTTATTATTCAAGGATATTCGTAAAAAAAAAAAAAAAATATAAATACGGATAGAATTATGTGAACTGTAAAATTGAATAGGATAAAATCAAATAAAATAGAAAAGAATAAAATTGGTATAATACTGACACATTATTTCTACTTTTTAAAAGATAAAATTTACACTTTCGGAAGCGAAGAAATTGTAAAAGTATAATAATATGTTTAAGTAAGCTAATGTAAAAAAAGAGTAAAATTTAAATTAGTATTATAAAAAAACTAGGAAGAGTAGGGTAGAGTAGACTGTGTCAACTCTGGGATACCCGTATGACCGTTATATAAACATTATATCATTATTATTTTAAATATTAATTACTTTTGGCAAAATTTCAAACATATCAGCTTTATTAGGTGTACTGTAATGCTCATATAAAAGAAGGAGTTGTATGGCAACTACTCTAACCCACTGCAGTAGACCAACCAAATTTTGCAGTAACTTTAGCCATTACACTAAACTAAACAGCTGGGTGGCACAGTGGTTAAGTGCCGACCTTTCATGCAGAAGGGCCCGGGTTCGAATTCTAGTGAAAATGAAAAAAACTTTTCTGGTTTTCGACTCGACTCAGTTACCATTCGCCATTGGGTTCAAATTAATGGCATAATCAATAATTAATAAAAATATAAATAAATGCAAAATATAAACAAATAATTTAATTAAATAATATAACTCGCAGATATAGAATACCATATAAGTAAAATATAAAATATTACAATATAAACAAAAAATAGAATTGTAAATATTGAAAATCTAAGACGTTTCTACATGTTATAAGGCCTGGTACTATCTCATGTTTAAATTGTATGTGGAATTCAATAAGACCAATTCTAATAACACGAATATAATATGACCCCCTGTTCCAACATGTACCTATGGTATAGACAGGCTAATTAGCCTAACAGTTGAACAGTTAGCGCTTAAAAAAAAAAAAAAAAAACTATTTTTGGCAAAATTTCAGACACGCAGATGTAACAGGTGCAGAGTAATGCTCATATAAAATAAGAAGTTGTATGGCAGCTACTCGAACCCACTGTAGTAGACCAACCAAATTTTGCAGAAACTTTGGCCATAAAACTAAACTACTTTTGACGAAATTTCAGACACGCAGCAGTAATAGGTACAGAGTAATACTTATATAAAAAAAGAAGTTGTATCGCAGCTACCCGAACCCATGGACCAAAATAGCTGGATTTAAATAGCGATGACGGCTATTACAAAAAAACGAATTTGCGAAAACTTCAAGATCCTACCTCCTTTAGACGGACGGACGGACATACATAGCTCAATCGATTTATTTTTCGATTCTGATCCGATCCATACACTTGAGTCTATATCTACTCCATTTCCTTCTCTGCGTCATAAACGTAATGGCAAATTTATTATACCCTTGGACTATATAGTCATACGGGTATAAAAATCAATAATTCTTTTATGTAAGCCATAAATAACTTGAATGATTAAACAGATTGAGTATTCTTACGTCGACAATCCTCGCAATTTATAAATAAATTATTACAATAAATTTTTATAAAAATTTTGATTCAAAAATTTTAAATATTGATTTATTTGCACATGTCGCAAGTGAGAAACCATTTTCCACTCTATGTGCTCCCTAAAGCAAAAGTGGCAATTCATATATTTACAACAGATTGGGTCTGAAATCTCGGTTTAGTAAATTGTGTTTTCACTCTGTCTTTCGCTTGAGAGAATGCTCCCGTTTACGATATAATAAGGCCTTAGAAGAACATTAATATTTTTTTCTATAATATACTGAAAATAACTTCCCATAAAATTTTTTTTAACTTGGTCTTCTAACAATAAATAAGTGAAGGCTTGCTAATATAGCGGGTTTAGCAATTGGTTTTATAATTAATTGTATATCTGCCACGCTTGAAAAGGAAAGGCATGTTTCTACCCTTTTATCAGATTGTATGCGGTAGGGAACTGATTGTAAATGAATAATTTATTAAAGGTAAATTAGGCCAATAATGAAAAAATATAGACAGGGATGCAGCCCCTCAAACATAGCTGAAATATGTCAATAAAGTGAAATATAAATCTATATTTGTTTTTAAAATGAATTCAATGTTAGTTCAACGCTCACTTCACTCAGTCCGTGTTACATATTTTTACCAATGCAGTTTAATCAACATAATTGGCTTGAACACTTCGTCGGGTTACCGCCAAAGTCACGAAACTGAAAAATAGTAGAACTTAATTTTCGCGATTTTGGCACCAAGAAAATATGAAATAAATGATTTTTCGTTAGTTTATGAAAATAAGGAAATTGAATTACAAAGCAATAAATAAGATTAAGAGATTCGTGTCTTTGGCATAATATAGATCTCATTATTTTCTATATTTTTGCATTAATAAGTCAAAAAAGCGAAAAAAGCAGTTTCGTGACTATGGCGGTAACCCGACGACTTGTTATAGAGAAATTAAAACTAGTATCGCCAGAGTTCAGTGTATACTCAAAGTCTACAAAAGTAAAGAATAGAGTCTAGCAGAGATTCATATCTTAATCAGAAAATTATTAAGGTTTTCTAACGTTAAATATAGATTCTAGCAGATGTTTATGCGATCCTTGTAGAAAATCTTTGGTCTGGTGACTTGTCTATTTTCGAACCTTATTCCATCGCACTCAAAGTTTATTAACGAAGAGTATAGATTCTCGGAGATGCTCATTCCTTTATCATAGAATTATTAAGATTTCGTGAACGCACTTTCAAAAATTCTGTTTGTTGTCGTCGATATTTTGGAACCTTATGCCATTTCATAAAGTTGGTAATTTATATGTTTCATATGTGTTACAATAAGTTTATATAGAACATTAACATCTTTCTACATAATATACCATATTATTTTTCTCATCATCCTTTGTAGAACAAAAAACCCCAGTCCGAATTGCCAATGAATTCATTCCAAATCTCTGTTGTTGTTGAAATCACATTGTATGCCCATTGTATTAAAAACAGTCATATATATTTTGAATTTACAAAACGACAGACTTAGTCGGTTTAGTCGGATCCTACCTAGTAGAACTTCATGTTAAACTGTCTGACTTTTGTTTCCCATTCTACCTCTTCTTGCATAAAAAAAATTAATACTTTAATTAACGACTTCACTCTAATCTTCTTCATAAATTAACTAAATAAATAATTGCTACCTAATCCAACCATTCTAATTAAATTCCGAACTGTAGTAATATTTAAATTTTCTTTAAAATTATATCTTAAGTTTTCCAATAACTTTAAATTTTAATTTTTTTTGAACATTTTGCTAAATATTTTCCTTAAGGAACAATTTAGAATTATTTCCAAAAAAAAAAAAAGAAAAAAAAAAAAAAATTAAATTCGAACATAAAAATTAACATAAAGATGTCTGACCTAAAACTATTAAAATTAAAAATTTTTCCTTAAGCTTCATTTTTATTTTCACTCGAACCAAAAGTTATACAAAAAAAAAAAATAAGTAAAAATTCAGAAGAAAAACAATTTTTTTTAAGGGGTTGAAATTAATGAGAAAACTTTTGGAAAATTTTTATAAATTTCTGGAAAAAAAAATTTTATCACGTAAAATACAAAAATATTTTCTACGAATTTTATTTTTAAAAGAAAATAGATAAAGTACCTGAACCTGGGTATCTTAAGTATAAAAAAAAAATAAAACAAAAAACTCTTGGACTTGAGGAAATTTTTAAATAGTAATTTTATTATATAACTCTAATAAATATAATAATGTTCAAGGAAAAATATTTTAAAGTTGAACAGGTAATAAAATAACTAAACCATCTTATATTTATTATGTATACCATTTGGGTGATAAACAAAAATCCCGACTTTACAGAAAAACTGAAATCCCGAAAATTAAATCTTGAAAAAAACATTTTGAATTAAAATTTTGTGGGAAAAAAGCCGAATTGGGGTGAGATCTGAGAGTTGGTTTAAAAATCAGGGTTTTAATAATTTGTTTAACAGAGGGTTTGCGGGAGGGAGACCTCTTTATTATAAAATTTTTATTGTTGCAACATATATGGAAGAAGAAAAAATAATTTGGTGAGAGCCCCCACTATTATACGATTTTTATGGGTGAAACATACATGTAAGCTTTTTTCGGAATTATTTTTCGAAAATTTATATGCTTCGGGATTTTGGTATTCTAAGTTTATTTTTTTTTCGGAATTGGTTTTTATGTGAAATTTTTTTGTCGAAAATTTATGTTATTCGGGATTTTAATATTTTCGAGTTTATATTTTTTTCGGAATTGGTTTTTGTGTAAAATATTTTTTCGAAAATTTATTTTGCTCGGGATTTTGGTATTTTCGAAATTATAAATCAATCATTTATAAATTAAAAATTTATATTGTTCGGGATTTTGCTATCTTCAAGTTTATTTTTTTTTTCGGAATTTTGACCAGGATTTTTTCCTTCGGGATTTTTTTTTCAGTGAAATGTCATAGCCCCATACCAATTTTTAGAAAATGTTCGTAATTTTTAAAATAAAATATTATATTTGTAAATATATACATACATGTGGTATTGAAGTATATTAATGTTACCATTTCCAATATATAAGTTTTAAATTTTCCTGTATGTACATTTAAAATATTACATTTGTTATTAAATAGTATTAAAGATGGTAGGTGCAAAGACATAAGTTTCAGATAAAAAATATTTAATATTTTATTAAATTTTTTTTAAAGTATGGTTATAAAAAGTTTGTTTAAATTTTTTTGAAATAAAAATATTTAAGTGGTTGTATTTAAAATTTTATTCTTTTAAACAGATTGCTTAGAATTTTAATAGTATTTTTGGAAGAAAATCTAAAAGGTTAAATATATTTCTATTATTTACATAATGTAGTTGAAAATTATTGTCTTGTAATTTTAGAGGTTAAATAATTCAAAAAATTATGTTGAGAATATGAACAATAGATATACCAATTAGGCAAATCAATAATTCAATGCAATAGTTCTTGCTGTGGAAATATTAGAAGCCACAAAGAGTAGTTTTTAAAAGAAGAAGTTTTTTCTGGAAATGGTTAGAGTACACTTCACCTTCAAAATGAAGTTTTAAAATGAGACCTTTGATATAAATGCGTGGTAAAAAATTTTGGGGATTAAGTTTAGAAAAGAAAGTTGGCGAAGGCGAATTTGTTAGAAAATAAGTTTAAAGAATTATAAAAATGGCTTTATTGACGTTGAAGAAGAGTGTGAGGCAAAGCTGTTCTATATCAAATAATCGTAAAAAACTTTAGCAAAAGACATGGAATATTATAGAATGAGATAATTGCACTTCTCTCAAATACTTGATATTTTAATTATCGGAAACTTTAGACTACATACTGATTCTACGAAAGTGCCTTTAATTTTTCGCTTCAGCTTTAAACATGATTAAGTAATGTCCTCCTTTTATTAACAACTGTCACATTTCATTAGTATATCTTGATTGTTTTCTATTCTAAGCAAAAAACACATAAATTTTGTGATATGACATTTGCAGAATTATTGTTATGAAGCTTGATTTCCTAAAACAAGGATTTACCGTTAATTTTTTATGTAAGAAGTATAGTCTCTTCGGTGCATGTATTTAAAACTCTTTTATTCTAAAATTAAAATGGTTTGACCGATTGACCTCAATTTTGTCTATATGCTGTTTGAGAATGGAATTGATGTTTTTAACAGACTTAGAATTTAGTAACACATCGCCACAAATTATGTGTAATTTTGCAAAGTCCTCCATTAATCGAAAAAGAAAGTCTCAAAAAACTTTTTTAAATAGTTCCGTTAATCTATTACGGTACATTAGGATAATTTCCATGTGTAATACTCCAAAAAGAATTTAGGATAGTTTACTACACTCTTTCTCGTTTTTGTGTTAATTTTTATTTTTCCAATAATATCAATTTCAAAAAAAAACCCACTGAGAGGAGCAGCAACGCGCGCGAGTATTTATACTAATAATTCCAAACGTACTAGTATGACAATGATATATTAAGTAGTTCTAAAATTTCATGATTAAAATAAGTTTTTTTCAGTCAAATAGAAATTTAATTAATAAATATTTATTAATTAAGAATGTATGATAATTAATTTTGAATGATATTCTTAATTTTTTTAAAATAAAAATTTTTAACAAATTTAACTTAATTAAAATTAAATAAAAAATTTTAATAATAAAATTTGTTCAATTATTCCATTGTAATTTAAATATTTTTAATTTTTTTTAATAATTCTTTTCTTCTTTTAATTTAAAATAATTAAATAATATTTATTATAATAAAAAATAAAAATTATTAAGTAGTAACTATCTCTTGTAATTACGAAATAATTACAAATGCAAGAATTAAAGTAGATAAAAAAAAATTGTATTCAAATAAAAAACTAAAATTCATTTGTGGAGCAAATTTTGTACAAATTTTTTCCCACCCACTCTCGAAATTTTTTTTAATGTTTATTTTAATTCGTATTTGCATTTATAAGTTTCAAGTATTTTTTATAATTTTTTTTTGGAATCTTCTTGAAAGCTTGGCTATACTTTACTATAAATATCTCTATGTTATTGTTTCATCATTTTCTATTGCAACATACATTTTGATTCCGAATAAAACAAATTGAGAGTTTTTTTTTTAATAATCATATTATATATTTTTTTATTAAACAATTTAAGTTGTATTAAATAAATCTAAAAAAAAGTTTTCAGATTTTTTGTTTGTTCTTTCTATCATCGGTCTTTAAACATTGTACAATGTTGACAAAAAATAACAATAAAAATGAAATAAATCAGGAGTGTTTTCCCATTGACTTCCATTGAAATTATCATTCAACTTTCTATAAAGTCATTTGATTTGTTAGTAAATGTCACATTCAGCTCAAATACCAGTTTGCGTTCATCACAAGCATCAAAGATGATTTTGAAATAAGGCCAATAGGTGTTAGTCCCTACAAGATATCTATAGTGTAAACATTCAATACACTGTACGTACTAATAAGAACTACTATGGACTTCTAGCTGCTCAAGGACCTCTCACTCGTACATTTATTAATAACTTAATACTTTTTTTGAAAACATACAAACTGAATTTTAATATATGTCTAAGCAACTTTTGTTATCAAATCAACCCATTTTTCTCAAAATCTATATTTTACTTAGGTTAAAAGGTTGTAAAGATATCATTTTTGTTCCATAATTACATTGCTGCATACTTGGCCATGTTTGCGTTACTAACTGTTAGTATAGGCCATGTTTTCAAAAAGCCTATATTTTTAAACAAAAATAACTGTAAATGCTGCTCGATTTTTTTCGCACGATTTCATTACTTTTCCTTTATTACTTCTACATGAAAATTAAAATGTAAAGTAAATAACTAAAACTAGGAATAAATATGAAATATATATATATATATTTTATATAATTTTTAATCCAATGTTTCCATTGAGGATAAGCCCCTATAGCGTTACAATGAGTAACAAAAAACCTTTTTCTATATTGTCCTATTTAAATACCATCTAACCAACCAAAAAAAAATAAAAAAAAAACAACAAAAAATTAGAAAAAGAAAAACAATGAAAAATACGAATAAAACGAAAGGGATAAAATTGTCGACGTGGGATTACCTTTTTTTTTATGAAGCTATTAAAAAATATAAAGCAAGAGAATACAAAAAAAAAATATAAGTATAGGATATCAAATCTAAGGAAAAAAGAATTAAATACCATTTTATTCCCTACATTTTGTTTTTTTTTAATTTTTTTGGTTAAAATTTTTTTCAAAACAAAAGTGAAAAAAATTTAAAAAAATCAAAAAAAAAAAAGTGGAAATAATTAAAACAAAAAAAAAATATAATTTTAACAAGGACGACGAAGCAATATTTTAAATGACACAATTATGCAATCATCATCTCATATTTTTGAAATTATATGCGAAATTTTTTGATTTGAAAATGATGTAGAAATTCGAAATATATTATGGTTTATTTTTTTGGCGGGAAAATTGTTCTCCTGATAACAAAAGTTATAAAGGACTTAAAGATTGTATAGTTTTTTATTAAACCTACATGTGTGTTTAACCTGTATTGTTGAACAGGTGGAATATTTTCCAAGCGATACTGTTCGGAAGTAAAATTTTAAAAATTTGATCCGACAAGGATTTGAACCCGAGACTTTTCGATTGAAAAGCCGCCACTTTACCACTTTGTTATCGGTCAGGTTTAATAAGCTTTTACTCTAAATATTTTAATCATAAAAGTTAAACATGATTGTTATCTTAATAAAATAATTTTAAAAAAATAAAGAAATGCGAAAAAAAAGGAAAATGAGAAAGAAAAATGAAAAGTACAAAACAAAAAAGAAAATTGTAGGAAAAAGGAAATGAACATTAAAAAAATTATGAAAAATATGAGACTGAGGGAATACCTCCTTTGACTTTCACGGATGGTTATGTTATTGAGATTTTGGTATAATAATTATTTAGAAAGATTTGAAGAATACTTTAAAAGATTATCTAAGAAATTGAACATTCATTAAATGTACCCTTATGTATACCTTTCTGAAGATACAACAGTGTTAGTCGATAACTTAGACGATTTGCAATACCTAATGAGTAAGGTTAAAGAGTTAGTTCAATGAAGAGAGATTTGGTCCCAATATTAACTGTGCAAAAAAAAAATTTATGATTTTTGGCAAAAGAAAGCCTACAACAACGTAAAAATGACTAAAGATAACTATCACTCTGTTATCTTGTAACGTGTAATTAGCTTTGAATAACTCTGCTCCTGGTTACATGAAGATATGATAAAGTTTTGATAAGACAAATAAAGAATAGAAATTGCTAGAAATCACTTTGAATAAAATTACGATTCCTTAAATGTAATGCCTGACTAGTCTCATTATATTGTGCAGAGGCCTGGATACTCTTTATAGTAATATGCCAATATTGTAGCCACCATAGCATTAAATTAACACGCCGACACACAGCAGTGGATAAATATTAAAAGAAGAAGAAAATTATGTCCAACCTAGATCTTCTTTGTCCAATGTTTCCTTTTTGAGTAGTAAACCTTTTTTAGGCAATATTTTAACTTAGCTATATTTATAAGGTTGAAGACCATTGAAGAAAACACGCTTCTGATTAGCGTCTTTCAATGATTACCAATGATTATTTGGAAATATAGATTACAAAAAAGCTATTTTCCTCCCACCATGTTTTTATTTTATCCAAGTAAATCCAAAAAGTGTACATTCAATTATACTTTATATTTAGTTGGATATCTCTACCTTTCCTATTTTGTGAATACAACAAATAAAAAATGGAAAACAAAAAAAGTGAACATAAAATGAAAAATGATTCGCCTGGGAAAATTTTTATTTCCACTTTATCAAAATTTAAGGATTTTTTTTTTTACTAGGTACCTATTTTGTTTTAATTTTGGCTATTTTGTATTTTTTTTTTTTTACAATTTGAAATTCAAGGGTATAATGTAAATAAAAATAAAAATTAATTAAAGTTGATTTAAATGAGTATTGTGGATATCTTTAAAGACTATAATTTATTTTTAAGGTTTACATGTACAATAAAATGTCATTTCTAGATTTCAATGGTTTTCAACGAAGTGAACTAGTTCAAAACAATTCTATCAAAGACAACGAATCAAACCGCCTAAAAATATGCAATGTTAATTTTTTCAATCATGCCGAAATTTAAACGAGTAAAATATTATGGAGTTATTTAAATACTAATATATTTTTTAGTTTTATATATTAAATAAAAAGTCATCTCTAGATTTCAATGGGTTTCAATATAATTAATTAATTATAACACAGTTCCTTAAAAAAAAGGATCATACAGCCTAAAAATATGCAATCTCCTTTTTTATCTCATGCTTAGATGAAAACCATTGAAATTTATGTAAATTTCTTCTTTTCCAATCATGCCCAGATTTATTGAAATATTATACTTGTTGCCTAGAGGTGGCATAGTGGTTAAGTACCTGTTGTCTTAACCAATGGAGTGCGGGTTTAATCCCGCACGGATCTTTAGGTATTCTTTTGAGGAAAACTAATGAAAAAAATAATTTTAGATACTCACTATGAAAATAACTCAAATGGAATAAAATATTTAAAAATATATTAACTTGCCCACATGAGATTTGATTTGATATAAAGTGATATAAAGTACTGCTATTACTTATTACCAATTTCATTAATTTATTTAAGGAAAATATTATTTGTTTTTAAAATTATTTTATTTGCCTTGACCTTTTATCAAGATTTCCCTATGGTAATTTTATTCAAATCCATCTTTTAAAAAATTGGCTAAATTTAGTGTTGAAATTAGTATTTATTGAACTTTGCCTTTAAGATTGATTGTAAAATAATTTTTTTATATAAATTCCTTAGCTTAATAGAGAAATCATGGGGTTTTTCATTTATTATCAAATTACTTACTTACGGACATGACCTTTATAAATTTTCAATGAATATTGAATTTATTGTATTTTCTTTTTAACTTTTTTATTTTGCCTAGAAATATGAAATTTTTTTTTCGATCGATTTAATGCCAAGGTTCATATTTTTATGAACTAGGGAATTTTGATTATGGTCAGTGGTAATAATATAGGTTTGTACTTTTTTTTTTATATTTAAAAAGATGCTGTTTTTCAATTATTGTTTGAAATAATTTATTTTCGTTAAATTGTATTTTTTTTTTGGTTCTATCGGGTATACCTTCAACCCATAGGAAACTTCAAGTTAACATGGTCAAATTGAGAGATTTGTTTAAATTAAAAATTGTACCCATCTTGAGAGCATAAGGTTTCAACTTGTAGTCTTCTTTTATTTCAATTCATAACGCTTTCTACTATTTCATTTCAGAATTTTTCGTGTCTCCTTAATTCATCTAGCACCGTTCTTTGTTATATTGTCTGAGTATTGAGAATTTCAGGTTAGAGCAATTCTTGTTATGCCTTTTTAATTTTTACTTAATGTATGGCCATTCCATCTTCATTTCCTTCAGGTCATAGTAATCAAATATTTGTTATTTGTTTGTTTGTTAGTGACCACAAGTCCGCTTTTTTATTCAGTTCGGCTCGCATATTTGGCATATTATTCTAAAATGTTTCTTTATGAAACTTGTAATTTATTCTTCATGGAACTAGTAAGCAACCACATTTTCAGCCATATGTTAATGAATATTTTACAGAAAGATTGATTATTGTTAGTTTGGATCGTATTGATATTTGCGAACTCTTACATATGGCGCGAATTCTACCAAAGGCTGCAATAGCTTTATAGATTCTGTGTTGTACATCTTCGTTGGGACATATGTATCATTTTAAATATAACTAGCTGGAAGCGAAAAATGAGCTTAAGGTAACTAGTGAAATAAGCAAAAAAGAAATTCAAAAATATCAAAAAATCTGATGGAAAACTGCATGACAGAAGTTGACGAAAACTTATTCCACACGGATAATTTTGTAGACGTTTAATAATTTGAAGACAGAAAGCAATATGATGTGATGAACATTTAATTTGATGTGATCATCCTTCATCAACATGCTGTGATACCTTCTCTTATTTTACTTTAAGGCTGTACATCTTTAAGTAATTAATAAAATTCTAAAATTTTTAATTAAATATGGTCATTTTAAATTCATTTCAAATTGTTGAAGTTAAAATTAATTCAAAGTTAATTAATTTTTTTTTTTATCTTATTCGGACATTCCTAGCTTTAAGCACTTCAAATTCGAAAATAAACAAAGAAAATATTATTGTCTATTACAGATTTTTTTTTTATTTGATTGAATGTCCATTTAAAAAAAATAAATACAAAAAACAATAGACCATATGCCAAAATAGTCTATTAGAAAAAAAAACGAGTTTTAATCAATTTTATGCTGTTCAATATAGAGGAATGATTGAAAAGAAACTGAAATGAATGAAATCAAAATGTAATCAAAATAAATGGAATTCAAATCAAATCTAATGATTGAAACAATAAAAATAAACGTTATGCAATCAGAATCAGTTTTAAAAATATTTCGAAAATCGAACATTTGTAAAAAAAAAAAAGAAAAAAAAAAAATAAAATTTAAAATTTAATTTGAAAACTTTAAGAAGTTTGAACAAGAAAGAATAATTAAAGTCAAGTTTTTCAAATGAAAAGTAATTTTTGAAAAAAAATTTTCTGGTCTAATGACATTCAGTTAAATTCTGAAAAAAAATAGATATTCATTTATTCCTATGTATTGTTTAGGCATTTACTTCAGTTTATTTTTTTTTAATTTCCGTTTTCTGTATTGTGTTTTTTTTTGAGGAATCTAAATTCGTATATTGTATATCAGACTTTACTTTTGGTCCTTTTTATGTATTATGACTTATCACATGTATTATGTATGAATTTTTAATTTTGTTTGTGTTAACAAGTTAACTGTAACAAAAAAAAAATTTTGTAAATGGGATTTTATTTATCTGTAAAGAGTAAATCACATGTGGTATCAATAAGTCAACGTAGTATTTTAAGTAAAAATTTTATGTATGTGTTATAAAATTCAGGTAATGTTTATAATATAAGATTATCAAATAGGTTTTCCAATTTTAAATGCTGTTTTTTTCGATCAGCTTGTGCCCTCCTTTAGTTTTTTTTAAAAACGTTCAAAATGTTTTGCTATTCTTAGACCCGTGTAGAAGTTTACTTTCCAATACTCGGTTAATTAAGATTTTTTGCTTATTGATAACTCTCTAACATCTGTTTAGAATCATAATATAGTTGCCTCTGTGAAGTTCCAACCCGCTGTTCTAGTATTGCTTAAGACACTCGCCTTAATTGCGGGAATTCTCGTCGTTCGTGTTTTCATTGAAAAAATAATTGCGCCGATTCCCGTCATGATTAGTATAGATTTGTATATATAGAAATTGGGTGATTTTTTCATTCCTTTTAATGAGTGGCTGAATATCATATATCGTCTGACATGCAAATTTGAAGTAATCTGTACTATAACTGGACGTATACTTAAAAATTTTATTTTATTTTTTTACATTAGCTAGTAACAGTACTTCCTTACAATTTTACGATCAACTTTTACTTAACTATTGAAATTTAATTATAATTTTTAATTTAAATCCGCTGAAATAATATAGTGTTATTTACGAATTGTGTGAAAATTTTTTATATATCAAAGCATAAGGTAATTGGTATTAGATGAAAGTTCATTGATAAGAAATTCGTATGTCTCTATTCAGAAAAGACTGACTTCAGAAAGAAAATCTTTGGCTGAATAGAATTAGATTTCATTTAGTTATATAATAATGTACCAAGAAGATTTATAGGAGGAAAAAATTTTAGAATTTGGTGTTTGATGATTTGCTTCTTCGCATTTCAGTAATTTCAATAAATTATCGCTTTAATCAGAGAAATTAAACTCTTCTGAGCAAGACCTAATAAAGATGTAAGATTTTTTTTCATATTATTTGCAATTAACGGCTTCATTATTCTTTATAAGAAGCTTTAGATTAAGATTCATAATTGAGTTATATAGTCATGTAACACGTTATTCCGAAATAGTGAGGAAATACCGTTAGAATTCGTTAAAAAATGTAATAGGGAAGTTCTGTAAATTTTTTATTAATTTTGTATTAAGATTATAAGCTAAAAGGTAAAGAAAATCATTACTTTTTTTAAAAACTAAATCTAAGAGAAAATTCCAAAAACTACAAATTTAAAGGTAAATAACACATAATGTTTTGGTGTTAAATTTTTAACTACTAAATACTGCTATCCACTTTGATCCACCATTAGCTATACAGTTGTTTCAAAAGTAGTTATACCGTTGTTTAACAAATAAATTCTGCATGTGGTGAACCCATTCCCAGTGTTAATGCTAGATATCTTTTAAATAGATGCCCCAAAAACTAACTCCAAATAGAATATTTAATATAAATCATGAAATTATGCAATACGACCTATAGTATTCCCTTGAGAATATCTATAAATTTTCTTTGACATTTCTGCCTAATTTTTATAATTTTTTATTTTTTTTAAAGTTATTTTCGGTCCATTTTTATTTGTTTTTATTATCAAGAAAAAAAAAAAAGGGTTACCTTTTCTGCTAGACTGGATCAATAAATTTATCGAAAAAAATAAACTTTTTTAATTCGAAAATAGTTCTGGTTATGCCATGTGTTATGTTTATCAGTGTGTTGAGAAAAAAAATATGCTCTAAGAAAACAAAACAAATTTTAACAATTTAAAATAAAAACAATAAATTTTAATTTTTGTTGGAGGAAAATGCCATCTGCGGTCAAATTGAGGGGGTAAAATTTGAAGTTGAATGGAAGGTGCAGAAACAAACTTAATCTTGAAAATTCATTTTTGAAGGTGTATTTTCTGTCACTTATGAGTTAAACTTGATTGTTAACAGTTTAAAACTGGCTTAGCACTACGAATAGAAACCGTCCTATCAGAGTAAGAAGGAATCTTCCTTTCATTACAGGAGTTTTGAGTTCTACTCGAAGTTTGAAAATCATAACAATGTTTCAGATTATATTTGGTAGTATTTCATTTGACAGCACTATTGAATTCATCAGTAGGCATAAAAGAACCAACAAAAAAATGTTATTTCTGCAAATAATAAGTATGAAATATATTTTGATTTCATTCTTCAAGCCAATTCAAGAAACTAAATCTGATTTTGAAAGATAAAATCACACAAAGTCTTTAGCCTTTCAAACAAGATTCTGTCGTTAAAACTGATACCTGATTAAAGTGTATGTTATCTGCTTTTCCTTTTACTTTATTAGGGAACATAGGGCTTCAACTTTTAATTTCCAATCTTCTTTGTTTGACACTTTCTCTTGTACTATTATCCAGTATAGATCGCATCTACTTATTTCTTCTGGGTCTGTGCGATTCCATGTCTTTCAGGGACCATCTCTTGCTCTAGAACCCCTCTTGTGGGTTTCGACACAGTGTAATTTTAGTTATGTCATTTTCGTCTTTCCTCAATATGTGTTCGATCCATTTCCATCTTCTGCTGATTATTTCCATTAAAAGGGGAATAATATTATAGCTACATATTAATTAAAGTTGGGAAAACTTAAATAGAATTACTTTAGGTATATTTTGACAGCTAGTTGAAACCAATTTAAGCACATTTGTTATATAATCAAAAAAAAAAATTTAATTTTATATATTCTTTCAACTTAAAACATTTTGTAACGGTATTTCCTCTTCCAGAGTTTCTGCATGTGTCATATATTTAGATAATGGTTTTGTGGTGTAGGTAATTTGACTTTTGCTGTGTATATTTATTTATGTGCATTTTATAGATGACTTTAGAAATTAAAAAATAAAAATATCTGAATTTTATTTCTATTATTTCTTTTCCTTTTTTTTCCTTCTGATTTGTTTGTTAATTTTCCACAGATCAAAAAATAAACGTACAGGAAGGCGGTTAACCTCTAAAATTGGTTGAAAATAATTGTGCTGTGGTGTGTATATTAATGTATATTCTGTTTGTGTCATATATTATTATTATTTTTATTTTTATAGTAGTAGTGGGTATGTTGTTAGTAGTATGTTTTAAATCAAATGTTTCGGAACGATTTTAATTTTAACTTTTTTTTTTCTTGCTCTCTTAAAATTGTTTTTCCGTTTAATTTCCGGTTCATTAGATTTTTAGGATGAAAATGATTTTTGGGATTTATATATTTTTTTTCCGTTTGTTTGTGGTTTGGGAATTTTATTTTTGTTAGATTTTTGGTTCTATTTAGGTTTTGTTTAAGAATAAAATGGTAGCGGGTGGAATAAAATTAAAAAAAAGGAATTTTGTTTTAAAACGAGGAAGATTATAGTTGCCCTTGTCAACTTTTAGATACCCGTGCATACCCACTATGGTGTATAAAATAAACCGTAATTTACTTCCCTTATACATTTAACTCATTACCCCATAATTTTGACGTAAAAAAAAAAAAAAAAAATTAACAAAAAAAAAAAAAAAATCACAAAACAAAAAACAAAATTTTCATTCATTGTCCCATAACTTTAGCTTAAAAAAAAAAAAAAAAAAAAATTAACAAAAAAAAAATAATCACAAAAAAAATAAACAAAATTTTCATTCATTGTCCCATAACTTTAGCTTAAAAAAACAATAAAAAAAATAAAAAAAAAAAAAAACAAAAAAAAAAAAATTGGCCCACCCTAAAAGTCCGAAGGTCCGAGTGATGTCCAACTTAGCCAAGTAACTTGCCCTATTAATTTATCTGCCCAATTTTAATTTTAACCTTGTAGCTTCATTAGATTCAAAGTTATTGAATCGAAAACTTTGTATGGCAGCCCCCCGAAAATGGGGCCCTAAAATTTTGAAACTTCATATAAGTGCTCGATTCATTATATAACTAACCGTGTGTAATTTTCAGCCTCGTAGTATAATTAGTTTTGAAGAAATTCATATTGGTGCAAAGAAGTTTTATGGCAGCCCCCCGAAAATGGGGCCCTAACATTTTGAAACTTCATATAAGTGCTCGATTCATTATATAACTAACCGTGTGTAATTTTCATCCGCGTAGTATAAATAGTTTTGAAGAAATTCATATTGGTGCAAGGAAGTTGTATGGCAGTCCCCCGAAAATGGGGCCCTAACATTTTGAAACTTCATATAAGTGCCGGAGTCATTATAAAACTAACCGTGTGTAATTTTCATCCCCGTAGTATAAATAGTTTTGAAGAAATTCATATTGGTGCAAAAAAGTTGTATGGCAGCTCCCCGAAAATGGGGCCCTAACATTTTGAAACTTCATGTAAGTGCTCGATTCATTATATAACTAACCGTGTGTAATTTTCAGCCTCGTAGTATAATTAGTTTTGAAGAAATTCATATTGGTGCAAAGAAGTTGTATGGCAGCCCCCCGAAAATGGGGCCCTAACATTTTGAAACTTCATATAAGTGCCGGAGTCATTATAAAACTAACCGTGTGTAATTTTCATTCTCTTAGTATAATTACTTTTGAAGAAATTCATATTGGTGCAAAAAAGTTGTATGGCAGCTCCCCGAAGACTTGGTCCGATTTTAACCAAAAACAATAGGGAACCTAGAAATTGTCTAAAAATCACTTTGTGTGAATTTCAAGACTCTAGCCCTTTTAGTTTTTGAGTTATCGTGCTGACACACGGACGGACGGACGGACGGACGGACGGACGGACGGACGGACAGACACACATAGCTAGATCGACTAATTTTTCGATTCTGAGCCGATACGTACCCTTGACACTATATCTAGCTCGTCTAGATCGATGCGTTACAAACGGAGGAGCAAATCTAATATACCCGATGTCATATATGTATGCACGGGTATAATGAAAGACTGGAGTTATATGGCTAAATATGTACAAGGTTTCTGTCCACAATTACTTTTATTATTTTTTATAAAATAAAATATAAAAATATATCAAAGTTTTGATTTAAGATGAAAAATTTAAGTCTTGTCTTACATTTAATTTTAACAATTATTTTTTAAGTATATTAGGAATTTATTGGCATTCTGATTAATATTCCCATTTAATTTAGATTAAAAAATGTTCAAATTAGTACACACATATATATTTTATCATGAAAAAGGTGAATTGGTTTTAAATGTTTAAGAACTTTTATATATTACATTCAATAACTGGTAGGACCCCTGTGCAATTGCACAGGTTTTTTTCCTAAAGGCATTTTTGCTAAAGTATTTTATCTCTTCTAGCATTAGATACCTAATACTGTAATTTTGAAGTACTTTGTAATACTGAGCTCCTTTTGTAAATTTTTTAATATTTCGTCAAATATTTCAATTACTTTTTATATAAATATTGCTAAAAAAAAAAAAATTCAGGTTTTTAAAAATTTATTTTCGAACGCGTTACCAATTTGATTAGTGAGAAACTAAAAACTTAATCTTTTTATTATTTTAAAATTTTTCTGGATATCATTCGTGCATTCCCATTACAATATTAATTTTTGTTTTATATTTGCCTCTATATTCTATTTCAAATACATATCTGTTGCTGTTCTGTCAATTCAATTGATGATCGAATTACATTGTATGAAAATTAATTGTGATATGAAATAGCTAGCTAAGTCTCGGTAACATATTTGTGTATTAGTAGTTTGATTAGTTATCGTTTATAAAAAAAAAAAACATTGCAATTAAGATATTGTACTTTATTAAAAATATAAAAAAAAATTAATATATGTATATCATATCAAAATATTTCAATTTATGACTCATCTTTTTGAAATATTTGAAATACACACCACTGATAAAATGTCTTCTTTAAGTTTTATTTTTTTGCAAGTAACTTAATGCAAAAATATATTTGTTTTGTACACTTTTTTTTGATGTAAAAGATCTTCGAAAAAATTTAAGCAATAGTCGCGTTCAGAATCAAGGAGCGCTACACTGAATCGCGCCGGTGTAGCATCTAGCATTAAATTGTTGTATAGAACAACTTGCACCATAATAAAATGACATTTGATTTGAGTGACTTATGGTATATTTTTATTTTATTTAATTTATTTAAATTATGCACACAAAATATCTATCAGCTGAGCCACAAAATATGTATAATTGTACATAATTAATTAATAAATAAATAATAAATAAATAAATAAATAATTTCTAGCTTGATTTATATAATTCAATTCATATTAAAAAAAATAGTTTTAATTTAATTGAAATTTTCAATTAATAATGTAAAAATGATTTCTTAAAATTGAAACTTTTTTAAATTCTGAATAGTAAAAGTCTGGCGGCAATATTGTACAATAACAGGTGTTCTATAAATAAAACGAATTTATTATTGTAAAATAATTATTCCATTGACTTGATTGATTTCTTTGACTTGGTGAATACTGAACTCTAGAACTAGAAAAAAATATCATACCATAAGGAACAATTATCCTAATATTTTTAATCAATTTAATATATTAAATTCTGATTTGATAGATTTATTTAAGAATTTCTTTTATCTTCCCATCTTTTAAGTCAATTAACTATAAATCACTTCGAATTCCAAATATTCCTCTTCATTCCAATAGTTTTTATTTGAAACAATTTCTCAAAAAATGTCAAATTTTAAAAAAGAAAAACAAAACACTATTTCTAAGTAATGTTTTATTCAAATACAAAATGAAAATAAAAAGATAAAGAAAAAACTACAAACAAATAAAACTAAATAACACAATATTAATAACAATTTAATATAACTTCATTAGAATACTTTAAGGGAATTCAAGTAGAACCGGAAACGGAAGTAGTAACATTACAATAAAAGATAAAAAAAAACAGACAAAAAAATAAAAGTTAACTAATTTTTTATGATTTCTTCTTTCCTAAACGTGCCACATTTTCCATTATTCTCTAGATCTAAAAATCTGTAGCAGAAGAAATAGATGCAAAAAAAAAGAATAAGAAAAATATTTTATATGTTTGATAGTAATAAAAATAAAAATTGTTTTTCTGTTATATCCTTTTTAAAATTTTTTTGTTGTTGTTTTTTTTTTTATTCATTTGTTCTATTTTGAATTTTTTTTTTTTCTTCTTCTTTAAAGTTTAAATCTAAATTTTTTTTTTCTATTTTATTATTCGCCTTTAAAAATTTTTTTTTTGAGTTTTTTTTACTACTGTTATCCTTTTTCTCATTATTCTCTTCCTTTCTCTTTTTTATTTTTATAGCTTTTTATTAGGAAATCGTAAAAATGTTTTAGACATGAGTAAAATAAAATATTCAATAGTATATTGAAAAAAAAAAAATGGATGTCCTTTTTTTTTCCTTTTCTTGTAGATTGATTTTTTTTTGTTTTTTTTTTTACTGTACTAATATTAGAATGGAAAGTCCAATTTTCTTTTTGTTTTTTTTTTTTTTTTTTTAAATGAAGAAAAAAGGAATATTTGCTTTGTAATCTGAAACTGATTGAAATGTAGGTGCATGGTAGTGTATTATGAAAAGTGAAACTTAAAACAAAACCTGGAATATTACAGTTGTTCTTGTCAACTTTTAAATAACCTTGAGAACCAACTATATGGTGTTTAAAATTAAATGAACTACCCATTTTCTGATATTGCAAAGATACAAAACCATCATACGCCCAGTAGCAACTTATGGAAGTGAAACATGGACCATGAATAGAAATGAAGAAGAAACGTTAAGACGTTATATTTAGAGCTATTTATGGTCCAATACGAAATGAAAACGCCGAATACCGTAGAAGGCACAATTCAGAATTATATGCGCTAGCAGAGAACGAGGACATTGTAAAACATATAAAGTCGAGTAGATTAAGTTGGGCGGGGCATGTCATCAGAATGGCGGAAAATAGAGTACAATATAAAATTTATAATGCTAGACCATTGCTTAACAGAGCAAGAGGTAGGCCTAGAAGCAGATGGGAAAATAACATTGAAGACGATACCAGAAAACTAGGGGAAATAAATTGGAAAACCACCGCGAGAAACAGAGATGAATGGAGGAAGATAGTGAAGAAGGCTAAAACTCACCAGGAGTTGTAACGCTAAAAGATGATGATGACCCATTTTCTGATGATGTTATTAAAAATAAAAAGAAAGAAAAGAAATAAAAAATTGAATTGGGCCAACCCACAATTTGGTCCGAATAATATCTTTGCCAACCCCTTTGTACCATTACTTATCAGGTCAAACTCAAATTTTAACCTAGCAGCATGATAATATTCACAATACTCGGGTTAAGAACTCTGTATGGTAGCTTCCCAAAAATTTGATCTGGATATTTTTAAACTTCGCAAATTTGCTTGTGATATTATATTCTATAGGCATTTCAACTTTCGACCTTCTAGTTTTATTAGTTGCAAAGATGTGTATTCTGGTTCCAGCAGTTTCTGTGGCACCTAATCTTGTATTTGTCACTAGAATATCATAATTTGAAAAAAAGCTTCCTATATTACTTTAGTTGTCTACAGTTAATTTGAACTATGTAATGTAATTATTTCCGATGATATGTAAGCAGGGGTCTAAAATTTGGGTTAGGGTTTGTTTTTTCTATTGTTCACTCTTATAAGGCTAATCAGTCTGTCTATATATATACATGACGGAGGAAATATGATCTTATCATTAGAACTAATGTAATGAATTCCACATACAAATTTAACATGAGATAGTACTACGCCTTTTGACATGTAAAAACGTTTTAGATTCAATAGCTTCAGTTCTACTTGGTTCATATTGTAATAATTAATGATTTTGTATCTGAATTATAAGGTATTCTATATATGTGAGTTATATTATTCAATTAAATTATTTGTTTATATTTTGTATTTTTTTGATATTGTTATATTAATGTTCTTTTAATAAAAGATATATAATAATTAATTTTCGATTAAGCCTTTAATTTGAACCCATTGTCGAATGGTAGTTGAGTCGAGTCGAAAACTAGATAAAAGTTTTTTAACTTTTACTGGGATTTGAGCGGGGGCCTGTCGCATTCCACACACTTTTAATTTTTGAGTTATCGTTCAAAGAGATAAACGTTTGTATGAAAGGACGAACACATATAGCTAAACCAATTTCCTTTGTTATGTTGATCAATACTTTTGAGTCTATATCTATCATGTCTCAATCGTCTATCATTTCTTGATGTCTAAATCGATGCATTACAAACGGAGAAGCAATTTTAATGTACCCGGCACTCTTTGTTTACACGGGTATAAAAATTTTTAGAAGTTTAGTAGTAGGAAATGAAAAGATCGAGAAAAAGGGGAATTAGATTGACACTATAAGGGTTTGAAGGTAGAAAGAATCTGATGGAAAAGAGAATTTGAAGGTTGAATTGAAGATGAAAATTCCATTTAAAATTTTTATTCTGTTTTGTTTTGGTAGTAAAAATTTCCAATTTTTTTTTTTATTTTAATGTTTGTAATATTTTCTATTGTTTTGCTCTGGTGAAAAGAAAAAGATTTTCAAAGTAAGTATTAGAATAATAATAAACAGAGGAACAAAAGAAAAAAGAAATGGAAATTCTTTTGTATTTTGGTTATTATCTTATAAAAAGTAGTGCGGTCATTCTTTTGTAGATGTGCAATTGATTTTTTTTTTTATAAAAAGGAAAAAACAGAAACTAATGAAAAGAGTACAAGAGAAAATATGTTGGAGAATGTATATATATTATATATATATATAACTAATGGAAAAGCGAATGTTTTCAAGATAAAAGGGACTTCAAACCAAAAATTATGTAAGATAAAATAATTCAATAAATTAAGTTACTACACAATTAGTGTTGCCAGAGGTATAAAAAATATTCCGAATAAAAGTAATAAGTTTTTTCTGGTTTTAGTTAATAATTATCAATTAGGAATTTAATTTGTTTGTAACATTTGAGCAATGACGCAGTATTTACGACTCCGGGGTTTTAATTGTATGGTATCTGGATAATACTTTGAAGTCTGTGGTTTTGAGATCAAACACCGGTCAATATACCCACAATATCTTCAGCGCGTAATCAAAAGCTTATTGAATATAACGATTAAGGTAAGTGAAGCCCAGTCTAAATTAATTACAATCCCGTAAAATGAATGAAATAACAATGTAGTACAGTTACTCTCTTTTATTCTTTATTCTACATTAGGAATTAAATTAAATTGAAGTTAAAATTTAAATGGCAGAAGTTACTATTATCAAATTAAGAATTAACTAAAAATAATTACTTCCATTCACCACAGAAAAAGTGCTGGAAAACTACTTTCATTCACCACTATTCATTTCATTGGAAAAACTATTCCATTCATTACTGAAATAGTACTGAAAAGGTGATGAATGGAAGTAGAACAACTTTCAATATATTAGTGCAAAACTAATAAATGTTTTTCCAAACATTCCTATTAATTTTAGTAATGCTTTCCACACAGTAGTGCAGAAGTACTTATTCTAGATTATCAGGATTATATTTTAGCCCAGGTTCTATTAATTAATTTTTTAAATGTCGCTCATAAACTCACCCAAACCCGTTGTTTGTTTGCTACTTTCTTTTTGAACATTTTCTTATAAAGATTGTGCTAAACAATTCCCATATAATTTATTTGTATCACTTGAAAATGTAAGACTTGATTTAAGACTTGAATAGATCCCTTCTACCATACAATTCTTTCAAAATTCTGCCTTGGAGCATTTTTCGTGAAAATATTTCGCTAAATTACAATTGATTGGATTTTAATTAAATATTAACCATTAAACATAGATTTTTTTTTCAATTACTATGGCAACACCATTTTCTCAAATCATTTAAATTTTTACACTATCTCGGGTAACTTTAATTTTATACAAAAAAATAATTTAAATAAAATCACTTTAGGTGGAGAACAAAAAGTTAATGCATTTCAAATCGATTTAAATTCACTTTTATTTTACTTTTTTTTAACAATACTTTAAAATTGTTTTTTTTTTTTTTTTTTTTTTTTTTTTTATTCGGTTGCTTTAAGGTTTGCTCTCTGAAAACTTTATTTAACGGAAAAATTAATCTCTTGCATATACATTTATATTACATACATATATGCATATTATTTCCAATTCTATTTTTACATTTATTTGATTACAAGATCCCAGTTGATGGTTCTTTTGTAATTTTCAAAGGTATAGTGGTGGAAGAGTTGGGGGCAAGGATCAGTGAACACATGATATTTGTGAAAATTGTTCCCAAGGGTAATAGTTTGTAATATTTAATACCCTTCCATCCAAGTTGATAGATATATATATACATATAATTGTTTTTATTCATTTTGTAAAAGAAAAACTATAGAAACAAGAAAAAAAAAAAAACAAGAAAAACAAAAAAAAAAAGGATATTTACTTGTGCTTTTTCAATTTTCCAAGTAATAAAAAACCGCTGAATTTTCAATTTAAATTTTTCCTTTCATTTCATTTTTTTTTTTTTTGTTTTTTTTGATTTCGTGGGTCATTTTTTTTTTATTTTTCTTGTATTTATTCAAAAAGTGAACACTAAAATTGTGTTTTCATTGTTTTTTGGGGACATTTGAACTTTTGTTTTTCCGTTTTGTTGAAATATAAAACTCAATGTCAATGAATAAATGGGATTTAAAGGATGTTTGGTTGTATGGTTTTGGATAGAAGATAATGTTATTTTTTTTTTGGTTTGATTGCAAGTTCTGGGGGAACAAGACTTATACATGTTAAAAAAATTATAGTTGATAGTGAAAAGGAATTTTAATTAAGGTGAAAATAAAAAGGGATTTTATACCATTTTCTTTCTGTTATCCTTTCAGTTGGTATCGTATATGGTAACAAATTTTTATTGAATTTTTGAATTCAATTTTGTGAAGGAAAAGTTTTAGGAAGAAAAAATTTTTTGAATTTGATATGAGATGATAAAAGATAACATGAGTTTTTTGAAATAATATTGTAGTAGAGGTAAAGGAATAGCTTATTTATGGTACAGGTATTAAAAAACTGTTCTCAAAATAAGAAATTGGTTAAAAATTAGAGTTTTATTGCTTGATTAATTGTTATTAGAAAAAGTTAAATTTAAAATGTTTAATTGTAACGGGATTTGCTTAAATTTTTTTCAAATATTATATTCTCCTAATAATACATGAATTTTTACGTTGGGCTGGGTGTTAATTTAAAATTTTTGCCCCTCTTTAAGATTTAAATTAGAAATACATCTAGATTAAGCATAGGTTCTAGATTTAATACAATTTCTAGCATTAAGTCTTGAAGATCAAGATAAGGAAAGAATGCATAATGAATAAGAGTTGGGAAAAATGAATGTACTATTAAGGGAGGAATTTGGAATAGAATTTATTGAACTTCTTCAGTAACCTTCAATTTATTTGGTCTTTTTTTGTTAAGTGAATAGTCAAGCCCTTTCAATTTTTTAGATGTGTTTTAAATAACTTAATGTAACAGTTTTAGATTGATAGAAGAGATTTTTGATGTGTTGAAATTGTGATGAAATATTGAATTTATAAAAATTATTAGAACCAGTTCTTTATACAGGGTGTTTCCTAATTTGCTGCACCAATGTGTAATTCGGTCTAACCGTATGTTCTGCATAGATAATTTATGAGTAGGTAAATTTTATGTATGAGAGCTTAGATAGGCCTTTTCTAGTTTCCAAAATATGGAGGCTTTAATGAAATTTAAATATTTCTTTTTAGTTTTCATAATTTTACTCTTAACTCTGTTTCTAGACTACTTATGAAAATTTTGTAAAATGTATTCGAAAGCTTAAGATATCCCCTTTTAATCATCCATTGTTTTCTATCTTTTAGACTTTCAAAACTTCAAAGCGAGCTCTTAAATTTAAAACACGTTTAACAATTTCTTTTTTAAAAAACCACATTTTTTTTTTTATCTACTTATAAGTATGTATGCAGTGGTATATAGCAGTGCACTTGATTAAAAAACACCCTGTATATATGATCAGTTTATTAGTGGCCAAATCAATGGAAGGAAATGGAGATGGATTAGTCATTCCCTAAAGAAAAGTGAAAAATGCGTAACAAGAATGGCGTTTACCTGGATCCAAGTCAAGGCGGATCCAAATCAAGAGGTAGACGCATAATAACATGAAAAATAATGGTGCTAGGCGAACTTATGCGCTTATGCAGTGAAATAATAAAAAAAAGCTATGAATACAAATTAATTAAGACTTCAGCCCTATGTTCCTAAATAGAGTAACAGGATAAAAGAAAAAAAAGTGAAAAATTGTTTCTTGGTCAAATAAATATCAAACAATATAAACGATATTCTTTTAAAGACGAATTATTCTATTGTTGATAGGTGGCCAGTAGAAATACTGTAAATATTTTTTGTAAAACTTCTATTATTAACTTAATATAATATTAGATTTTTCCACATAATCTATATATAAAAAAGTGAAAGTTTGTTTGTTTGTATGTAGCACATAGCCTCCCAAACTGCTCAGCCAATTCTCATGAAAATTTATATATAAAGGTTTTTGAAATCACGGGAAGAAATCGTAAGTATTAAGACTTCTTTGTTCTAAAATGAAAACGATTTGACCAATAGACTCAAATTTTGTATACGTGGTGCTTCTTGAGAATTGAGCTGACACTATATTAACAGTTTTGGAATTTGTTAACCCATGTCGGCCCGACGGTTGGTCAAAAAAAATTTTGGAACCAAATTTTGTTTAATTTTACGAAGTACTGCTTTGGCTGAAAAGAAAGCCTCAAAAAAAAATTTACCGTTAACCCATTGAAGTCCAACAGCTTTTAATAAGTTTTTATTGGTTTACTCTAAAATAGAAACGTTAGACCGAATTTCTTTAAATTTTGTGTACGTTTTCCTATTTGAGAATTGAGTTGACACTTTTAGCAGACTTAGAATTTGTTAATCCATGCCGGCCCGACGATTGTCCAAAAAAACTTTTGGAAGCAAATTACGTCCAATTTAGTACTTTTTTGAATTAAAGAAAGTTATTAGAATAATCCTAGAAAAATCGTTTTATAAAAATTATTTTCATACATTTTAAAATTAACATTTATATCATGTGAAATTTTTGTGTTAACTCCTTACAGTAACATCACCTTAAATTAAACCTGCATCGAGAGGCACAACAACGCGCACCGGGGATTAGATAGTATAATATATAAATATAATTTATAAAATAAATTATTCTATTTCGAAAATTTACCGAATATTTGGAAATGAAAAATAATTTAAGTCAGTATGCAGGATTAACTGGCTTGGTAAACCATGCATATATGTACCTCTCAGATAGTAAAACTATATAAATTCTATTAAAAACTTTGAGTTTTAATAAGCTCGAGTGCACTAGTGGTATGTTATAATAAAAGTTCTATTCGAGTTTTTTTAATATACCTATTGAATTTTCTACATATAAGTTCGGAATTTTTTTATTTGAAAAAGTCAAAAACTATTATAAGAAAATTAAAACTATTTTCTATTAAAATTCTTTATAATTTGGTCAAGAAAAAATTTTTTTATAAATTACAAAATTTTCCTTTTCATATTAGAAAAAAAAAAACTAAAAGAAAAATTAATTTTCCTCTTATCTAGATCTTTAATAATGTAAAAAATTTTCCCGCCCACGTGTCATTTTCAAAAAAAAAAAACACTACAAAAATAATATGATGATGGCATAAGTCCAAGTCCAGTGGTGAGAAAAGAAAATTAATAAAAATAAAAAAAAAAAAAAAGAAAAATGAGGAAAATTACCATAACCTAGTATAACTTAAAAAAAATTAATTTTTTTAATACTTTCACCACTTCTTATACTATAATTTATTTTGTTATATTTTTTATTTATTTTTTTTGCATTCAATACTGTTTTAAAAATACTTCATAGGAAGGGATTCAAGGATCATGAGAGGGACAAATTGAGGAACAGAATAAATCGTAGAATCTAGAGCATTAGAATAAAGTTCCAATCCTAGAATATTATTAAAAGAAATATTCCATACTTTTGCAACAAATATTTTAAAACAAGGAAGGCAAGAAGACAAATGATAAGAACGACAATGACAATAACTATGAAACATTCTATATATACATATCACATTGAAACTATATACACAATTTAAATAATGTGTTCTATATATGTTTTTATATATTGTCTTCATTTCACTTCCTGAAGATTAATGAATTTTCAGCATTATTACACCCCATTAAATTAAGTCCAAAAAAAAGCAAAAAAAACTGGAATAATTAAAGTTTTATTAAGTGCTGAGGCTATTTTAGTTGGATTATTATGTGACTTTGATTTATTAACATGGTAACCGTTTTTGGTACACCTTTTTGAAGAACTGGCATAAAATTTTAGAAAAGAAAGAAAGAAAGAAAAAAAAAATATATTTTTAATTTTTTTTTTGCTCCGTATTCTGTTCCCATCACACTTCCCATCCCACTCTAGAACTGTTTTTATGTAGTTACCTTTGAAAGCTCCCCTTAGCCAAGTAAAAGATTTATGCTAATCTGGTTTATTAAGTGAAAAAAATAAAACAAAAAGAATGTTTATAATATAAAGTTTATATATATATTTACTATCTTAATATCCGTATGAATGTAGATCGAAGGTATTCTAACTTTGCAGACCGTTTGTGACGTTGTAAAAGAGGGGGGCAGATATAGATTCAAAGATATGAATTGAATCAGAATCAAAAAGTAAATCGCCCTCCCTCTGTATCTGTGTTTGTCCTTTGTCCGTGCATCTGTCCATTGCCTGTGCGTAAGTCCACTGTCTGTGTGTGTGTCCATTGTTTGTGCGGATATTCATTGTCTGTCCATTGTCCGTCCATCTGGCTGTTTATCGGGTGAAAGCTCGAAAACTAAAGAGCTAGGACTCTGAGAAATTTATACAAATTAGTTTTTATGGAAGAATGGTTTTGCTTTGAAGTCCAGTAAGTTTGTTAAAGTGGTTCCAGTAGCTTCCATATAACTTATTTTTTTTTCTGTGAGCATAACTGTATATTTGACAGAACTTTTTCAAAAGTAGGGCTGGAACTTTTTCAAAAGTATTCAAGTTTTATGGCCGGAGTTTATCTGGTTAGCCTGGTACAGTGGGTTCTAACAGCTGCTTTATAACTTCCTTTTTAATATGATAATAACTTAATATGTATATTGAAGCTGAGTATCTAAAATTTGTTAAAAAGAGTTGAGTTTAATAGCCAACGTCTACACGAAATGTAATTAGTGTAGGGTAAGAGTTTTGAGTAGCTGCCATACAGTTTTTATTTTAATTACAGTAATAATTTTACCACAAGTATTTAACCGAATGATATAATCAGTTTATATTAAGGCCAAACGGGTATCCTAGAGTGAACACAGTATTACTCTACACTATTCCTCCTTTTTTTCACATTTTTCTGCTCCTTCTCATTTTATTTGTGTTCATTTCTGTTCATTCGTTTGGACGTTTGTATTCGATAAATTGTTTTATTTTTTTTTAATTTTTTGGACGAACCCCGATGAAAAATTATTTTTTTCTGAAAAATAGGAAAAAAAAAGTATTTTAAAGCGGAAATTAAGTGATAAAAAAATATTAATTTACCATACCTAAATGTGTTTCTCCTTTCTCACTCTCACTCCTCTTTTGTATAAAAGACTAAATGACCTTTAAGCTTTTAATGATGATAATTTTCTTGTTATTACTTTTTTTTTAGTTAAAAATTATTTATTTTTTGTTATTTAAAAAGAAACTTTTTTTTTTGGGGTTTGTACCATATAGTCATCCTTTAGTTATTCAGGGTTAATGATTAAAGTTTGTTTTGTTTTTTAGTATATTGTGTTTTTTATGAGGGTAGTTTAAAATCATTAAGATTAGATATATTTACTTTGGTATAAAACATTTTAATCTAAAACTTTAATGGCACTGAATAAAGTCTAAAAGTAAATCGATTTAGCTGTGTATGTCCGCCCAAGTCATACTGATTTTAAAATTCATCAAATTATTTAACATGGGATAAAGATTTTACTGGCTTCTACTTCGGCTTCAATGGCCATCTGAAAATAAAATTTTAAGAAATTAGTCAAATTGTTTCTGAATTAAAACTCTTGTTAACCAAAACTAACACGTCCTTTTTGTCTATTGGGAGTGTCTTCTGAAAGTGTTACGTTCAAGGTGAAATCATAACACGTTAGTGTTTTGTTAAATGTTTTTCAAAGTCTGTTAACTAAAGCTTAATTTCTTCATCTCTGGTACTTATAAAAAGAGCTTCCACAACATTATAAAAATCTACATTTGTGCCCTATTCTTTAAATAAAACACGTTTTGTTCTAATTACTGCTTTATTTCGAACTAACTTTTCTTTTAAATATCAAGAATTAATAATATTCATAATTATCTTTAAATATATTTTAATCCTTCATTTTTGACAGCTTATTAATTGTGTGATTACACAGTCATTTAGCATTGACATATATTAATACATTAGGTTATGTCTACACATTCATTTAAAAATGATTTATATGGCAGTTTAACCACTTTTAGCAAAATTTAAGGCCCAAAGACTTCAACTTACACATAAAAGTTAATATAAGTTATGTGCTTTCTATAAGAACCTCTTGCATTAGATTAAGTGTATCCATCTTCAGGAAATACAGAGTTATGGTCATATCAAAAAATAAGTTGTATTATAGCTAAATGAACTTGTTGAATAAACTGACTGAACTTCAATAGCTTAGGCTGTCGCAATAAACCCAATTTGTTAAAATATCAAAATACTGGTTCTCTTAGTTTATGAGTTATCGTGCGGACTGATGAACAGACTAGAGGATGGACGGACAGACCAACATAGCCATATTGACTAACTTTTCGATTTTGGTCGGATTCATAATTTGAATTTATACCCTTCTTTACAGAGTCATACACCTAATGGATAATTTAGTATACCTTTCGAATTACGTTTATGTGGATATGGAATGTTTTACTAATTATTACTACTGGAGAGGAAAAGGGCTTTTACAGCCTATCTGGACCATTATACGTACGTTATATTAGCTATGAGAGGACCTTTCAAATTCAGATTCTTGTAGTTTGACACAAGTTACTAAGGGTCTATAGGTATATTACTAAAACTAGCTTTATTAATAAATATATTCAATATATATTAACTATTGCATTACAAATTAAAAATCGATTCTTGACCGAATTGTTCTAGACCAAATGATTTTAGGAAAATCAATTCAAACTCAAAACGAATAACAAAAATAAGAAAAACGAGATGAAAAAGTGAAGGTATTTTGGTGTGATGTGTTTGTTGAAAAAGATGTCATAAAATTAGCTAAATATTTTAAAATATCAAAAAAAAAGAACAACAACAACAAAAACAATAACTATATGTCAAACAAAAAGAGAAAAAGAAAAATCTTTACTTAAAGAGAGTAATAAGAGGATAAATATTAAATAAAAAGTAAATGGAGAGTTTATCATATCCTTTGTAAATTGTTTACTTATTAATCAGAAACAGAAATTGGGCTGTAAAAGAGAACCACTTTTCTTCTGATTGATGACATTCTAATTGGGAATTTTTATTTTTTTTTGTTGTTGTTGTTGTTGTTGTTTTAGCTTTCCAAAGTAATAAAGTAATTAAAATTACAAAAAACACAAGAAAAACAAAAAATGTGAAAAGAAAATATAAACAATATAAAAAAAAGTGTGCCAAAAAAAGAGAAAGAAAATTAATAAGGAGTAAAAAAAAAAAGAAAAAACTGACATTTAATTAATGGAAGGTATAAAAACTGCTTAGGAAAAAATATTTTAAGCTTAACTAAGGACAATGGTTTTTTTTTTATAAGGAATTGGATTTTGTCTTTTTTGTTGTATTTTTTATTTTTCTCAAGTAATTAATTTTTAATTTTCATTTGAAGATTGAGTTTTTTTTTTTGTATTGGGTTTTTCAAATGATTTAATTTTAAATTTAGTGAAAAATTTCTAATTCATATTTAAATGGAATTATTTATTATACCCGATACTTTAACAAGGTATTAGTGTATAATAAGCTTTGGTATGGTGTTTGCGGCCCTGAAAAGAAGACAAGTTATAAAAATGGAAATGCATACAGGGTGATTAATAAAAGAGTGCCTTCACATACACAAGAGTTTCGAAACTTTGGGGCTCCTCTAAGTCCCCATTAAGGCAATTTGATATCATACGTTAAATCAGCTTTTACAATTACTTTCGTTAATCTCCTGAACGGTGAAAACTTCAAAAATTAAAACCCCGCAGCTCCGTAACTATTTGGTTCACAATATAAACGTCGAACAAAAGTTTTAAGAATTTTCTATGCTGGGAGATGTATGTAAAGGCAGTCTTTAATTACTTCTGTATAAGTTCTTGATGAGCGTCACCTCCTGAGTTGATTCAATGATGTCTGTCAGTTCGTCAGCCGATCCTTTCGAACTATTACTCAAAATTTAATCAAGCTGTTTTGAAAAGAATTTATTCTGTAGCTTACTAATGACGAAATTCGGGGATTCGAACTGGAATAAAAGTAGAAGAAACTAATAAAGATAGAAACTTGGATTTCTTTTAGTTCAAGTGTTTTCTGTTCTGTATCCTGTGTGTTCTTAAAATTTAAGGTGACATTAGCTGACAGATGCAAAGATTTGGTAAGCATATCTTTGAAATAAATAAAGATAGACGCTTGAAACATTTTACTGAAGTATTCTATCATGCCTTCCAAGATGAATAATGAAAGTAGAATCGCGATCAAATCGAAAAACAATTTTTTTTAATGAAGCGGATTAAGGCTGACGTATCAGAAGAAACAAATGCAAATAAAAAATTCTCTAGGCAGTTGTAAACCGTTATTTTCAGAATTGCAAAATAGGGACACACAGTCTGCTTAGTATTACAATAAATATTATAAACTTAAATTCAATGAAATTAATCAATTAAACAGGGGTCAATATTTACGTGCTACGAAGTATCTTCAAAATAATACTAGTAAATTTTGAAGAAAATAATGAATATTTTTCTTCAAATTCATCAAGAGCAAAATTTAATTTTTTAATATCAAAAATTTTAAAGTTTTAAATTAAATATTAAATTCTTTATAAAAATAATAATTTTAAAGTAATGATATTGTTATTATATTATAATAATTGTTATATAATATTTAAATGTGATGAAAAAAAAAAAATATAAAACTTTCATTATATCTGTGGTCACAAACATTAAAAACCAAAGTCGACTTTGGTGGAAATTGCCTCATTGGTATTACCGTGATTACACAAAATTTGGTGCTTCTAGCTTGAAAAATGCAGAAGTTATAACCTAAAAACTCAATGACCAAAGTCAGTTTTTTACAGTTATGACTTACAATAACAGCCAAACTAAAAAATTTAAAAAATTTAGTTTCCTAAGTTGACTTTGGTTTTTATTCAAAATGTTTATTTTAAAAATTGATATTATTTTTTTACCAAAAATCTTCTAAAGTCCAGTTTGGCTGTTATTCCAATTTTATGAAATAAGTTTTTTATTTTTGAAAAACAGCTAAAGTTCGATTTTGGCTGTTATTCAAAAAAATAAAATATGTTTAATTTTTTCTAAACTTAACTTTGGTTGTTATTCCAAACTTTGTATGAAACATTTAAAACTCTTACTTCTACTTTGGTTGTTTTTCTTTATTTATTAAAATTTATATTTGATGCTAAACTTTAGTTTGGTCGTTATTCCAAATTTTATTTAGAAAAAAACCGTATTTAAATACAATTTGGTTGTTACTCCAAATATTTTTTCTCCATAAAAAATATCTTAACTCGAGTTTGGTTGATTTTATTGTTGAAATTTCAAATAAAAAACAAGTAATTAAAGAAAAAAGTCTAAAAGCGCAAAAACAATTTTAGAATGAGTTAAAAAATATTATGTATATTTGAATATACTATTATTGTAGATAAAAGAAGTAATGTCAAATTTAAAATTTAACAGCATTTCTATTTAAAAATATTACCTAGGTAAAAATTATTATTATTATCAATAAAAATAATAAGATATAGAAGAATAATTGTCAAATTTGTCCCAGCACCATTTGACATAAATTTAAAAAAATTGTTTTACGCATTCACATTAACTTTTTTTAAACATTCGTAACTATGCTTTTGCAATTTTTGTTTTAAAATGATAAAATATACAATTTTTATAAAATATTTAGTAAATATGCATTGTAATAATAATAATAATAATAAAAATAATAATAATAATAATAATAATAATAATAATAATAATAATAATAATAATAATAATAATAATAATAATAATAATAATAATAACAATAATAATAATAATAAAAATAATAATAATGATATAGAAGAATAATTGCCAAATTTGACAGCATCATTTGACATAAATTCAATTTTTGTTTTGAAATGATAAAACATACAATTATTATAAAATATTTGGTAAACATGCATTGTTAATAATAGTAATAATAATAACAATATAATAATTAATAATAGAATATATTTTTATTATTATTGGCCCTAATTTAGCTAATTTGTTAAAACTTGATAAAAAATAATTGGTTTTCTAAGACTTTGATAAGAATAATAGTATAATATACTATTATTATATTAGTAGATATATTCACTATTTGCAAATAAAAAAATCATAATGTCATTTTTTAAATATGAACCAGTGATTTGATTAAAATTATTCTTCAAAAGTTGTGAACATAGGTTATTTCAAACTGCTAAGCTGGAGACCAGTCTCTAAAGACAAAACTGTAGACCAAAATTAATATATTAGTTTACCAATAAAATTAAAATTTTAAAACGTTCATAAATTTGAATTTTAATTCGCTTTATTTCTCGATTATTAATAAAGTTAAAAAAAAGTCAATGTGAATGCGTACAATTTTATTAAATTTATGTCAAAAAGTCATTAGAACGGGACAAGGTGTTGTGGTAAATTTATTTTTTAAATTTGTAAGAAATTGACAAACAAATTGTTTTATAGTTTCTTATTTTTATTTTATCATCAGGATAAGAAAAAAATATAAACATGTTGTAGTTTTCTAGGTACTTATAATTAAAATAAAATTATTTTGAATTCTTCTACGAAAAAACAAACATCAAATTAGTTTTGACATTAATCGATGCATAATTTTGTTTTATAAAATCCAAAACAAAAATCTTTTCTGAAATTTTTTGGATGTTAATTTTTGTTGTCAGTTTAAGTACTAGTTCACTTTTACAATTTGAATGAAACTTTGTTGACAAGAGTTAAACAACTATTATGTAAAATGTACTTAAGAACTTGTTTTTTTTTCTTCTGAGCTATTAATCCCAAATTTACTTTAAGCAAAGGAAAATTAAATAAAAGTATTAATAAATATTTTGTAAAATTGCTTTTAAATAAATTTTTCTAAACATTTTTCTATACATAAATTAAATTTTTAAAAAGTTATCAATTACAAAATTTAGTTTTTTAAATAAAATTATTTATACTTTATTTAAAATAAAGCTCTTTTATTTTTTTAGCTTGACATGCATCTTCATTAAACTGAAGAAGAGTTTAAGATTTGCATTAATTGCTAATGTTTATAAATATGAAAATACCTTTTTTGTAGAGCAACAAATTATTTTTTTAATGTATTAGATATACTTTTTTTTAATTTAATAATTCGCATTTCATTATCACCAACAAACTTATTACCATATATAATCTAAATTAACATCAATTCAAATTTATAATATTTTATTTTCAAAAATATTAAAAAATATTATATTTGCTTTTCTTTACTAACCTTTTCGAAAATAATTAAAAGTTAAAAAGTTTAAAGTCAGCCTTATACAGAGTTGCCATTTTTGGTTATTATTAACCAAAATTGGTTATTAATTTTCTACTTGGTTATTTGGTTACTTGATTTCTCATTTGGTTATTTTTTAATCTAAATTTTATTTTTTAGTCTAAATTTATACATATAAAATTTCGTTATGGATGGAATATTGGAATGTATTCACATTGTGAATAAATACATTCTTATCAAAACTGATCAAAATAGTAAATCTAAATTTATCCACTAGATGTCATTCAACGTCGTTATGACGCTTTCTAGTGGTAGTAATTAACACATTATCAATATATATTATTGTTGGCAATATGTATTGGCAGTTGCTTTAATTTAATTTCATTTTAATTTCAAATGTCAGTTCCCACTTCTAAAGTTGTCGCTGTCAGTACATATTATAAATGAATCTACATTTGTTTATTTTAATTTAAATAAAAAACGTTAAGCTTACCTGTTAATGCAAGAGTTCAAAATGGATAAGTAAGTACATTTACATAATTATAAGTATATATATTTATATCAGCAAAATAATATATTTGAGTTGAAACCAGTTATAAATATTGTAAACATATTTATATTAGGTATATTATTAAAAAAAATTCAAAAAATTTGGATGAGGAGAATAATACACAGATTTTAAATTCTGATGATGATAGTAACGGGTAAAAATATATTTTAACTTAATAGCTTTTTTTTTCAATGTTCAATTAACATTTTAGTGAGAATAAAAAATTAAGTCACAAAATAGGAGCTAAAAGAAAATTTAGAAATGAATGGTTAGAAAAATTTGCATGGCTAGAAAAAGACGAAAAAAATAATAGTTATTGTAAAGTATGTGAAAAAGTCTTAGGTAATCACGTTTCTTACCTTAAAGCACACGAAGTAAAGACGATTCACGTTCAAAATACTATGAAAAAGAAACAATTACAAATAAATTCATTTTTATCTGAAGAAAAGAGGAGTTTCCAAAAACAATTACAATTGGCAGAGATGACTTTAGTGATGTTTTGTATTGCACATAATTTACCATTTTTACTAATGGATTATCTTCCCAAACTTTTAATTGAATGTTGCCCTGATTCCAAAATTGCAAAGGCCTTACAGTGTGGCAGAACTAAGGCTACTCAGATAGCTGAAACTTTAGGGAAAAAAGGAAGAGAAAATATTATTTCTCAAATTAAAACAACAAAGTTTTCTCTTATTGTTGATGAGACTACCGATTTGTCAACTAAAAAAGCATTGGTACTCGTTGTAAGATATGCCGATAAAATATCTAAAATTATCCAAGACAGATTTTTAGGTTTTATCGAAGTAACAAAAGCAGACGCTGAATCTATTTACGAACATATTATAAACTTTTTTTCTCAGAATGAAATACCTTTAGAAAATTTAATAGGACTTGCTACGGATGGAGCCAATGTGATAGCAGGAGAATTTAACAGCTTACAAGCTAAACTAAAACAGTGTAATAATATTTTTTTTTTAAAGTGTACTTGTCATAGCCTCCATTTATGTTCGGCATATGCTTCTAAAAAGCTTCCTTTGGAAATTGAAACCCTGTGTCGCAATATATACAAATTTTTTTCATTTAGTGCAAAACGGATATATGAATTTAGAGAATTTCAAGATTATTGTCAGGTTAAGCCACATAAAATTCTCGGCGTTTCTCTTACAAGGTGGCTAGCCTTAGAAGGTACCATTAATCGCATTATTGAACAATGGGATGCACTTAAATTGTATTTGGTTTCTTGTTATGCAGAAGTGAATGGGATTAATGCAAAAAATTTAGCCGAAATTATGGATAATCCGGAAATCAAAGTATATTATTTTTTTCTATCATATGTATTGAAGATCATTAACGATTTGAACAAGGAGTTTCAGTCAGAGAAAGTTAGATTGCCGTATTTATATTCCCACACTGTAATGATATTTAAATTAATATTAAGCAATTTTTTGATTAGTGATTTTGTACAAAAACTAGATTCATTACAATTATCACGGATTGATATATACGATAAAAAAAACTATATATCCACTCGAGATATTTTTATCGGTGTTCATGCAGAGGCATATTTGATGGCAAATATTAATGTTTTGGGAGATTCAAAAATAATTGAAATAAAAAAAAATATATTAAATTTTTATATAGAACTTATAAATCAAATTAAGCGAAGATTTGATTTTGATAATACTGATATTAAAAATTTGTCAGTTATAACTCCTGAAAAATTTTTTACAGATAAAGAAGCTTCTATATTGCCTTTGGTATCGAAATTTTCTAATTTAATCGAATGTGATCCTGAAATTATTGTTACACAATGGAAATTGCTTCATTTCTTTGAACATAATTTAAAAGAAAAAAATGATATTAACGAATTTTGGGAGAAAATAAGTAATTTAAAAAATGGTTTGGGGGAATATTCTTTTAAGGAATTGACTAATTTTGTTTTTAATTTGATGTCCTTGCCGCACAGTTCAGCAGCTGCCGAACGAACATTTTCAAGTTTAACTTTGATTAAAACAAAACTCCGAAACAAACTTGAGTACAAAACTATAAATAGCATAATGTTGGCTAAAGAGCTTCTGCCGAAATCTCTGGATAATCACTATGTTTGGTCAGGAAAAGATTTTTGAGACAAATCAAAAGAATTGAATTGGAAATCCTGTAAAATTAATTTTAAAATCTAATTAAAACATTTTTGTAATTTTATGTTTTTTTTTTTGTGAATTGTGATTTTGTTATTTTTGTTATTTTTGATTTTGTTATTTTTGTATTTTTGTGATTTAGTTGAAATAAAATGAATTTTGTTTAAAATACATGAACTCTATTATGTGATATAGTTATGTAAAATTTTTGGTTATTTTTTATCTCATTTGGTTATTTTTTTAGTTTGATTTGGTTAGTAATTTTTTTTCAGAGTGGCAACCCTGGCCTTATAATACGTATTTTCAAATAAAATGAAACCTTTTTCATAAATAAGAAACATTTTGCAATTAAATGAAGCCTCAAGTGCATTTCATATTTTTGGAAATAGTTTCATTAACTTTGCAATAGGTGTCATTTTATTTGAAAATGATTTATTTAATTTTTTTTTTTTTTGAACTTTTAAATTTTATAATTTTATTTGACACATGGTTATAAAATCAGAAGAGAAAGTAAATAAAATAGCAATATACAAAAATAGCAAACGTGCGCAAATATTACCTCATTAATTATTTATATCATGCTGTACTCTAATTACAGCATTTTGACGACAAACCCCCGACAATTAGCTGAACTTTCAAATTTTCTTAATAAAATTTGCTTTCTAAAATTAATTTTCTTCTAAGATTTAGGCAATTTTACAAGAAAACAAGCCAAAGTCAGGAAATTATTTTGAAAATCATAATTTATTTCATTTGGAATAACAACCAAACTCTAAATAGGAGTTTTATTATCAAATTGTTAAAATTGGAATAACAGCCAATCTTCAGTTAGGAATTTTTTAACTAAAATTATAAAAAAGGTAAAACAGCCAAACTAGACTTTGATCGCCAAAATTTAAAATTTTGCAAAAGGATTAACAGCCAAAGTGTTTATTTTTCAATTATAATCTTTATTAGATTAATTATTAATAATTTAAAAAACACAATTTCTAGCATTGTTAAATAATTATAATTTCGTCAAAGAATCATGTTTCTATCTCAATTTCCTGATTTCAGAGAACAGTTTTAATTTTAAAATCGATCTGTACAAAATGTAAGAAAACAGACTTTGGCGGTTAATGCTTGTGACCACAGATATTTGTTTTTTTTTTTATTACATGTTCGTGATAATAATGAAAATCATGAATTAATAATAAATATATGATAATCATAATAAATCAATAATATTTTAAATATATAATAACAATAATAATAAATAAATAATAAATTTTTAAAGTACATAAATATAAGGTGTAATGAAATTATTATTTTATCATATAAAAAGAATTAATAATTTTAAGTATTTACATTATTATTATTATTAATTTTTTTCTTTTTTTTTTCATAACTTAATTGGTAATAAATCACTAAGGGGTAATCTTCGATGCAAGAGTCTGTGTACACTAATTTCTACTTTTGATTTGATGCTAATAACTTTTTAACCTGTTACTTCCTTGAGCTTTTCCGAAAACACATAGGGCTTCAACTTTATGTCTCTATTATAACTTAATTTCTATTCATAACTTTTTCAACTATTTCATTCCAGGTAATTTTTTGTCTAACTAATACATCCAGCCCCCTTCTGCGCCATGTTTTGTTTTGGCTCTACCTCTTGACTTTTATTCGCCAAGAGAACCCTAGGTTAGCGCATTATTGTTATGCATTCCTCATTTTTCCTTAGTGTATTGGCAATCCACTTCCACTTTCTCTCTGGTGTTTTGCTTCCCTATTGATTTTTAGTAAGTTAGTACACACAAGTCTGCATTTCTCATTCTGTTCGGCCAGAATATTCGAATATTAATAACTATTGAATGAAAAAGTAGTTTTAAAGTGTTGTGAAAAAAGAAAACAATCAAGCACCTCTTGCGACCATAGGATAACTTCAGGTTAGAGTATATTGGATATATTTCAACTTTTTCTGGGTGAAAAGACTTTTACCATATTTTAGACCTTTCTTAGCTTAGACGGATAATTTCATCAACTTTAACATTCTAAAAAAGGAAGGCTTTAAATTTTAACAAAATTACTAGAGAATTTAGGATAATGCAGATTTTAATTTAAAACAATTTTTGCTACTGGTAGAATGCTTTTACTTTAAGTTGACGGTTCTAAAATCCTGTTGGCCAATTCATAGGCTTCAATGGTTCCCGCAGCTGATTGAATTAAGCATTCTTAACATTTTTTCTGAAGTAGATTTTTAAATTAATGAGTTTCATAATCAAAACATCAGTTACTATAGTAACCAATTTGTGGTTATTTAGAATGGAAGATCTTTTCAGTCTAATATATCTTAATTCTTATAGGTTGTAAACAAGATAATGACTGTTTCCCATACGACTTTCATCGAACTTTAATAACCGAAGCTTTTACCAAGGTAAATTATTAAAATAAATTTTACCTTATGAAAGTTAAATAACATACAATTAATTTCGATTTAAAGATTTATTTTAATTTAATGACAAAATAGGATTATCCTTAAATAAATTTTAAATTTTTTTTTTTAATTGTTATTATTAAATAATATTTTATGTAAATTTTAATCTTTTCGTTTGATTGGATATGTTTAAATTTTTTTTTTTGTCCATGGCTGAACTTATGTATTAAATTATCTTTGAATATAGGTTTTTTATTAATTAATATGTTGTTGTTTTTTGTTTTCATTTTGGGTTTTAAAGATCAAATACTAAGGATTGAATATTAAAATTAAAACTCTAAATCCATAAAAATTGTTTTGATTTATGGAATTAAAAGTCAAGTTAAGAATAAATATTAAATTAATTGAAGATTTGGATTAAAATTGAATTGTTATTATAACACTATGTAAATATCTTCGTGTATTTTAGAGATTGGGAAAATAATAATCTACATCTAAAGTCATTAAACTTATATATTAATTTTTTCATTGCTGTTTCAAAGCAGAATACCCCGTAGTACACGTGTTGACATTTTGGACTTCAATCTCTCAAACAGTAAAAGAGTGTTGGCAATTTAAGATTAAAAGATGATATCAAATAGAGTTGTCGATTAATAAAAGCTGTTTAGAGATTCATAAGCTGTTTACAGTTTAAACGAGAAATGGCTTTAATTATTAGAAATTAAAGTCTTTTTTAAACTAGATAATTATTTTCATAGCAAATTAAGATTAAGGACTGCTACGGCGTCCTAAAGTCAAAATCATAATGTTGGTGAGGTCATTACATTCAGAAGTAGAGTTTTCGTTATATAATTATATAATAGGGGGTTATTTTTACACGAATATTAATATAACCCCGTTTTCCAACATGTACCTATGGTATAGACAGGCTTATTAACTAGTTGAACAGTTAGCGCTTGAAAAAAAAACAAAAATAAATAATCTCAACCTACATCTTCTCTACTCGCCTCCTAAAATTATACTTTAGCCGTAACGAATATATTCTAATTATTTTGGAAAAGGGGGAAGAGTCTTAGTTCTTTTTGTTTGTTTTACGAGGGACATGGAAATAATGAAAACCCACCTATTTAAACTGTACGCATTTAATTTGAGTAGGATATTACTTAAAAACACTAAAACTATTTTAAAACCAAGCCAAATTTTAGTCTAATTTTAGTCTATTTTAATTCAACCCAAATTTTAGTCTGGGCATTTCATACAAATGTACAGTTTGGTTTTGAAAATGGAAGTTGTAAATGGAAACTTAAGGAATTGGAACTATGAAATGAAACTGAAACTATGTTAATGTTCTTCTTAAATTTAATTAAGTGGTACACATACAAATTACCAAATCTAGGTAACATATACTAGATGGATATAAGAACAAGAAACTGATATACGGATGCAAGTTAATATAAGAAAATATTACTATCCAAAGATTTTTCTGAGAATCGAAGAAGACAAGTCCTATTTAACAAGTTATAGGTTTTGTTTACAGTTTCGGTAAAAATAAATAAAGTCAAAAATAATAAAACCTTTATATTTTAAATAAATTGGAATTTGAAAACTATAAAACAATACCAATTATCAGTTTGGTTTCTTATGAGCACTAGGAAACACGAGGAAGTCAACATGGCAGCACTTTAAATTTTACTGTTTATTATTTGACATTTTATATTTTTGAATTTTCATAAAATTTTAAGTACCTATAGATTACAAAAAAAATTTGTTTTATTTTAAATTTCCAACAAGTTTTTTAAAAATATTTGTAATTTAAATAAAAAAAAAAAAAAAAAACAAGAAAAAAAATAATATTTTTTTTTATTTTCAAACATTTAACAGGAAAAAGATATTATATCATATGACATAATAATTGGGATAAAATTTATTGAAAATTGCGTAATATATTCTTTCATTATTATTTTTTAAATATTATTATTATTATTTTATGAAGTTACATAGTACATATATATATTTATATATGCATGGGTATGTTTAAATCCAAATGCATAAAAAGTAGTCTGTCAATATATATATATATATATATATATATGTATATATATAAAAATATTTTTTTTTTTAAATAATATAAAATAATGAAATGATTATATTTGATTTGAAAGAGCAATCTGGCGCCACTATAATTCAAGAGAACAAAAAAAAAAAAAAATAATAAAAACAAAATAATAAAATTATAATAAAAAAATAATATTTAAAAAAAAAAAATTAAAAAAAAAAAAAATAGTTAAAAAACATATAACAAAAAAAATTAAAGAGAAAATGAACAAATTGAGAGGAGGTGAAATAAAATCAAAACAAAATCGATTCGAATTGATTTTATTCGAATGCAAAAAAGAGAGAAAATAAAGTCGAATCGGCCATTAAAAATAAATAATAAATTAAATCGAAAAAGCAACTGATTCTAAATCAAATTCTTAATACAACTGCAAAATTATAAAACTCAGTATAAATATTCTGGAATAACCGAATATCCTGATTCTTCGAAAGCATTTTTTCAGAATATTTGAAAATTAGAAGGGCTTTTGTAATTGATCATTAAGTTTCTGGACTCTCTTCTCCAGAATATTTACACTTTTGTATATGGAAGATTGTTTTTATATATATATATTTATAGTTTGGGTATGGTTCTCCTATAATTGTTAATTAAATATGTCCTTCAAAAAAATCAGTAGAGAAGGATGGTTGCTTACATAATAAAAAAATCATAGGTCCAATAACCTGTATAGCGAAGGTTTCAAGAGACAACTCTCATTATTTTGAACCCTTTCTGGAAACGTAATATTACATTAACAATCTTTTACATAGAAAAATAAAATATTCTGGGAAAGGGGGAAATCCAAATGTAAAAAATTACCTCAATTCTATAGTTTGTAAATATTTTAAAATATTTTTTTTTAAAGAATTTTCTTCTTTTCTAGTATATTTATACTGAGATTAGTGTAATTAGCTGGGATAAAACAGTTAAATTTAAATTTAGCTACCCTTTTCCGTGTAATTTATATTTAAAACTCTTTAGTTTTTTTTAGAATTATAAATACTGGGCTAGTTCTGTTTTAGTTCCGTTTTTTTGCATTCGACAAAATTTATAAGAAAGTAAACTGAAATTATTACAAATTCAGGGTACGAATTACCTTTTTCTAGAATATTTCTGTATTTTTAAACGCAAGTTTGTGAATTTAGGCGATCAAAGATAAGACAATTTTTATTTGTTCCGTTTTTTTCGGATACGATTCCACTTTTTACAAATCGCTATAATATATGAAATATAATAAGCGGCAATTATTGTTTTCGCATCAAAAATTGAAATCTGACATTTTTGAGAATATACATTACTCTGGTGCGCAGGGTTCCAATCGTAGAAAAACATACTATGACAAAATTTATTACATAAAATTTGTTACACAAATAAAGAGCTAGAACTTTGCCACAGAAAGTTCTTTGATCCGACGAAATCCATAGTTTACTTAATTAAATTTAAAATATATTTGTAAATTTTTTTCAAGTCCAAATATGTACAGGTTTTGCACTCTAAAACCAACCTTTTGCAAATCAAATCCAACCTTTTGTAATTTAAATCCAACCTTTCATAAAAACATACCCAAAATCTTATTGGAAATTATTAACACAATAACCAGTTACTTTATCTTAAATAAATAGCGTTAGGTTAGTACCGTAGTAAGTAAGTTATGTATGATAATTTTAATATTAAAATTTTGTTGTAAGAGCAGTTGGTTCTGTGGTGGATACAATATATTTTTTTTTTTGCAAATAAGATAGAATTGATAATTTGACTTTATTTCGTTAGTTTATTCCTGTATGACTATTAGTCAAAAGAGTAAACTAAATTTGCCATTACGTTTGTTATGCAGAGAAGGAAGGTGAGTAGATATAGACTCAAGTGTATGGATCGGATTAGAATCGAAAAATAAATCGATTTAGCTATGTATGCCCGTCCGTACCTTCGTTCGTAGAATACCTCAAATAATAAAGGAGCTAGGATTTTGAAATTTTCACAAATTAGTTTTTATGCAAAAGCCGTCATCGCTTTTTAAATCCAGCCACCCGTGAACCAAGGGTTCGAATACCTTTTTGTAACATTATTTCATTTGACTTTATTTCACCACACCCAAAAAATTACGACGAGAAAAAAATTAAAATACAACAGAGAAACACTTAAAATGTAAATTTATTCTATTTATTTTCAACAATGTAAATTGAGAGCCATCTGATGTTCAATTTTTTTTTTTTTTTAGTAATTTTTTCTCTTTTATATTGTCGCAGAAAAAATTGTTTTTTTTTGTTTTTTTTTTTATTTTTTTTTATTTTCGACCATTATCATTCATTCTTAATAATCATCATCAATATCATTATCAATATTATATCAATTATCATTATTCAGATCATCACCATCAAAATTTACAATAGAAAATGTTTTTATTTGAGAAAATTTTAAAATTTTCATTATTAAAAAGAAAATTTTTTTTTTTTTTTTTTTTTTTATTGAAAAAAAATAACAGAAAATAGTTATAGAAAAAACAAAACTAAAATAGAAAGGAATAAAATAAAGTGGTCCTTGAAAAATATTTCTTAAAATAAGAAAATAATTTTCTGAAAATTCACTGATTTTATTGAACACAAAGTTAAGAAAAAAAACCGATTTTAAAAATTCAAAAACAAAAATTTGAAATTTACACTTTAAAACTAGAAAATGGAGAGTTTTCTATTTATGAAAAAATTAATTTTGTATTGAAAATTTGAAGGTGTTGAAATTTTATTGTGTTTTTTTTTTTTTTTTGAGTATCTTAGCAGTTTTTTTTTGTATCTTTTTTTTCTTAAAGAATTTTATAAAATAGTTGGGAGTAAAACACAATTTTTTCAAAGAAAATTTCAAATATCAATTTAAATATATTTAATATATAAGTTAAAAACAATTTCCATTTGAAATACTTTAAAAAAAAAATATTCAAGGATAAATAAATTGAAAGGTCGTTTACACTTTGTAACTGAAATCAAGAAAATTGATAAATAAAAAAAAAAAATAAAATTATATAAAAAAAAATTTTGAATGAAAATGATTTTGAAAAACAAAATGACTTGAAAAAAAATAGAAACAACTTTTTATATAAAAGAATTTGTAGAAAAAAAGTTTAAATGTTTGATGATTATAATATATAGTGATTTAATTTAATTTAATGTATTACATTATTGAATATTATTGAAAATGAATATTGATTATATTAATTTGAAAATTGTTTTATTGAAATTTTATTATGTTTCAGGGCCTTACCTAATCAAAAGCGTACGACGTATGTTGTACAATACGCCATACGTCGACACGTTGACGTATCCCGAAATCGATACGTGCGTACCATTTTTAATTTGTCAAAAAATCTATTTTGAATATTGATTTCATATAAAAAATAGCGTTTTTAATTTTGGTAATATTTTTAATTTTTTTTTTTCTTTAAATTTTGTAAAATGGACTTCGATGATATTGAAGTTTTAGAAGATTTAAATTTAAAAACGTTTTATTTACTAAATATCAAGAAGACGTCACCATAACAACATAACAAAAAACAATAACAAAATTGTATACGCTTTGTCAATTTTTAAATTTTAAAAACCCGACGTATGGTACGTCGCGTATTTCCGGAGCTCCCATATAATTGTATGTATTTAAAATTATTTTGACCGAAAATATACGCCGTACGTCGTCATTTAGGTAAGGCCTTCAATTTTGATAAATTTTTTATTATTAGAATTTCTAATTAAATATAGTTTATATTATTATTTCAATTACATTTAATGTTTTGTTTTTAATAATAGGTTTTAGAGGTGAATAATTGTTTTTATAATTCAATGAGATTCGGGTGAAGAATTTTTTTTCAATTCCATTTACTTATAGTTATAGAGGAAATCGACTTTTAAAGTGCATGTTGCTTGGTTCACACCTCGGTCAGATCATTTCTAATAAAAAGTCTATCGTAAAATTGTATAATAATATCGTATTAGGGGCTACGTAAATTAGGTAAGCATTTGGCTTATTAATTGAGGAAGTGCGGATTAAAATCCCTTACAACTCAGTTATTGAAAAATTATATTTGTTTACTAATCTCCTTGGTGATCAAATATAATTTAAATATAAAAATGTAAAACATAAAGAAAATAAATAATATTACTTATAAATTATTAGATAGAGTTGGAAGTGTTAAAATGGCACATGCTATCTCACGTAACAAATAACAGTAACAGTACATAGTTATATAAAATAAAATTATCTAAAAATATATATAACAATTGCGTAAGATAATAGAGTGCGCAAAAAATTAGCTACATAGCTATGACAGAATAATCAACGAATTAATGAATAAAAATATGGAAATTGAATTAAGGAAATTGAAGGCACGATAACCCTAAATTTAATATAAAATTAATTTTAATTTTCCATAACGATGAATTTTATGTAGTAGTAAGCTACTAGAGAAACGGTGTCTGCAAAAATTAAGATATAATAATGGGAAAGATGCGGAATAAATTTGGTGCAAGAGTGTTCTGTCCTGTTTACTTTATGTTTCTGGGTATCTCCTAAACACTTTCTAAGATCTAAAAAACGTAATTTCGAATTTTTCTTTTTTTAAGCGCTAACTATTTCACTGTTAAGCTAATATGCCTGTTTATATTGTAGTTACATGTTGGAACATGCGGACATATTATATTCGTATTATTAGAATTGAAAATTAATTAATGAATTCCACATACAATTTAAACATCAGATAGTACTAGGCCTAAGATTTTTAATATTTAGATAAAATTCTATTTTGTTTATATTGTAATAATTTTTTATTAGAGTTTTTTAGGTATTCTATATCTGTGGGTTATATTATGCAATTAAATTTTTAGTTTATATTTAGCATTTGTTTATATTGCTATATCAATGTATTTGTTTCGGAGATAAATAATTATTAGTTATTAATTAAGCTATTAATTTGAACTGAGTGGCGAATGGTACCTGAATCGAGTCGAAATCAATATAAAAGTTTTTTTTTCACTTTCATTGGGATTCAAATGAAAGATCTTACCCTAATGCAACCCAGCTGTAATTATAGTCAATTGAAATTTTGTACAGGTATAGAACTTCCCTTTTTTCAATTCCGAAATTCAAGATAAACAAAAGAAAAAGTGCATGCTACACGGGTTGTTGTCACACGACTTTCAAACTCAAACTAATAAATCTAATAAATTAAAAACTACGCACATTTTATTTCATATAACCTTAATGTTTTTAAAAATTGAATGAAAAAGAATTGGTTGATTTAGATATTTAGATATGAATTTGAAATTTGATACTATGGAATCAATTAAGTTACATTAATAAAGCTAATTAAGTTAAATTAATTAAAAAGTATTAGAACCTTCTTATTTAAAAGATCTTAATTTAATATCTGACCAATGGCGTAGTGATAAAGACACCGCTATTCATGTGGAAAGTGTTGGGTTTAAGCCCCGGTCAGAATATATCTAACAAAAAAATATCGTGAAATTGTATAATTATACCGTAGTAGTTAATATCGTAATAAAAGATAAGATTTAATATACTCGTAAATATATAAGTAACTCATGTGTAAGATAATAGATGTCGCACAAAATTAACATTTGTGTATTCATAATTTTATACAATAGCTACCACCGAGCAATCAACGCCTTAGGGAATATAACGATTAAAGAAACGGAATCCTAGTTTAAAAAGACTTGGCGAATACCCTATACTTCTTAAAGGAGTGGAAGAGAAATATAAAAAAATTTCATATGAAATACCTATCTAAAATTACAAATAGAGTTTGAATTTAATTTGAATTTTCCTAGTGTTCAATATATGTCAATGTAAAATATATATACAATAAATAATATAAATTTTTATAAAAAATATAAATTAATATAAAACATTTATAAAACTAGTAAAATTGTACACCATATTATATACAAAATTAATGACATATTCATTACGCCTTTACTCATTAATTATATATAATATTAAAATATCCTACAGATTTTTATTGATATTCTGATCAGAGAGCTATTAACCTCCTAAATATTAAAAAAAAAAAATTAAAAACAGGATCAAATATCTTAATAAAGAATAATAATTGTCGAAGAAAAACAAAAATTGATTTTCTTTTTTTTATATCATAAAGTAAATTAAATGTCATTCATCATTCATTAATATTTTTTTCTTTTATATTTTGTACAAAATCAAATCATTTTGTCATGTTTCGAAATGAAACGATTCTCGTTATGTAAATTAAAGTTATTATGAAATTATTCATATATTTATAGATTGGGGTTGCCAGATGTTAATTTATTAAAGTGAACTAGAATGTTTCGCGAATCAGAATTTTTTTTTAGAGATTATTTTAATTTAGAAGTAGGATTATGTCAGAAAATCTCAAGCAATAGGTTCTGAGATTGATAAACTTAAAGTTATAAGGAATTTTTTGGGTAGGTTAAAATCTCTCACTACTGAGTGAGTGAACAGGGGAGTATCATCATTGAGTTATTTCCGTTATTTCTTAAAAATTGACAAAAGAAACTGAACTTATTGGGTTGAAACAACGTAATTTTGAAGAAATCCGTGAAATCTACTAATTTCAAGATTCAATTCACTTCTGATTCAATTCAGTTTTGATTCCATTCAGTTCTGATTCAATTCAGTTCTGATTCAATTCAGTTCTGATCCTTTTTCCATAATGTCCAGAATCATATGTAAAGTTGTAAGGAAGTATTTTATATTTAATTGTAATTTATATGCCACCCACGATAATGAATCTGTAGTAACGAATTCAAATGTAATATTATAGTAAATATAAATCTTAATAATCGTAACACGTGTACAATATTAGTTAGATATGTAAATTACAATCTCTAATCAAATTTACTTTGCTTTTACTTTTTTTTTTGAGGAAATAATTATCTAAATGAAGTGTAATTTTCTATCAATTATTAAGCTGTTAATAACATTCACTCGAATATTATACACGATATCTTACAAAAAAAAAAACAAAATATATACTGGACCTACATTACCATTCAACTTATTAATCTATTTTCATCATATTTTTACGATCTTTATTTTCTATTTTGATTTTTATTTTGTATTTTTATGGGAGAAATTATCTTTTATTTCTGCTGTTTCTGATATTTTCTTAATTTTTCCTTTTTTTTTTGTTGTTGTTTTTTTTTTCCTTTTTAGGTTTTTCAAGGATATAATATTCATCAGGATTAATCGTTTCAATTAATCTTCTTCCTGATTTACGGTTAATAACATCGAAGAACAGAAAATATAAATTTAAATCAAACAAAATTTAATTCATGTTTAATAGAAGATCTGGATGAATAAGAAGGAAAGAAACAGAAATATATAAAGAAAAGAGATACAAAATAGAGTTATATTTAATAAAAAAAAAAAAAAATTCTTTGATTAGTTTTAGATGAAGAGTGAAAGAGAGCAAAGAAAATTTTCTTTATAAAAATGGATGGAAGTTAGATTTGTAGGTTGTTTTTAGATTGAATATAATGATATAATGTTGTATATGTATTTTATATATTTATTTAATATTATATATATATATTTATACATATTCTTGAAATGACATTTGATATATCAATTACTTAAAATCGTATGATTTGAACTCGTGTTGTATATACTGGTGTGGTGTGGTATATAAATATAAGAAACGGTTAATGATCCTTAATCGATACAAAGAGGATTGAATGCTAAAAGTTTATTTTGTGGCATACAGTACAACTATGATTAGTTATAATACACAAAATTACTGAAATTAATATTAAATGTCAAAAAAACTCTGTGAATTAACACTAAAATGATGTATCGTAAAATTCGCATTAATGTTTTCATAATAAGTTATAGTTTTACGTTAAAGTTGGGAATATACTGACGTTAAAATTGTCAAATAGTTGTAACGTATCTTTTGGTATATTTTACCTATTAGAGCTTCAATAGTTTTCTAGCTGTATCCATTTAATTCCACTACTTCCATAATATTATTCTTCTCATGTTCAACTTCGTCATTGCTCAAAGGCAAAGTAACCAACTTGTATACCATGTGGTTGATAGGATTCTTCATTCTTCTTCTTCAGTTGGTAATCCATTACTGGATGATAAGCGATCACATGTTACTGTAGCCTTGCAATGATGTTGGCATACTCTTCTCTGCATCGTGCACTATGTACTAATTCTTCTAATGTATTAATACCTGTCCAGTTTCAGATGTTTCTAAGACAGAACATTTGTTTTCTACCTATGTACCCCTTACCTTCTTTTTTACCTTGCATTATTAGCTGGATTAGTTCATATTTAGGATCTTGTGTTATGTGTCCAAAGTAACATAGTTTTCTATGCTTGATAATTAGAGCAGTTCTCTTTTTATATTTAGTCTTTCGAGAACTTCTAGGTTTGTAACTCTGTCGGTGTATAAAATTTTCAATATTCTTCTATAACACCATATTTCAAATACCTTTAATTTGTTTAACGCCATCACTTTTAGTGTCCACGCTTTTATTCCATATAAGAGCACATACCAGATATAACATTTTAGGTACGGACTTTGATGTTTATTTCACGATTACACAGTATATCGTAATTAATTTAAACTAACAACGCGTTCGATATGTTCGTTATTAATTGCGATAACACCGTCATTGACTAAGTTGTTGCGCCTACTAACTTTCATGAATAGAGTCGTGTCATTTGTATATCGAATGTTGAAAATGTGGATTCTGTTGACTTCAATTAGTCTTACTCATTAGTTAATTAAAAATTGTTTAGTTACAATGTAGATTTTATTTTTCGAGTGCAAGGCCTTAAGAACTTTAAACGTAAACTAGAGAGCAAAAATAAAATTTGAATTCAGGTATCTGAATTGTAAACCTTAATGGTCCATTAATTGATGAGAACTGGATGAAAAATTGCTTGATGATAGTTGTATTCTCGTATCAAATTTTTATCAATTTTATCATCAATCTAATTTCAAAGCCAGCTGAGCGACAAAAATGAACCGAATATTCCTAAATTATGTCATTATCAAATGTCAAAAAAGTGAATAGTGCAATAGATTTGTATGGTAGTTTCTCAACTTAATTGTCCACTAATGATCCACTAAAGGTCCATTAAATTGATGAAAAAGTTGATGTGAAGTAGTGGCCTTACGAATTCTTTCAATATTAGGTTCAATATATTTGAGTTATACTGTATATTAAATTAAAATATAAATATATGAAAATAAAATAAATATTATAAGAAAATTCTTAATAATTCCTTACATTGAAAATGCGGAATAAAATGAAATGAAATAAAGAGGAATAAAAAAAAAATAATTTTTATTTTGATGAAATATTTAATAAATATTTTTTTTAATATATATATATATTTAATATATATTTATAAATATTTATTTTATTTTGATCAAGGAATAATCATTTCATGTGCAATATTTTTAGTCATATCATCTTAATCATAAAATCATTGAATATGTTGTCTAGAGAACTGGATCTTTATTAGAGATGGTCTATATTTTGTATTTTGTATCTGATGATGAAAATATAAAGTGAAAATTTTATTTTTCCATCATTTCTAATCTATATATATATTATATACCTATATATGACATGGCAAAATATATGTATAAAAATTAATTTATTAAAATATATCTATTAGATAGATAGATGTCTATGTGTTAGATGTGTGTTTTTGTATCTATGACTGTCTGATCTATTTTTAATTCTGTTGAGAACCTTCTTAATGTTTTCAACAGATTTTAGATAATATGAAATAAAATAAAAATGTATATTTTCATTTCAAAATTCTGGTACAAACTTTGTAAGATTAATATTTTTTAAGGATATTAAACTGTACAATTGTTTTATGATTTGTACATATGTATGTATGTGTATTATATAAATGTTAACGAAAGGAAATTGTGTGTAAAGTACATTATAATTGACTTGTTTATGAAAATTTATTTATTAATGTTAAATAAATTGTAGTTATTTTATTATGACACGTAAAATGATAAATGAGAAATTTGTAAATACAATTAATAAACAATTGATTTTTTGTTGTATTATATTGAAAGAATAATTGAATTTTAGAAATGTTTATTACATAAGTTACATATTATTAATTATTATTTAGTACTACTTATATTAAGATTTTTGTTTTTGGAGTTTAAAATTTTACTTCAGAAATATTATAAAAATTTTAAATATCTATTCTTATCTGTTGATATCAGGTCTTTTAATTTATAATTTCAATTTAAAATAAAATAAATTAAAAAAAAAAATATATTTTTCAATATATACTTTTATTAAAGTAGTACTAGCCCCCTAAAATGTAGAAAATAAAAAATTGAAAGTAGATCTTGGGAATTTGTTACTGTGTTAAAATAAAAGTGGATTGCTGGTATAAGAAACAGTTCTTTTAATGTTTGAAAACTTTTAAGCTTAAAATATTAAAAATTTTTATTAACCATAAATTGATGGTAGATTTTTTGCATTTAAAAGTGTTTTAATGCAATAGTAAATTGCTGAAATGGGAGACAGTTCTTCTTTCAGTTAGTCTTAATTCTATATACGTATTCCTAATTTATGGTCAGATTTCTAATATAAATATATCACTAACTTACAGAATGAAAAATAAACCCATAGATACAGACAAGTTCATATAAAAGTATATAACTAGAATTTATTAAAATTTTTAATTAAATCTGTGTAAGTATAGTTAAATTTTGATTCAGTTTAAAATACAAGAAGGAATTGTTGGACATTTTACTTTTTTTTTCAAAACTACATGTAATTGATATCTATGGAGATACTTACTGAGTATATAGATGCATATATATGACGTAAACACCTAAATGTACGAGATATTTGTATGTTTAACGAAGAAATTCCTTCAGAAGAAATTAAAAGTATCGGGCTAAACCAAAAATTGACCTGGTCAAATCACATTTTTGATGTAGCAAAAGATTCAATTAAATGTTAAGATTATTGCTTAACTGTAAAACTTACTGTTCTAACTGTGATGTTTTAAAATCTATAAATCTTACATTCGACGAAAAATTTAATATAATGCACATATATGGGATGGAGCACCTCGAACCACTCTGATATATTTAGATAAAGTTCAATATGGTGCTATTCGTCTTATAAACGATGTCAGTGTTACCTCAGCGCTCACTCGATTTAGACATTGGAGCACTGTCTGGACACAACTGTTAGAGATACCTTAGGGACAAACATCTGTTCTAAAGAAATGAAACTATTTATGCATCCTCTCTAGGTTTTTCAAAGTGAAAAAAGGAGTACGACAGATGCTCATCCCTTCAGCATTGTATTAGTAAAATGGCGAAACACGATTTATAAAAATTTTAATTTCACGATTATGGAATCTGTTACCGATCAATGTTTTTCCCAAAGCTGGTAATTTATTTATGCACGGTCCATAAAAGTTTAAGAAGAACATTAACATTCATCTTCAGAATATCTCTCAAAATTTTTCGTTTTATCCAAATCAATCCTAATTCACAAATTTTATAGCCTCAACTTTCTTTCCCAATCCTGATCTTAAAAACCAAAAATATATTTATTTATTTGTTTATTAAGTATTTCCAAGTAAACACAATGCCTTTGCAAATTGACGGGTCCTTTTTCCTTTCTGTATAGGATAGGGGCCAACAATATTATTTTATAAGTAATATTATTCATTTAGTTTATATCATATATTTTATATTTTTTACTATATATATTTGGTTACCATGCAGATTTGTAAGGAAAATTTTCTTTTAATTAAATATTATATGACCTGAATACGAACCGAACCCAGACCCCCTAGGTTAATAAGCCAAACTCTTACCCACTACACCCCCGAGGCCCCGCAAAAAAAAAAAAATTAATTAATTTAAAGATTTTTAACAAAGTGTTAATTACATTTGTTTTCGTTTTATAATTATTGTTAATTATTATTTAAATTTTTTAAAGTTAATCAATTAAAAAATTACAATAAAATAAAAATTGCAATACTTAAATTCAGCTACCAATTTTCTTCAAGTGTAAACATTTTGACATTTTGTTTTAGTTTACAAAGCAAACCAAATCAGTTCAGTGTCGAATAAGAGACCCAATAAAAAGTGATAAATTTGCAATTTGGAAAAGTCAAATATCGTTTCGAATATAGAACATAGGTACACATGTACATATATATATGTATATATAAATATGACTTGCAATTCAAAAAAATTGAAAAAAATTCTAAATGTAGAGCAAAAAAAAAAATACACTGACTTAGTTTTTGTTTCGATAATTTACGTTAGATACAATTTTATGCGTGTACCAGTACATAGAATAGACAAACAATTTGAAAAAATCAATAAAAGTTAAAAATGGATGAAAAATAAATGCACAAAAAAAAAAAAAAAAAAATTAAAACAATCAAATATCGCACAAATATTTGAGAATTGCTCAATTGAATCTTGTAATGCCAATCAACGGCAATAGAAATCCAAAAAAAAAACTACATTTTAATTTTCCAAATCTGTGAATGGAATTCATTTTGAATATTGTAGTTTTTATGTATAGACGTATATACTATCGCATAAAATTCGTACAATTTTTAATGTCTATGTGTACATTCTTTAGTATAAAACGAATACAAATCAAATGCTTTCTTATTGAAAATTAATAATGTTTGTTTAAAACTTCAAGATTCTTAAAAAATTGCCCAAGATTAAAATCAAACAAAAAAGTTTACATAGGCCTGAAAGTTCATTCATCTCCACATCTATTTACCAATTTCTAGAATATTCTAGTAGCCATCTATACCACGTCTAAATAAATAAACAATATAAAAGGAATGAAGTATCGTCTCAAAACAAGCCATTTTTGTTTTTAATTTCGTTACTGTCAGGATTTAGTAGATTTTATTTTGTTATCCTTACAGTAAAAAAAAAAAAGAGATGCAAGATAAAAATGAAACAAAAAAAAAAAAAACTGACTGCAATTTCGTATTAAATTGTCGAAAATACTATTCTTTAAGCGTTTTTAATTGACAAGTGAAAGTAACGCACCCAATTTTCAAAAAATTTTTTCTCTTCTATTTTTTTTCTGAAAAAAAAAAAAAAAAAATAAATCGGATGGAATAAAATATAAAAACAGTTAGGGCCGAAAGAAACAGAGAAAAACAAACCAAAATAAAAAAGAGAAATGAAAGAAGAAAATAATTGAAAAAAAGAAGAAAAGGCAGTTTTAAAATTTTTTTGAAAATTACTTGCTTGCACGAGATTCATCTACATTGATATGCGAAATTATCTTTGTAACATTACACGTACAGTTTTGCTTTCTATTATATGTACAGTTAGCTGACTTTAGCATTCTTCCATGGTTAACTTCTTTGATGTCAAGTGAATGTAAAATTCAAACCAACCTAACCGTGCTATTTTTTCTGAGTGCAGCTACTTTTAATACCATCCACCCTAAAATAGATGTAGTAGAGTTATATTAACTTTGGTATATGGTGTTTTAAACTACTAAAAGGAAGTAAGCTATTTATTAAAATGTATACACATATATATTTATGATTAGAGTCACCACCTGAGTCTCTTCAGCGATACCCTTAAGCCTGCACGGCTGATAATTCAAGACTAATGCTGTTATCTTGAAGAAATTTCTTTAAATAACGAAGAAAAGTGGGTTTTGCTAAATTAATTAAAAATCGAACCAAAGCCAAACAATCATATCTCTAAAACTAATTAATTTTGAACCCGTGGTAGAATTTAGTAGGTGGATAACCGTTCCTTTTCCCCTAGCACCCTTGAAATTTGGGAAAAATTTAAGCTGTTGTACTAATACCTTCCGGACACCTTTCAAAACTTAAATGCTATAATATTTTCGAAATCACTAAAGCTATTGTAACCATTTTTTGAAATTTGGCAGTCTTGTTGTCATTGATGTCTTCCATACACTCTTCCCGAATCTAATAAGCGTATTTTCGAAATTTATAAAGATAGAAAGTTGAAATTTGGTTTAAAGATTTTCCTGTTTCCATTATGTTCCTAAATTTTGGAATTAATTGGACGGATGTTCCTTCTACCTGTACCTTATGACATAATAAGCACATCTTCGAGGTCGATGAAGATATCAATTGCATCGGCCCACTATACATATTATTATAAAGCATTTGTATTTAGCATGTACATGTATATACGATCATTACAATTTAATATATAACCTATTTATTTTGCAACCCACTGTAAAATAAAACAAGTATATTAAAAATTAAAATAAAAAAAAAAAATAAAAAAAAAAGTATTCAAATTCAACGATTCTTATCAAATCGCTAAAGTACCGTTATGTTAAGATAAATTGACTTTTTATTTGACAGTAGCGATGTATAATTTTTTTTTTTTTCTGTTCACTAATATTCTCCTTCTATTTTTTTTGTTTCATTTTTCATTTAATTTTTTCCCTCTCTGTATTCCCGTTATATTTTTATTTTTTTCTCATTTTATACAATATTGTACCGTTTTCTATCCCATCTATTATTTCACAACGCAATGATGTTTTAAATCGGTTCTCTGGAGAGCATATTAAGAACGAATGAAATATGAAAATCAAGATGTGATGGCGGTAATGTTAGTGGAAGCATAGGTAACAGCTATGGTATAAGGTATTTTTTTTTTTTGGTATTAATGAAAGTGGAAGTAAAGTTTAAAGTTTTTTGTTCTGTTTTTTGCGAAAAAAATGCAATTTAAAACAAAAAAAAAAATGTATTTAGGCTTTAGTAGTGAAGAGATAAAATGATGTGATTTACTGTTAAAGGTAGGTATTCATTTTTTTTTTTTAAAGTTATATTTTAAACGGCAAGATAATTTTACAGTTATATTTTTTTTTTCATTCTTTGTTTTATAGTAAATTTTTTATATTGTTAGCTTTCATCAGGTTTCTATTTATGGCGTCGAGGATCATACCGTTATTTTCGTCATTCATGTATAATAGATTACCATGCTCACCATACTACACATTTTCTTTGTTTTTATACTTGGTTCTGAAAATTTTCAAGTGATTTCAAGAGAATAATTCCAATTAAAATTCATAAATGACATTTTGGTAATTTTTGTTTTAAGAGGGGATGCTGTGTAGGTAAAAGAAATTTAAGAATAAGGGATGAAATATATTCAAAGAAAAAAAATTAAATAAAAATTTTATAATATTAAAGTGAAAGTAAGTTTTTTTATTGTATTAAAGTATAAGTTAAGCACTGCTATAATACAAGATTTTTTATTTATTAAAGCTGCTTTTAACTGTATTAAATTTTTTTTAAAAATTATGTCTAATCTTATTTAAATTTACCATTTCTATGATAGAGCTTTAAATTAAATTCTGATTAGATGTATTAGAAGAATTTGATTTAGAATATTTTGTAAAATATATTTTAAAACTATAGATTTGATATTCGATTTATAAAGGAAGAAAATTGATTATTAAAGTATAATAAAAGCAAATTCGAAGGTTAAACTATATTGATGATATCGCTTCAATAAATATGAACATAGGATAAATAAAAATCATAAATGAAAAAATCTTAAAAAAACTTATTTTACCTACAGTTACTACTGATAGAGATACTAAGAATAATATAGATAATCGGCTTCAATTTAGGATATTCGAAACTTGTGTAAATTGATACCACTATATACGATAGTGAGATATAACTGATTATGAAAAAATATATACAGAAAAATGCAGAGTTTTAATAAATGTCTACGAGTGATATTCAAAGTTTTCTGACCTAGAATAAAACAATACGCCAAAAGGAATTGTTAAATAGCGAATATAACACTTTTTTTTTGTTGCCTAATAAGCTGACATGGACACTGACCCAAGTTTGACCAACATATTTTTTCAAGCATTGACCATATTTTACATAGGTGTGGTAATAATCAAAAGGATTTCAAGGAAGAGGTGGTCTTGTTATAGAAAGGTCATTTGTTTAATAAAGGTGTTCAACTATATAAAAAGTAGTTTTACCAACAAAATAGTACAAAAAAATGTAGAGATGAATCCTAGATGGATTGTATAAGCTTTACTTCTTTCATAATGTTGCTTATATAGGAGTATCTGTAAAGTCTATTAATATTTCTAGTAAAGGATGGCTACTCATTTGCGAAGCCGTTCTGTTTTTTGACAAAAAAAGCGTTCATCCCAAATTGCGTTAAAATCGGTTGAAATGTTGATGTATTATTGTAACTTACGAATCACTAAGCCCCATTATACTATCAATTTATGAAAACTATTCAGCATGAAACTATTAAACAAAATTTGAATTCATTCCGACGGTTAGAACTCGAGATTTCTCTTATGCTAAATTATATCGGGAGTATCTGTGAAGTTGATCTTTCTGTAGGCTGTAAAAAGAATTCATACCAAATTGCATCAAAATCAGTTGAAATTTCGATAAGATTTCTGAGTTATCGTGCTTAGAGACACACACAAAAACTTTCATATTTAAGTGTTTTCTACAAAATGGAACAACCTTTGTTAGGACAGAAAAACACATTATAATTTAAAACCGGTGACTTTTCTTTTGACACAGATAAAAAACTAAAATTGAGAAAAAGTCCTCTTCTTAACCTTCATATGAAAAAATTAAATTGTGAATTTTAAGCACCATATTCTATTGGTACAACATACAGCAGAAAAGACAATGATTCTATTTGACTTATAAAACATTTTAAAATTAAAAAAAAATCAAGAAGTTTTAATTCTAAAAAAATTTATTAAATAAAAATTTTAGAAATATTTTTCCAAGAAAACTTTATTGTATATTATAAAATATTGTGTTCTTTCATTCAATAAAATAGGCTTATTATATGCTCCAATGTCACAATTCACAATAAAAGAACTTGTACAACTTATTTAACATACCAACCTTTTGCTAATTCTTTCATCACTCTATTCTAAAAATTCTTTTCTTCTTTCAAAACATAATCTTGTTTTTAAAAATAAATTTTTTAAACTTTTCCATTTTTTTATGAATATTAAAATAAATAAAAATTTTTTTAGTTTTAGTTTATTATGAAACTCAAATATTTTTGATTGCAACAAATTGCACTTAAGGCATTTTTAAAAAAAAAATTCTTAAGAAAAACTAATATGAATGCATTTTATATAAAAACAAAATAGTAAAATACTATAATTTTTTTTTTTATTTTAAATTTTATATTATTGTTAATATTTTTTATGAGTCTATTATAGAAATGTTTTAATAATGAGAAGTAAAATAAAAATTCCTTTAATAAATTATTCATTTTGTTTTTTAAAATTTAAATATTAAAAAATTTTTCTGTACATCACATTCTCTACTGCGTTTGCATATGTATGAATTTTAATAGATTTAGTACAGGTTGTTAAAAGTTTTTATGTAATAATTTGATAGAACTAAGAAATTTAGTGGGTTGGGAATGAAATCCCAAAGACAAAATTTTCAAAGACAAAATCCTGAAGACAAATTCCCAAAGGTAATCCCTGAAATCAAAACTCTTAAGGGAAAATCAACAAAACTCCCATAGTCAAAATCCCAAAAAAACCAAAATCCAAAACCTTTCTTTTGTAAACAATTGTAACAACTCTCCTAGTTGAAATCACGTTTATTTGTATATATTAGCATTCTGGAGAAAGGACCAAACTCTGATTTTTTAATCAACTATAAGATCTCTCCTAATTCAGAATCTGGATTATATTAATTAATTATTAACATTTTTTAAAAAAATTTCAGGAAACTTTGGTTTTAGTAATTTTGATTTTGAGGATCTTGGTTTTGAAAATTTTGATTTTGGAGATTTTGAATTTGAGGCTTAGCAATTTTGGTTTTGTGAAGATTTTGTTCTTAGGCATTTAGTACTGCCCACAAACTTATAATCTATTGGAAAAATTCTAATAGAACGAACTAATGTATTAAACTAATAATGAAACAAATTTTAAGAACAGTTTACTTCATATGGGTAATCCAATTATATTACGATAGTTTAAGATTTGTTATAAAGATATCAACAATCCGTGAGCTTCGCTTATTAAGAATTTTATTAGCATAAACATTGATAATAGTAAAGAACATTCATAAATGAAATATATTGCTAAAGTTTGTTGAAAACTTCTCATTACATATCGGCACTTAATGTCACGAAAATTTTAAGGAAAGTTAAATGACACCTATAAGGAATAAGGTATTTTTTTGAATCCAATTCTAAAAATTTCTCAAAATTCAGAATCGCGTTTACACAAACACATAAATATTCTGGAAAAAATATTTAAAAAACTGTAAAATGAGCTCTGATTGATAATACACACATTTTTGTAACCAGATGTCATCTAAAAAGCTGTACAGCCGGCTGGTCTAGGTCTTTATGAAACGCAAATTAGAGGTGAGGAAACGATAATATTATATAATTTAATTTTAATAGTATTGTTTCTAAGGGTGCATTTTATTGGAGCTGTGATAAGTAATAAGAGCATAGCGTAGAAAATTATATACATGATATTATTAGAGGTGTTTATATTGGAGCATCGCTTTGATCAACGATTAACATTATTTAATTATCAGTTCCATATCGCAGCTCCAACATAAACGCACAATATCACTATCTTTATTAAAAATGACATTATTTTCAATATGTTCATAAATATAAATCTTCGAGCCAAACTTCCATTCAGTTGTTTTCCTATACAGATCACCCAACTCCAAATGAACTTAAGCTGCTAAGGAAATTGAAAATCTTTCTAATCATTGAAACATTAAATAAAATTCTACTATTCTGATTAAAAAAAATTAATACTAAATTCTAAAAATTAAAAAAAATTCTACTATTCAGAATGACCCTGTCAATATTTACAAAAAAAAACATAATAATAATAATATGAGAAAATTATGTGTGAACGCCAAAAATTTTTTCATCAAATATTCATAACACAAGCTTTTTCAATGTAACTTAGTATATACATATTACGATATACCAACTTATTTAAATAATGTGTACATATGTATATATAATAGCTATATATATAAAAGCGAAAGTTTGTTTGTTTGTTTGTTTGTATGTAGCGAATAGACTCCTAAACTGCCCAGCCGACTTTCATTAAAATTTGTATATAGAGGTTTTTGGGTACGGAAAGAAATCGTGGCCCAAAAATTTTGCTCTAACGGACCGCCAAGTTGTGGTGCAAGTATTTAAAATTCTTTGTTCTAAAATGAAAACGGTTTGACCGACTGACTTCAAATTTTGTATACGTGATGCTCTTTGAGAATTGAGTTGACACTATTAACAGTTTTGGAATTTGTTAACCCATGTCGGGCCGACGGGCAGTCAAAAAAAATTTTGGGTCCAAATTTTGTCCAATTTTACGAAATTCTGCTTAGGTTTTAAAGAAAGCCCTAAAAAAAATTTTGTTGAGTTCCATTAACCCATTGCGGCCCAACAGCTTTTTATAGATTTTTTCAATACTTTACTCTAAATTTTTTGGAAGTAAATTACGTCAAATTTTGGAAAGTAGTTGGTTTTGAATTACAGAAAGTTTCAAAAATTACTAGAATAATCCTAGAAAAATCGTTTTAAAAATATTGCTTTCATACATTTTAAAATTTACATGTGTAAGCCGTGTGTAATTTTTGTGTTAACTTTTTGCAGTAACATCAACTTCAATTAAACCTCCATTGAGAGACGCAGCAACGCGCACCGGGTATAAGCTAGTAACATATGTAATATTCTTATTATTAAAACTATTTTCATTTTGAAAATACCTACACTTATATAAAAACAAAAGAAAAACTAAAAAAATAACGATTATATGAGTGAAATTTTTCCATATTTTATTAAGAAATAACAAAAAAAAAAACAATATAAAAATTCGCTTAATAGCATATCACTCCTTTTAGTACCGTTCGTTGTACCCAAAAAAACAAAAGAAAATTTTTTGGAAAAATAAAATTCCTATATAATAAAAAAAATTCTTTTACTTCTCATATATGTATGATAATATGCAATTATTTAAGCTTAGTGACATTTTACACAATTGAAAAAATGTATTTGTTTGGTTTTTCAAATAGCTTTAAGTCAATTGTCTTTATTGTTGAATTTTAATAGTTTCTTACGATAAATAATAGTGTAATCATATACTATTAAGTACTTGCACTTATAGAATATAATATTATTATGTTAGTTTTGTAGTGGTAGTACATTAATAAAAGCATTACGCAAATGTCGTATCGTGGTACTATTGCAAAATCTCGTAGCTAATGAGAAAAATTTGTGAGTCTTATACTTGTTTAAAATGTTGAAGCTGAACCTTCAGCTTATTTGAGTAGAAAAAACATAGTTTTATTTTTGAATTCCTTTTGCACTCCTTTTAGGAGTATGCGGTATTCACAATGTCTATTTAAAATAGGCTTAAGTTTCTTTGATCGTCATTTTCACTTAAGTCATTGATTACTCGACTGTAACTATTGTATAAGATTATGAATACACTAATGTTAATTTTGTACGCCATCTATTATCCTACACAAGAGTTATTTATATATTTATATTAAATTTTATGTACAAGGATTCTTATTTCCCTAAAAAGTTAAGCTTTGAAGTTTTGAAAAATCTGCGGGAAATTAATTGATTTGAAAGGCGTTAAAAAGATAATAACACCGTTGTATCAAATTTGAAAGTTATATCTTAATTTGTTTGGGAGATAATTTATTCGATTGACCTTCGTTCGATCAAAAGCATCTAGAATCCGAATCCTTAGTTCGATTTTGTTTCATCTTATCTATTGTCATTAGTAACTAACAATATAAATTCCATCAAGATAGAATACTTATTTTTTGAGTTATCGTGTTAACGGGCGGATGGATGGATGAAAATCGCTGAAGCGCCTCAAAAGGTGACGCTGCCCAAATATATATACTTTTTCTAGCTTGCTTCCTTTTGATGGTAACAAACACTGTACCAATGTTTCAAATATTTTAGGTGTAGGTTATAAAAGAAATCATGCCAATTTGAGTCCAGTATTGCAAACATGCAAGTGAAATTGGAAATTTTATATAAGTCATACACTCGCATGCTCGTCAAAAGTCTACCACTCAATTTTAATTTGTTAATGTAAGTTTTAAAAATCTTAACCTTTGATTTAGTCTCTCTTAACATACACGGCGAAATTGATTCAAATTTACCATAGTCTGCAGAGTGGTGTGATATGTTAAAAGTTTCGACTCGATCTTAAGTTGTTCAAAATTTTCCTAGTTCTCATAAGCGATAAGAGCGTCGATAAGAGCATAGCATATGAAAACTATATACATGATTTAAATAATGGTGTTTATATTAGAGCATCGCTTTCATCATCGATGAACATTGTAAATTTTCTACGCTATGCTCTTGTCGACACTTTTATCGCAGCTTCAAACTAAACGCACCCTAAGAAGTATTGGATCAACACAAGGAACGTGCGCAGAGTGAAAAGAGGAAGTTTCTTTTTGGACTGATTCAATGCGTGAAAAGTCGATATCACCACAGGGATACCATACTTGGCTTATAAATTCAAGTATACCTCTAGTATAAGTAATGAATATTAGAATATAATACTTGCCTCGTGAAAACCCTTTTGATGAACACGAAATAAATATCAGAATAAAATAATTAATTATAAAGTTATTGTGATTCTTTGAAATTCATTGAATGATTCATTGTTTCCATAACAAGATGTTTGTAGTGTTAATATGAACATCAATTGTAAATTAATAAATACTAAAACGCTGGTCTTTACATTTTAAATTAAATTAAAATTTAATAATAAACTTTAATTTTATTATTAAAAAAAATATTTTCCTGCTTTAATATTTTGTAAATATTTAACACAAGATAATTTAGATGAATAATAAAAATATTTTAGATAACAAATTGAACGTTAAATGTGGCATCATTTTAGAAAGTGTCTAGTGTAAATTAAAAAAACAAAATTAGTGTAGCCGAATTAAAATTTACAAATATTTTCACAGCAAGTTCAGTAAACTTAATCTATAAAAATATCTGTACATTATATGTACATTTTCACCATTTTCTCACACACATTTGTATAATAATATAATAGACATATAAACATTCAAAAAAGGATATGTTCTTACTCTATGAATACAAATGAAGTAATTACGGTTTTTATGTGTTGACGTTTTTATACCCGTGCATATATATATGAACATCGGGTATATTAGATTTGCTCCTCCGTTTGTAACGCATCGATCTAGACGAGCTAGATATAGTGTCAAGGGTACGTATCGGCTCAGAATCGAAAAATTAGTCGATCTAGCTATGTGTGTCTGTCCGTCCGTCCGTCCGTCCGTCCGTCCGTCCGTCCGTCCGTGTGTCAGCACGATAACTCAAAAACTAAAAGGGCTAGAGTCTTGAAATTCACACAAAGTCATTTTTAGACAATTTCTAGGTTCCCTATTGTTTTTGGTTAAAATCGGACCAAGGCTTCGGGGAGCTGCCATACAACTTTTTTGCACCAATATGAATTTCTTCAAAACTAATTATACTACGGGGATAAAAATTACACACGGTTAGTTTTATAATGACTCCGGCACTTATATGAAGTTTCAAAATGTTAGGGCCCCATTTTCGGGGGGCTGCCATACAACTTCTTTGCACTAATATAAATTTCTTCAAAACTAATTATACTACGCGGATGAAAATTACACACGGTTAGTTATATAATGAATCGAGCACTTATATGAAGTTTCAAAATGTAAGGGCCCCATTTTCGGGGGGCTGCCATACAACTTCTTTGCACCAATATGAATTTCTTCAAAACTAATTATACTACGATGCTGAAAATTACACACGGTTAGTTATATAATGAATCGAGCACTTATATGAAGTTTCAAATTTTTAGGGCCCCATTTTCGGGGGGCTGCCATACAACTTATTTGCACCAATATGAATTTCTTCAAAACTAATTATACTACGACGATAAAAATTACAAACGGTTATTTATATAATGAATCGAGCACTTATATGAAGTTTCAAAATGTTACAGCCCCATTTTGGGGGGCTGCCATACAAAGTTTTCGATTCAATAACTGCGAATCTAATGAAGCTACAAGGTTAAAATTAAAATTGGGCAGGTAAAGTAATAGGGCAAGTTAGTTGGCAAAGTTGGACATCACTCGGACCATCGGAATTTTAGGGTGGGCAATTTTTTTTTTTTGTTTTTTTTTTTTGTTTTTTTTTTGTTTTTTTTTTTTTTTTTTTTTTTTAAGCTAAAGTTATGGGACAATGAATGAAAATTTTGTTTTTTTTTTTGTTTTTTTTTTTTTTGTTAATTTTTTTTTTTTTTTTTTTAAGCTAAAGTTATGGGACAATGATTGAAAATTTTGTTTTATTTTTTGTGATATTTTTTTTTTTTAATTTTTTTTTTTTTTTTTTTTACGTCAAAATTATGGAGTAATGAGTTAAATGCATAAGTATATTACGGTTTATTTTATACAATATAGTGGGTATGCACGGGTATCTAAAAGTTGACAAGGGCAACTATAATCTTCCTCGTTTTTTTTTTGAATTAAAAAAAAAATATGGCAGTTTATAAAGCCAGGTTCTTGGAAAATTACATTTTTTGTATGACTAAGATAAGATCATTCTTGAATCACCTGCATCCAAATTGAGAGAAGCAGGAGTGTTCCAGACATTTAAAATAAATTCTAAGATTATTAAATTTATAGTGGTTGAACTCCTACCCCTTAGCACAGTCCAAGGGATAGGGACTTAAATATTCCATTTGGTGTAGCTGATGTTCTTCTCAACATAACCTAGTCCCACTTAAACCTAAATGAGTTAGGAATATTTTTTAATTTTGCAGCACACTCATAATAGCCTAGCAATTTTGTACCTAAATAAGTAAAGTATATGTACAGGAGGCTTAAGGTTTTTTTCAAATATTTTTTTAACATAACAGTAAATTTACATTAAGAACTTCAATAAAATTCTGATACTTTTAAATGGATTTATGAACTTCAAAAACTCCCACCAACGCTATCTGTCAGGATTTTTCAAATTATATAAATATAACGGTATCATTAGTTATAGTTCTTTGAACAGATATACTTTTTGGAAATTTTTTCAATGGAAGCTCGGCTACTGGGTGGATTTTCACAAAAGGATTTTGAAAAATTTTTAAATTTATCATAATGTGTTTGTAAACCGAAGGACGGATTAAACTTTTCAAAATTATTTATTTTATGAAAAATGTGCTTAAAACCAAACTATCGTAATTTCTTTTGTATTCCTTTGGAAAATATTTAAAGTATAAATAGATAGTTTTTTTTTTAAAAAACACACACAAAGATAAAAAAAAAGTCAAAAGATAACGAACTAAAATAAAAAGAGAAAGACAACATGTAAATTAGAATATTTTCTTTCGCATATCGAGACATAGAGACATTAAAACAATGCAAAATAGAAGCATCCCTATTTTTTGTGTTTTATTAATTTATTCCTGGGTATTCCCTTTTGGTGTTCTATGCATTTTATGACTTTAGGACAGGAACAAATAAAAACAAGAAAAAAAAAAATAAGAAAAACAACAACAATAAATTTAATTCCTATAGATACAACTATAAAAAGGATATGCGTTAGTTTTTAGAATAAACTATTTTCACATGAATTTGGTCTTTTTTTCTTAAAATGCCCTTGTATCTTGGGACCGAGGCACCGAAATCGTAAACCTGGTACCCAATTCTGTAGTAGCAGCTGAAGAAAGAGGGAAAATTAAGCCAAAAAATGACACTAAAGACAAAAAAGAACCGCGAGGACTGTTCCTGGGTTCTGCTATAAAATCGTTGAGTTCCATTTTTCCAATACGTTGATCTACGAATTGCTAGATTTCGAAAAACCTGGCTGATTAAAAAAAGACCGCTATAATATGAAACCTTTAGGACAATTTGTGTTTGAAAAAGGACCAAGTTCACGTGAAAAGAGTATATAAATGATAATAATGATAAAATAAATATTATAGTATCTATAGATAGAAAATTTTAATATTGAGGTGTATTTATTTTGTTTGTTTGTTTGCTTACACAAAATATATAAGTTTGTTTGGATGTATTTTATAATATTAAAGCCCTAAAAGTAAAAATCAAGTAAATAAGAAAAATTAGAAAATATAATAATAAATAGAAAAAACAAAAAAACAGATCTTTATTTGTCTATTATCACATTCAGTGTCTATTTTATTCAACTTTATTACACTAGATATATATAGAATATTTAAATTTTGTTTTTTTGTGTAATATTTGAAATTCGGTTTCTTAGAAGGAATTTTATTATTATGTTTAAATTTACATTGTTATGGTCTATGGATATTTTATTATAAAATTACATAATGTCATACATAAATGAAAATTATTATTTTTCATGTATTTGTAAGGTTGAATTTTAAAATTTAACTATAAGATTATTTCAAAATATTATATCTAGAATATAATAATTATTATTACCTTTATTTTAATAATACTGTTATTTATATTCCATTTTTTGTAAGGTTGAAAATTACAGTTATTTTTGAAATTTTATTATAATATAATAATTTAAAATAAGTGGTCTTCTTGTAAATACTACGTAATGGCAATGTTTTTTACATGGGACATGGAAAGCTTCCAAAGTCACCTGTGTTGCTTAGTTTTCAGAGGTAGTTGTTTGCGACTTTAACACACCAACACTACAACCCTTTTTTTAACCAAGCTTTAGGGTAGGACTTATGATAGGTACATATTTAGAGCTGGGTGGTGAGGATAAAAGTGTGAAGGGATGATTGGGAATTGGAATTTCCATAAGATGTATTGCGTCATCTGGAAAGTTCAACTGTGTAGGAATGACCATCATCTATTGCTCTCTTTATTTCTCGTTGGAAAATTTTTAATGAAGGCATTAGTAATTTTACTTCATTAGAACAGGTGTTAGTCTCTACAAGATGTAAAACAAGTTCAGTGATCCAACTGTATGACTTTGTCTGAGTTAAGTGAGCATTGAGATGATGTTGGGATTATTTATAAGTATATATATATTTTGCAATTTATTAAGATACCCTAGCGTCGGAATAGAGGCTCCAGACCCAACGGCACATTTTACTCCACTTTTGGTCCATTCATGTATATTTTATTATATTTATGTCTCGGCCCATTCATGTAATTATGGGTTATACCTTTCATTTCAATCCAATGACGAAGGTGAGCTGAACTGAGGCGAAAATCAAACACTTTTCATTTTTCACTAATGAAAGGTTGGAATTTTAATCACTGTGTCATTCTCTATTTCCAAATATGAAATCCTGGAATACGAATATGCAATAATAGACTCTTGCCTTCTACACATACTGAACGCCTTAAGTCATACATGGTACTCTGGATAGCACTAGCGACTCAGACCGGGCACACCTTTGTATGTGTAGAAGTGTAAAACTGTATTAGCTCAGTTGATTAAAAACAATTTTTCCTAGATGCATCAGACATTTTGGAAAGGAAGATTGATTTCAGCGTCTAACTCAGAGTATTGACTTCAATTACTATCTTTAGAACTCTACTGCTCAATATTTCAGATCGTACTGCACAATAATTCAGATCGGACTGAACAATATTTCAGATCGTACTGTACAATATTTCAGATTGTACTGCACAATATTTCAAATCGTACTGCACTATTCAAAAAGCACAATTAATAAGGATATGTTTTATGAATCCTTATAATGTCCTTTCTTGTAAATATGAATATTCCATTTTCTATAGATTATTTGATATAAAAAATAGAAAGTTGATGTTTTTTTTTTCATAATATTTTAATATTTAAAAAAAAAATTAAATTTAAATCAATGTTTCTAATATGCATATAGAATATAATATAGAATAAAAATAGATATTAATAAAAAAGAAAGAGATAAAAGATTACAAAAAAAGATGGAGTAAAATCAAAAACACAAAATAAATATAGAAAGATAGGTTTGAAGTAAAAAAATAGAATAAAAATTTAACTTTGTAATTTTTTTTTTTTTTTTTACTTTACCAAAAACCGTCTGTTGCAGAACCCTAAGCTTTTATAATATAGTTTTGGTTTGGTGGACCACAATATTGAGGTTTGAATGGTTTTTTTTTTTTTTTTTTGCATATTTATTACTCAATTTTTTTTTTACTTGTACAATGTATGTATAGAATGAATAATCTCTGTTAGTGATAGAATAATTTTAAAGGATTTCATTATAATATAATGTATATATATATATATATATAAGGATATAAATTTTATATAAAATTATAATATACATTATTATGTACAAGTATTTAATATTGGTAGGAAATGTGTGATAAGAACAATCTTATTATTCCTAATACCTATTATATTCCTTTAGGTTTTTTTTTTGAAGTCTTAAAATTTCCAGGATTTTTGAAGTGCATTACTAAAAATTTAAAGGATGTGTTCCCAAATAAAAAATATGTTATATTTTATTTTAATCCCTTTTTATATTTAATCCTTAAAGGTGTATATATTGTACTTTTTTTTTGTTGCAAGGACTTGTCTAAATAAAGAAGTGTTAGTTTTTATCCTTTTTGAGACTTGAGTAATAAGAATTAATTTTTGAATTACACTAATCGTAGGAGAATTTTTTTTTTGGAAAAATATTCTAAAAAAAATCTATTATATAAATTTAAAAAAAAAACAATTATTTTTAATTCTTAGGTATTTATGGTTCTTTAAGGAATTTATACAATATTTCAGGATATGAAATGGATATAATGTGATATAAGTACTATAGATTAAAAACAAATAACGAAGATTGGACGAGGTAATGAATTGTGTCAACTCTGGGATATTCACAGGAATTAAATATGAATGTGTGCATTATACTTAAAAACTTCGCTGCATAACTTAAAAAGTTGTGAATTTATTGTTGAAATATTGACAGTTTCCATCTGGTAAAGACGGTGCTGTGATATAAGGTCATATGTCGTAAAGTCGTAATGACGTCATTATTGCTTTATTCTCTTCTTTATGGCTTCTTCGAGTGTGTCATAAAGCCATAAACCCGGACATTTTTTTAATATGGCTTTATCACTCATTCGAGAGTGTCTTATAATGACCTTATGACTCATTCACAAAAGGTTTCTATATTTCAATAGAAATGTTTTTGAAAAATTTATAATTTGGTTTTTATTTGGCATATTGGTAATTAATACATATATTGTATATACATAAATATTCTGGAAAAGGAGAATTCCCTGATTTTGAATCGCTCCCAAATTGGAATTACACATGGCCTAAGCACAATATGGCTTTATTACGCACTTAAGTGTGTCAAAAATTATTGCAATGTTTTAAGAATCAGCTACTCGAATCTTATAAAACATGATGATATTTTACAACATTTTTTGGTCTAAAATAATTATGAAAACATGAACTACGTAGATTTTAAATAGCTACACGAAAATATTACGCAAAATTTGTCAGAAGCAGTTTCAAATAAAAGTTAACTTTTTTTGAGGAAATTTCAGGTACATAAGTTAAAAAAACTTGAGTTGCTAATAAAACAACACGTTGTATTGCAGCTATGCGAATCTGCGAAGAAATTAACTACTTCTGGAGACTTAATTACTTATTAATTATATATTTATGGTTATTTAAAAATTAGATATTGCAAAGGGGATCCATGGCTCCAAACTTTAGGAATTAAGGAAAAGTCATTTGATTATTTAAAAGTATTTATAATTGAAGCATATTTGCTGTGGCTGAGAAAACTTTCAAATGTTTGGTTTTTCTTCCGTTACTATCAACTTATTTTTTCGATTGTATCTGTTCTAAATTAGTAAATCTTTTATCCAGCCTAAAATGGAGTATAATTATCATAATATGGGGTGGCACTTCTCTCGCTTCACAATTTAGCGTAAAAAAAATTCAAAACCGTACATTACACCTGATTGATGATCTGGAGACAATTTTCATTCTTCTTAGCACTTCTCATGTAGTATTACCTCTTTTAATAGGATATATTCAAGGAGTCGACATTTTCTTCAATTTATAATCAATGTATATTTACAAATAATATAGTTATAGTTACACTAGTTTTAAAAGTCAATTTCTATACCACGAAAATTAGTTGTGGCACACTACACTTATAATATGGCTTAAAACTTGTTATCGAAACGCAAATACTGTAAAAACTACTTAAATAACAGCTCCTAGAGGTTACGTAGTGTGGAAAAAGAATATATAGGATTAGGAGCTACTCGAGTTCGTTAAAGATGGCTCTTGCATTTAAGGAATTTTTGAAAATTTCAGAAACACAGCTTTTTTTATATTTGAATTATCATGCTCACGGATACCTATAATTACCTTTCGATTCTGATCAAATTTATATACTTGAGTCGATATGATGATCTCGTCTGATCATTCATGATCCCGTCTGCTTTACAGCGTCACAAACGTAATAGCAAATTTAAAATACCTTCAGAAATACGTTCTTATGCTGGTATAAAAATTTTGGAAAATCTTATAAAATTATTTTTTGTCATAAGACCAGAAGTCATAATAAAACTTAAACTTTTAAAATCCTTGAAAAACAAAAACCTTTTTAATTTATATCTATTTACAATTCAGATTAAAAACATTAATTAAAACTCCTGGTTTTTTGTTTTTCTTATTAAAATGTTTTTATATTATATAATATCCTTTTATCCTTTACAATTTTGTAATAAAATAATATCATTTTCTTTCCAATTCCATTTCATAATTAGAATTAACTATTGAATTCTTTTATATTCGATTTATATTCGATTCATATCGAATTAAATCGATTTATACAAAATTCTTTTATAACCCTTTGCCTTTTTTGGTTGAAATTCTCAATAGAATTACTTAAAAAATTTAATAACTATGTATATATACAATATAAATATCATTTAAATATGTTATACAAATATTTTAATAATAAGTGCTTATATAAGTACAGTTTTGATTACAAAATTTATCTTGTTATAAAGAATTTAATAATTTGTATCTGAAAATGTAAAAGTAATTCTTTGAATATAAGTAATGATATTATAGGTGCTCTGAATTAAGGCCCTGCCAAATAAAAGCCTCGGGGTAATATTTCCTATTTAATGAGAAATAACTCCCTGGGGTCTTATTTCTTATAGTAATTGTCTATAGGAGATTCTATATTAGGAAGCATATTTAAGTTGATTAAAAAATCGACGTTGACCCTTTTTCCAGAGTATTTATAAATGAATGCAAAACTTTGGCTACAAAATCAGATTTATATGTGTTGCTTGTATTATAAATGTAGTTTATATGTAAAATTATTATCTAATTTTTAATTTTGAAAAAAGCGAATACCCCTGATTTCGGTTCCAACTCCAAAATGTGTAAATTATTTATGTGCTAATTATTTTGGATATTATAGTTCAAGAAAGTCTGTATTTATTCGTAAATAAATTAATTTTCTATTAAAAATATATGAAACCATTGTGTTTTTTCATTTACAACTTTAATTGAAAAGGGAAATAATACCCCGGGGCTTTATTTCTCATAGAAGTCGTAGTTTAATTTTAAAAAGAGAAATAAAACCCTGGGCTTTATTCCCCATATTGTGAGGGCTTTATTTCTCAATTACTATGAGAAATAAAATTGCTGGGCGTTTTTTCTCATTAAATGGGAAATAACACCGCGGGGGCTTTATTTCGCAGGGCCTTAATTCATGGCACCGATATTATATGGTAGGTATCTATAATATTATATTCATATCTTTGTAAAATGAAAATAAATAAGTTTTAATCGGTCATTTAAATTTTAATATAGAAAATAATTTTAATTTAATATTTATATAAAATATTATAAAATATCCCTTAGGAGAATTCTAATAGCTTTTTTTTTTGGTTATACCTACTGTTTTTCTATATGTTGAATTATACAAGATTGTGTATTCAAAGTAATCCTATAACTAATGTGAATCCATTTACAAAATGGTTGAGGTATTTTATATTTAAAACGTAATACATATTATAAGTTATAATTCTTATTTACAGTGTTTTATTTTATATTCCAATGTTTTAATACCTGAATAAATAAATAACTTAATATTGATTTTTGTAATTATATAGTCTTTATTATACTTTCAATTTCTTTTTGTAATGTTGGATTTTCTAGTTTTTAGGACCAAAGAAGTCAAGATAAATTACATAGATTTGTAGAAGGTGAAGTTTGGAAGTATAGAAGATGTTAGATACAGTAAAACTGATACTTTCATTGAAATGTTGAATTTGAAAGAAACTGTTTGAAGTTCCCACAGGAGCAACTTCAAACACTTGGCAGTGAAGTGAATAAGGACATGAGGTAAATTTCTGCACCATTCCAAATTATTTACCTCAAAATAAATGAAGGATTTTTTATGATCCTTTTTTACCATACAAATTTTTAACTTGTCTTCTATAAGAAAAAAATTTCCACTCATATTTTGAAAGATTGTTGACTCGGTTGCCAAACTTTTTATATGCAATGTGATCTTCATCAACCTTCGTTCAGGTTTCGTTAAATAATATAGAGCAATTTACAAAATTAGAAATCATTCCACTTAACGTTGAACTTGATTAAAATCAACTAAACCATATCATTTAGATCAACGGTGTGTGTATGGATTTTGCAGCTATCGAGAATCACTAAATTAATGATATAAACAATTCTTTTATGTGACCGTGAAACTTTAACCTAGAAACCAAGAACACCACAAACTACAGAATCAGGAATATTTAAATATTTAAACTTTACTTATTGTGGTACAATATTCTGGTCAAGAACATTAGAAATCATCTATTGCGGAGAATACTAAAAAAGTTAACAAATTGTAAAGCAAATATCCAAAAGCATAGACACAATCCTAGGAAATCTCCAGAAAATTTAATCTTAAGTGAAATTTCTGACAAAAAGCAAATTAAACACTTGATGCATAACAAAATTTAAGGTTCTAAATGCAAGAAAAATTATTTAGGATAAAGCAAAAGCAGTTGCATTGGAAAAACTAAGAAGATGATCATCTTTAAGAGGATTAAGAAAAATAATTTCTTTGTAATCTATTTTAGTATATTATAATTAAACAATTCTTTTATTTTGTTGATAGATTATTTCGAAGAGATTTAAAATTAGAAGGCTCTTAACTTCCTAAAAAACTGATGATATTATAATTGAATTAATACTCAAATTCTTCCATTTTAATTAAAATTTAGTAACGAAGGTATTTTCATTTCAACTTAAATTTTCATTCTATATGAAATTCTACATGACATTCTTGCATTTAAATACCTCTTCAAGTCATGGTTATATTAAAATTGCTCTTCCGTTTATAACGCATCGATTTAAACATGGTAGATAGGAACTAAAGCTATGGATTCGTTCATTATCGAAAATTGAATCAATTTTGACATATGTGCCTAAACCGTCTGTCCCCGAATCCGTCAGCAGGATTACTCAAAAACGAAGTACTTTTGACATTTAGTGAGTTCCGCGTTGTTATTCAACCAGTTCTTCAGGCTCTATAAAAATCTTTTTTTACCAATTTGAGCATCTTCAAAGCTAAGATTACTCGGAGGTTGAAAATTAAAACAGAAATGTAATATTACAAGACAAACACTTCTGGAAAGTTTCAAAATGTAACGGTTTCATTCGCAGGTTTCAATTTCATTCAGATTTTAAAACCCTACTAACACATCTTCAGAACTGATTGCACTACAACTTTGAAGTTAAAGTAGTTTGGGATACAATCTCCGAACTAAGCTACATGTACCTGTTATAAAGATTGCTGGAACCAGAATACAAATCTTCGCAATTACTAAAACTATAAGGATTTTTAAAAGCGGCAGGATTCATACAGGACTCGCACGAATATCTAAAAGTTGACAAGACCAACTACTTACATCTTCCCCATTTTTTAATTAAATCAAATTAAAAATAATATAAAACAAATATGGCGGAAAAACTTTACTAATTCCACTTGAATTATTCCAAAAAAAATAAAAAGAAACCTTTCCTGAACTTTTAAATCCCACATCAAAACTTTCAAAAAAAAAAAAAAAAAACAAAGATTAAAAAGTCAAAGTCAGCGAATAAATAATTTTTGTAATAATTATTTCAACTTAAAAGTTTTTAAAAACTTTTTAAAAAAATTTCATTTTTAAAATTTTTAAGACGGACATAAGTCTCATATTTTAATTCTTCAAATTTAAGTTTTTTTTTTACTTCAATTTGTCACTTTCGAAAAATTCCAAGAATAAGAAAAAAAAATGAAAATAGGAAAAAAGCAAAACTTACGCTAATTTTCATATAATTTTCAATCAAAAAAACTTTTTTTTTCTATCAGATTAAGGGCCTTACCTAATCAAAAGCGTACGACGTATCCCGAAATCGATACGCGCGTATCATTTTTAATTTGTCAAAAATCTATTTTGAATATTGATTTCATATAAAAAATACCGTTTTAATTTTGGTATTATTTTTAATTTTTTTTTTCTTTAAATTTTGTAAAATGGATTTCGATGATATTGAAGTTTTAGAAGATTTAAATTTAAAAACGTTTTATTTACTAAATATCAACAAAACGTCACCATAACAATAACAAAATTGTATACGCTTTGTCAATTTCTAAATTTTAAAAACCCGACGTATAGTACGTCGCGTATTTCGGGAGCTCCCGTATAATATGTATTTAAAATTATTTTGACAGAAAATATACGCCGTACGTCGTCATTTAGGTAAGGCCCTAAAACTAAAAATCAGAAAATATTAAAAAATTTTTATATTTTTATATCCGTTTTTAAGTTAAAAAACTTTTCTATCAAAATTTCATTATATCCTTAAAAAATGTGAAATATTAAAACATACTTATAAAAAATATATATATATATCTATCTCTTTCTATTTAATTCTTAGTAAACTATCATAAAATTCTTTAAAAAATAAAAAGATGGAAGGAGAAAAAAAAAAAATTGTGATTTTCTATAAACTTTTCCATAAGTTTTCTTAAAAGAATTTTTTTTTTTTTTTTTTTAGATGAATTGCAACTATAGTTACTGAGTATTAAAAAGAGTGTAACAGAGATAGAAAATAAATTAGAAAAGAAAAAAAAAATAAATAAAAAAAAAAAAAAAAAAATAAGTGAAGTTGACGGCGGCAGGATATTGACAGGAAAGCAATAGTAAATGTTTTTTTTTTGATTTTATTATATTTTATAACGCTTCTAGACTTTCGCCAGACAGATTTATAAACGTGACAAATGATTTGCTGTCTCTTTTTTATATTTTTTGTTTGCCTCTCATTACTATAATTCTTTATAATTTTACTTTCATTTTTGTTGTTGTTGTTTTTTTTTATTTTTGTTTTATTTTTAATAGAAGAGTTGAGTTGACTACAGTGCTATCAGACAAGTCGATAATTCGTAATGGTATTAAAAGTAACAAAAATATAAGAAAGAGATAAAAAAAGAAAGAGATAAAAGATGAAAAAAAAATAACAGCAACAAAAAAAGATTTGTTTTTGTTTCATTTTCAAAAATTTTACGAAAAATAAAGTGTTAAGAAGATAATATTATAAATAAATATATATATATATAATATTTATAAATAGGTATATATATATAAATATATGTTAATATACATATATATTTACATATATATATTTATTGTCTGTATATTTTGTGTAATTGGTGTTGGAAGAAAAATGGAAAATCCGATTATGTAGTAATAAAAAGTTATTTTGCATATATATATATACATGTTTGTTTGTATGTATGTAAATCATTTTATAAACTCTGTAATAGAGTACAGTACAGTACGTGATTTAACAGTTAACATTAGTATAGTGGTGGTATTGATATTGTGATAGAAAGAGAAATTAAATTATTTGAATAATAATAAAGTATAGTGTAGGCTGTTTTTATTTTTCAGGCGACAAAAAAAAAAAAAGAAAAAAAAGGAATAATCAAAAAATACAATTACATTATTTTATATTAAATTTTGTTTGGTTTTAAGCAAATTGAGATAGAAACTGCAAAAAAAAAAGTATTTTGGAACAAGGTTGATTTGTATGGGTGTTTGGACAAGGACAAGGTGATGGATTAACTGAGATATAGGTATAGTATGAGTTTAAATCTTTAAAAAGTAAATGGATTTAAAGGTCGTTAGGTTATTTTAGGATAGAAATGCAAATTATCTGTAAAGGTTTTACTTGCAATTTATACAAATTGCGAGATAATTTTCGAAAAATAAAGTATTATTATAATAGGTATTATTTGAATAATAGGTGACCCAAAATAGGACAGTAGACTATATAAATAAAAGTAATTTTTATTCGATTTATCAATTTATTTTAATGATAGTTAAAGTACTTAATGATTGTTCAATTTTAGCTCAGTTGAACCTATAATTTAATTTATATTGTTCTTCGAATCTGAAAATGATTAGAGTCCATTTATATTGGCTGGAATATTTTCTCAAATATTTTATAGAATTGAGTATACTAAATTAAGATGAGGCTGTGCTTCATAGGATCTACTATTTAAAAACATGGTTATTTTTGAATAAACTACTAGAACTTTTATGTTCTTATTCATGAATATGGAAAATTTTTTAACTTTAATGAAATCGACGTTATTGGAGAGAAGAAAAGGCATTTTTTGGATTTTTATAAGGCTTTTAATTATTGTTTCTTTAATATTTGCTAAGTAAAATTTTGAATGCTATTCAGATATTTTATCTTACTGTTTTTGAAAATAAACGCAGGTAAAATGTATTTTAACTATAATACTTGCATTTCAAACCAAACATCGCAAACTTGTTCATCTGAGTTTGAAATTAAAGAATTTTGTTTTGTTCCTGTTCCCGTTGTTCCTACATGTACCTGTGGTATAGATAGGTTTATTAGTTTGTAAACCTGTTTCGGTACAAATTTTTTTTGGACTTTCAGACTCTTTCAACTTATTTCTGTTTTTATGAATGTTCCTAAAGCAACCAATTTAAAATGTTTGATATACCTTTATGTATTTTAAATCCAAAATCGATTGTATAAGCTTTTCTTCATCCATAATGTGGTTTGTACTGTAAAGTTTCATTATTTGCTATGGGAACCCCATTCCTTGGTCTAATTTGGCCTATCTGCGACTCTGCTCTTTATTTTAGCAAAATAAAATCTATGCACCAAATTTGAGCTCATTCCAACGGTTAGAACACGAGATTTTTTCGAAAAGTCTGTTGTTGTTTCGTTGTTTGATTTTGTTTCTTGTCTAATACAGCATTTAGACCAAATATCATCAAAATCGGTTGAAATTTACGTAGGTATTTTGTTCACAGGCACACATAAATAAAAACATACATGCACACATACATACATATATACGAATGCACAAAACAAATTTTTTCGGATTTTCACGTTTCTGACAAAATTAAACAACTTTTGAATTCATATTATCCAGAAAAATTATTCTGCACAAAAGTTAGATTTACTGTTAAATATGATATGCCGTACCAAAAAACATTTTTAAATTATTATTTGAAACAGTTTTCAATAATCGTATACTCGTATATAATATTTTTAACAAATTTATATTACAAAATCAAATAATGTAAATGTTTAAAAAGCAAATTCTTTTTTAAAAGTCAAATATTTTGAAATGTATAGTAAATTTATTTAATTTTAAGTTGAGAAAATAATCCTATACTAAGTATTCACATATATTCGGCTTTGTAAATACAAGGGAAAATTTGATATGATTTTAGCATACACGCAGTCACACACACATTCCATAATATGTATATTGAATAAATAAAATCCTTTTTTTTAAGAATTAGTTTATTTAACCATTACTAATTGTTTACCATATGATTAAATTTCAAAAATCAATTCCATAACATTTTAATATAATACGACTTTCTATATATTTCATTTTCATTTTCAATAGGGTATAGATTGTTCTACATTTTTGTATATATAGTTATTCTACATTTTCTGTAGAAATTCTCTATATATTTTCTGTACCAATCAAATGTGAATCAAATTGAAAATCAAAATATATGGGTTTATGAACGTACCTAAATATTTTGTTACATAATTTGATCATATAAATATGGCGAGGTGATAAAAGTCCCGGAGTTAAAAGTCCTCGGGGAAATTATGACTATAAGGAAAGGCAAAAGTCCTCATAGAATTATTACTTATAAGGAGTGGGCCAAAAGTTCTATAAAAATTGACATATAACTCACAATTATATTTTCAAACATGTGATTAAGTATTGAATTGCATTTTCAAAAGAAGTAGTTGTAGTGCCAACCTTTCATTTGAAAGGCCTCAGTTCGATTCCCGATTAAAATAAAAAAAATTTATCTGGTTTTCAAAATCGACTCACCTACCATTCTCCAAACTAATGGCGTAACCAAAAATAAATAAAATATCTGAAATAATACTAATTAATATACTAAACATATCTATTACAGTCAGATACACAATCATGTTGTCTCATTTTCCAGAATATTAATGAATTCGTGTATGAAAAATCAGAACGAGTTATCCGACCGATGGCGTAGTGATCTGGACGTCAGCCTTTCAAACGAAGGATTTCGGATTCATAACTTCGTCAGATCATATCTAATAAATAACTTTAATTTATAATTTCTTCATAATAATAGTACTCCACATTCCAAATTGTAAAAAGGGGTTACGTGATAGCCATGGTAAAATACCATGGTAACGAATTGGTTACGAAATGTGACATATACATACTAATAAATATTGTAAACTGCATATAACCCTGTTTTTGCAAAATACAGGCAAATGATCAAAATATACAGGCAAATTACACACTCCCTTCAAAAAGCTTTTTAAATATTTCCTATATTTTAAAATTTTTGAAGTATGAAGAATGAAGTCTTAAGTTCCTGTGGGACTTTTGACCTAATCATTGTGAATCATAATTCCCACAGATTTTTTGGTTTTTTTTCGTCTCGTAACTCTCTTTGGAACTTTTGTCTCCGGAACTCTTATTACCTCACGTGTATAAATATATGAATATGTGATATATGAATGCGTATGTATGTCTGTGCAATTTTCATAGATTTTCTTTTAAATTCACATTAGAGTGAAAAGTGTTGTTTTTTAAAAACTGATTGTATTGCACAATATAGACATATTGCATTAAAAAACGTTTAGAAAAATCTCTACAAAATTGAAAAAATATTAAAATTCTGTTTTTTTGTTAATAATGTATCCACTTGAATGACCTAATAGCACTGAATAAAGAGTAAAGAATACAAAAAAATTGATTATTGATTTCTGAAAAATTAAAAAAAAAAAAAAAAAACATCATCTACAATACATGGTAAACGGAAGTTACATTTTAATGAATTTAATATATGTTTGGTATAATATAATGTAGAATTGCATTTTTAGATGCGTTTGTATATACATATACCCTTTTTTTTATGTGTTTATGTAATCTTCAATTTTCATTTTCATTAGAGGAAAATTTTGTGCAAAATTAGGGCGAAATACAATTTTTTTTTTTTCAATTTTTTTTCATTTTCAATTTTTTTTTTTCAATTTTTTTAATGAAATGGTTACAAGAAATTGAAATTAGAAGTTTAAAATTAGCTTTCGTGGTTAATTATGTACATAGTATATATACATTATTATTATTATTATGTACATAACATATTTTACTGAATGTTTGAAATAATATTATGTTCTATATAATATCTAAATATATATGATGTGTACAAGGGGAGGGGGTATGTTCCATATTTTGCAATTAGCTTTTGTTTTCTAGTTAATGAAATTGATTTTCGAAAAAAAAAAACACTTTAAAGTTAATTAATTTTATGGGGCTAGAAAATTATTATGCAAACATATAGAGAGTACATATAGAAAAAAAAATATATAAAGAACTTATATGTACTTATATGCAAATTATAAAAAAGGAAGTGTAGGGGAAACTTTTCAATAATAATTGAAAAAAATGTATTTCTTTACTATCAACATTTTTAGAGCCATGCAAATTAAAAAAAAAAAAAAAAAATTAGGTTTAATTTAAAACGAGAAGAGTGTAGTAGAGTAAACTGTGTCAACTCTGGGATACCCGTATGACCGTAACATATACATTATATTATCATCCGGTTAATTACTTTTGGCAAAATTTCAAACATTCAGCTTTATTAGGTGTAGAGTAATGCTCATATAAAAGAAGGAGTTGTATGGCAGCTACTCGAACTCTCAGCAGTAGACCAATTAAATTTTGCAGTAACTTTGGCCATTACACTAAACTATTTTTTGCAAAATTTCAAACACCCAGTTTCATCAGGTGTAGTGTAAAGCTCATATAAAAGAAGGAGTTGAATGGCAGCTACTCGAACACTCTGCAGTAGACCAACCAAATTTTGCAGTAACTTTGGCTATTGTACGAAACTATTTTTGGCAAAATTTCAGACACGCAGCTTCCATAGGTATAGAGTAATGCTCATATAAAATTAGAAGTTGTATGGCAGGTACTCGAACCCGTGGATCAAAATGGCTGGATTTAAATAGCGATTCCGTTTTTTCATAAAAACGAATTTGTGAAAATTTCAAAATCCTAGCTCCTTTACTTTTTGAGTTATCGTGATGACGGACGGACGGACGGACATAAATAGCTAAATCGATTTATTTTTCAATTCTGATCCGATCCATACACTTGAGTCTATATCTACCCCTCCTCCTTCTCTGTGTCACAAACGTAATGGCAAATTTATTATACCATTGGACTATATAGTAATACGGGTATAAAAATTATAAGACTGTAATTTTAATTTTCTTTGAAAATTGATTTTATTATAAAAAGTTTTTGTAAATTAACATTTTTGTAACAAAAATAAGAAAATCAAATTAAAAATATAAAAAATATTCTACAATTTTACAAATATTTTGAAATGCTAATTAAAAAATTTATTTGGCAATTTCTTTACAAAGAAATTAGAAAAGTTTTTTTGGAAGAAATGAAAATGATAAAGAAAATTTAGTTTATTTGAAACTAATATTTGAAAACTATATAGTTAAAAATATTCTAATAAATTCTGAATTTTTCTAAAATTTTTGATATAAAGACAAATTGGCTATGGGTTTGATAGAAATTGGTTACTTGTCGTTGTTTTATTTAGGAGATAGCATGTATCATTCTATCATCTGGGATAGGTCCTGTTATGCATCCCACTTAAAATGCTTTCTATTAATTTGGAAATATCTGTGGTCACAAGTATTAACCGCCAAAGTCTGTTTTCTTACATTTTGTACAGATCGATTTTAAAATTAAAACTGTTCTCTGAAATCAGGAAATTGAGATAGAAACATGATTCTTTGACGAAATTATAATTATTTAACAGTGCTAGAAATTGTGTTTTTTAAATTATTAATAATTAATCTAATAAAGATAATAATTGAAAAATAAACACTTTGGCTGTTAATCCTTTTGCAAAATTTTAAAATTTGGCGATCAAAGTCTAGTTTGGCTGTTTTACCTTTTTTATAATTTTAGTTAAAAAATTCCTAACTGAAGATTGGTTGTTATTCCAATTTTAACAATTTGATAATAAAACTCCTATTTAGAGTTTGGTTGTTATTCCAAATGAAATAAATTATGATTTTCAAAATAATTTCCTAACTTTGGCTTGTTTTCTTGTAAAATTGCCTAAATCTTAGAAGAAAATTAATTTTAGAAGCAAATTTTATTAAGAAAATTTGAAAGTTCAGCTAATTGTCGGGGGTTTATCGTCAAAATGCTGTAATTAGAGTACAGCATGATATAAATAATTAATGAGGTAATATTTGCGCACGTTTGCTATTTTTGTATATTGCTATTTTATTTACTTTCTCTTCTGATGTTATAACCATGTGTCAAATAAAATTATAAAATTTAAAAGTTAAAAAAAAAAAAAAATTAAATAAATCATTTTCAAATAAAATGACACCTATTGCAAAGTTAATGAAACTATTTCCAAAAATATGAAATGCACTTTAGGCTTCATTTTATTGCAAAATGTTTCATTATTTTTGAAAAAGGTTTAATTTTATTTGAAAATACGTATTATAAGGCTGACTTTAAACTTTTTAACTTTTAATTATTTTCGAAAAGGTTAATAAAAGTAAAGAAAAGCAAATATAATATTTTTTAATATTTTTGAAAATAAAATATTATAATTTTGAATTGATGTTAATTTAGATTATATATGGTAATAAGTTTGTTGGTGATAATGAAATGCGAATTATTAAATTAAAAAAAGTATATCTAATACATTAAAAAAATAATTTGTTGCTCTACAAAAAAGGTATTTTCATATTTATAAACATTAGCAATTAATGCAAATCTTGAACTCTTCTTTAGTTTAAAGAAGATACATGTCAAGCTTAAAAAATAAAAGAGCTTTATTTTAAATAAAGTATAAATAATTTTATTTAAAAAACTAAATTTTGTAATTGATAACTTTTTAAAAATTTAATTTATGTATAACTTTAGAAAAATTTATTTAAAAGCAATTTTACAAAATATTTATTAATACTTTTATTTAATTTTCCTTTGCTTAAAGTAAATTTGGGATTAATAGCTCAGAAGAAAAAAAAACAAGTTCTTAAGTACATTTTACACAATAGCTGTTTTACTCTTGTCAACAAAGTTTCATTCAAATTGTAAAAGTGAACTAGTACTTAAACTGACAACAAAAATTAATAATATCTAAAAAATTTCAGAAAAGATTTTTGTTTTGGATTTTATAAAACAAAATTATGCATCGATTAATGTCAAAACTAATTTGATGTTTGTTTTTTCGTAGAAGAATTCAAAATAATTTTATTTTAATTATAAGTACCTAGAAAACTACGACATGTTTATATTTTTTTCTTATCCTGATGATAAAATAAAAATAAGAAACTATAAAACAATTTGTTTGTCAATTTCTTACAAATTTGAAAAATAAATTTACCACAACACCTTGTCCCGTTCTAATGACTTTTTGACATAAATTTAACAAAATTGTACGCATTCACATTGACTTTTTTTAACTTTGTTAATAATCGAGAAATAAAGCGAATAAAAATTCAAATTTATGAACGTTTTAAAATTTTAATTTTATTGGTAAACTAATTTATTAATTTTGGTCTACAGTTTTGTCTTTAGAGACTGGTCTCCAGCTTAGCAGTTTGAAATAACCTATGTTCACAACTTTTGAAGAATAATTTTAATCAAATCACTGGTTCATATTTAAAAAATGACATTATGATTTTTTTATTTGCAAATAGGGAATATATCTACTAATATAATAATAGTATATTATACTATTATTTTTATCAAAGTCTTAGAAAACCAATTATTTTCTATCAAGTTTTAATAAATTAGCTAAATTAGGGCCAATAATAATAAAAATATATTCTATTATTAATTATTATATTGTTATTATTATTACTATTATTAACAATGCATGTTTACCAAATATTTTATAATAATTGTATGTTTTATCATTTCAAAACAAAAATTTAATTTATGTCAAATGATGCTGTCAAATTTGGCAATTATTCTTCTATATCATTATTATTATTTTTATTATTATTATTATTATTATTTTTATTATTATTATTATTATTATTACAATGCATGTTTACTAAATATTTTATAAAAATTGTATGTTTTATCATTTTAAAACAAAAATTGCAAAAGCATAGTTACGAATGTTTAAAAAAAGTTAATGTGAATGCGTAAAACAATTTTTTTAAATTTATGTCAAATGGTGCTGGGACAAATTTGACAATTATTCTTCTATATCTTATTATTTTTATTGATAATAATAATAATTGTTACCTAGGTAATATTTTTAAATAGAAATGCTGTTAAATTTTAAATTTGACATTACTTCTTTTATCTACAATAATAGTATATTCAAATATACATAATATTTTTTAACTCATTCTAAAATTGTTTTTGCGCTTTTAGACTTTTTTCTTTAATTACTTGTTTTTTATTTGAAATTTCAACAATAAAATCAACCAAACTCGAGTTAAGATATTTTTTATAGCGAAAAAATATTTTGAGTAACAACCAAATTGTATTTAAATACTGTTTTTTTCTAAATAAAATTTGGAATAACGACCAAACTAAAGTTTAGCATCAAATATAAATTTTAATAAATAAAGAAAAACAACCAAAGTAGAAGTAAGAGTTTTAAATGTTTCATACAAAGTTTGGAATAACAACCAAAGTTCAGTTTAGAAAAAATTAAACATATATTATTTTTTTGAATAACAGCCAAAATCGAACTTTAGCTGTTTTTCAAAAATAAAAAACTTATTTCATAAAATTGGAATAACAGCCAAACTGGACTTTAGAAGATTTTTGGTAAAAAAATAATATCAATTTTTAAAATAAACATTTTGAATAAAAACCAAAGTCAACTTAGGAAACTAAATTTTTTAAATTTTTGAGTTTGGCTGTTATTGTAAGTCATAACTGTAAAAAACTGACTTTGGTCATTGAGTTTTTAGGTTATAACTTCTGCATTTTTCAAGCTAGAAGCACCAAATTTTGTGAGGTAATACATATTGGAGCGGACATCACGGTAATACCAATGAGGCAATTTCCACCAAAGTCGACTTTGGTTTTTAATGTTTGTGACCACAGATATATAAGTGTATAACTTTGCTTATGTTATATTTTATATATTTAAATATTATTGGTAACCATGGAGATTTTGTAAAGAACAATTTTTTGTTTTTCAATTAAATATTTTATGGCTTGTACAGGAATCGAACCCGCACCGCCCGTTTCATAAGGCAAATGCTTACCTACAATACACCACCCAGGCTTCTTAATTGAATACTTAATATAAAATAAATGAAATTTTCAACCCTAGAAACCGTCTGAAATATATTTTTGACTTTTAAAATACATTAAATAAATCTTTTTAATTATAAGCTTACGACTATGATAGACTATAGCATTATTTTGTATTTGGCTATTAGAAATTAAGGACTAATGACGCTGTCATATACTTCTGAAAGACAATGTTCCAACCTTTATTCTTAAACATATTTAACTTCCAACCTTCATTCTTAAACAACTTAGTATGTACATGTAATTGGCAATAAGCAAGTAATTTATTCAACTGCTGGCGCAGTGATTAAGACGCCCATCTTTCAAGTAAAAGGTTCAAACCCCTGTTAGGTCATATTGAAAAAACTAATATCGTAAAATTGTATAGGTATATCCTAAAACTAGTTTATACTGTGGATTTACAATTGATTTATCATTTGATCGACTTAAAAGATGGCTCAAAAATAAAAGCATATTGTGTACAAGTTTCAAAAATGACATTTAAAAAAAAATCTGAGATTTTAGAAATCAAATATTGCCGATTAACAAAGTTAAAATACTTTGCAAAATATTAATGAAGTTTTATTTCATCCTTATAAGATAGATTTGCTGTAAGTCCTTGCATAGAAGCATATTTTTTCTGAATCCGGCGCTAAGGTTATATTTTGAAGTAATTTAATTATATAAAAAATGTAGTTCCATGCCATCTTTATTTTTGGTATAATTATGGAGAGCACATACATTGTTCTATCAATTCCATTTAGCAACAAGTAGATCTACTTCTTTTTGGAAAATTTATTTCACACGTACTTGCAACTATTCTAGACCTGTTTTGTTATTAGTCAAGTGTTCCATTTTATTCATAAGTTTAAAGATCTCGGCAGCAGCAAAAAAAATATGAAATTTTTAATTTCACTTCCAGAAAGTTCTTCATCTTGAGGACAGTTAAATTAATTTTAATTCATTCGCTCTGCAGTGAAGATTCATTAAGTATTGCAGCATCATTTGCTCTGCCCATATAAACGAAATTTAAAGTCAACTCTAGCTAGCAATATAACGCTCTGAAAAGCCTTGCATTTAAAAAAGTAAGAACCCTGGGTTGAATGCATTAAACTGAGTTTAAATTCACAACTCGGCTTTTAGAATAAAAATTAATTTTGAGCTTGTAGTTTTATTTGAAAAATTAAATTTGAGTTCAACTTCAGGTTTATGTATTTGACCACCAGTTTTCGATTGGCCTTATTAACTATGCATTTTCCATCTGCAAATATTTGATAAATAAAATTATCTAATTTTTATTTACTTTCACCTATAGTTTCTTAACATTGTGGAAAATTCTAATTAAGCTCAAAATCCCTGCAATCTTTTTCCATTCATCCAGAGTGTTGGGAGTGTTACCTTTAATAATAAAGAAAAATGAGGTATAGTACAGTAAACTGGGTCAACCCTGGGATCCCTTGCAGCAAACTCGCTGGATTTCAATAGTGATGACGGCTATTGCATAAAAATGAATTTGTGAAAATTTCAGAATCACAGCTTTTTTATTTTTTGATTTATCGTGCGTACCGACATGAATAGGTAGATAGATTTACTTTTCGATTCTGATGCCGTCCATATCTTTGAGTCTATATCTACACCTTCTCTTCTCTGCGTCACAAACGTAATGGCAAATTTAGAATACCATTTTCACCTTTAGTCATACATGTATATGAAAGTCCAAAATTTTGAAATAACGATTGTACACTCTTTTCACAACATTAAACGTGGAATTTATCAATTTACAATTTTAAGAAGGAATTTAATTCTACATTATACCGTCCTTCTTTTTTTTTTGCAATGTTGATGTTATGTTGTCTGTTATCTAATAATTCTTTTGAAAATGAAAATTCTTTAGGCGAAATTGTCAAAAGGAAAAAAAAAATAAAAAAAAAATACCTGTTTCTTGTCAAAAAATTCCTTCTTTTCAAATTTACATTTTTTGTGCAATATTTATTCTTACATTGAATTCATTTTTGAATGCAAAATACACTTAAAATGAAGTGACAAAAATGTCCTTGAATATATAGTTTCTATTTTGTAATTTTTTATTTATTTTTCAATTTTATTTTTCTAAGAAAAAATGAAAAAAAATTTTTTTATTTCCGGTAAAATTGAAAAAAAAAAAACATAAAAAGAAAAAAAAAATAAATAAAAGATTGAAATAAAAATATTTGGAAAACACTTATTTTGTTTGTATAAGAATGTGTGTGTCTCTTTTATAAAATGTCAAAATTTGTTTTTATTTTTTTTTTAAATTTTCTTATATGTTTTTGTTTATTTATTTGTACGAAAGTTGTTGTTGTTGTTGTTGTTTTATGATTTTTGTGTTGAAGACATGGTGTTTGTCCTACTGTTGATATTTTATTAAATTTGCATTCCTTTGAAATATTAACATTTTCTTTCTTATTGTGATACCCTACACCTAAAATAAGTATAGAGGGTTACGGTAAGTTGTCCTCAAAAGAAAGCAAAGTGTATATGGAAAATGTATTTTTAGACGGTGTAACTTCCTCAGTCGATTAAGTGGTTTACGTCCGTTCGCCCTTAAGTTCGATATTTAGAAAAAATAATGATGCCATGTTTAAAATTCAATTGTAGGAAATTGACGAAAGAATAGCGGGAATTGTGAACAGACGAAATCGTACCATTGGGTTCAAAGTCTGGAATATTCCAATTGAGCCAAGAACAAATGAGCTTATATTTATAACAAACTAATAAAGATAGAAACTTCAAACTTTGTAAAAGGGTGTTTCTTGCTATTTTCCTTGTTTCTCTTAAATTTGGGATCAATTGAAGTTGAAGTTCAGATTTTACATACACACCTCCCAAGATATTTATGTTATTGAAATATTTGAGGAATTAAGGTAGTGGTTTGGATAACTGCTACACGCCTTCCTAGACCTTATCAGCATATTTTCGAAATTAATAAAACTAACTAGCTTTTATTTTATAATAAATTCTAAAATCAAATAATTTACGATTTTTAAATTTATATATGAATTTTTCAGGTGTAGGATATTACTAAATCAATTGCATCGACTTATGTTGTTTCATTACTTGTTTATTTAGAATTTTGTTATGTTTATTTGTGTTGTGTTTTGTTACTGTTGTTGTTTTTACTATCATTATTAAAATTTCTTATTTAATTCGAAATTCTGTTTTTGAGACGAATTTTTCTAAAATGTTTTATTTTATAAAATTTAAAAAAAATCCTATAGCAAAAAAAATTTATGTTTGTTTATTTTTTTTGATGTTTGTTAAGAAGTGTGTTGCAATTGTACTAAATCTATTTTTATTTTAAATATTTATTTTATTTTTATTATTATTTAATTCCATGTATTTTTTTTTGAAATTGTCAGTTTCCTTGTGAAGTTTGCTGAAAGAATTTGAATTTTATTAAGTGTTTATTAAATAGTTTTCATTTTTATATTCAATAGGTATGAGGAAAGTTTTCATATGTGTTTTGCATAGATAATATTTACTATATGTTAAACACTATAACATAGGATTGTATAAAATAGATTGCACACTTAGAAAATTTTACATTTTTTATGGAAAATTAATTCAATTAAAATTCCTAGGTTCGCTTCAATCGCTTCGATATGTCAGGAACTTTGACAATATCATTTTTGAAGCAAACGCATAATAATTAATAAAACGCATAAGCCTTAATTTTGCTAATTTTACATTTGCAGATTTATGTATTAAAGAGCTTACAATCATATGTTTACATTTATTATAGGACCTATATGACGGCGTAATAACAAATTCAATGTACTTTTTGACATACGGGTATAAACATTCTCCGTTAAAAACAAAAAAAAAAAATAATTTTGCCCATTACAGTCAAATCACCATAATGGCGCTTCTTTCGATACTTTGAAGTTTGACATCTATGTACCTATGAACATCTTTATATATTTTTATGGTGTTTTGCAATTTAATAAAATAAAAAATTTAAAAATATTTTTAAATATTGATTTTTTTTTTTTTTTTAATTTTTAAAATTTAATTTTTTTTTTTCAAGTTCAAAAGTAAAATTTAAATGCAAAAAATTGAATTCAATAAAAATTTTATTTATTTATTTATTTTATTATTTATTTCCCATAATTCTATAATGCTGTATTACAACATTATTGAATATTAAGACAATTATAGTTGAAATACTATTATTAAATTATAAGTAATATACATAATTGGGGCCTCGGTGGTGCAGTGGGTAAGCATTTGGCTTATTAACCGAGGGGGGGTCCGGGTTCGATTCCCGGTCAGGTCATACAATATTTAATTAAAAAAAATTATTGAAAAATAATTTTTCTTTACGAATCCCCATGGTGACCAAATATGATATAAATATACAAATATACAATATAAACAAAATAATATAGTAGTTATAAATAAATTGAAAGTATTTAATAAGGGGTGCACAACGGGCCGCAAGGCCTAGGTGTAAGGGAGACTTGCTTTCCCCCCCATCTAAACAACAACAACAATATACATGATTTTTTTTTAAATATTTGGTCGGAGGAAGAGAATGACTGTTAGGACTTTTTTCGGAATTTTTTTTCCAAATGTGGGCTATTGTGATTTGTGAGAAAGAGACTAAGAACTCTTACTGTTTAAATGAAAAACTTACAGAAACTTACTTTTTTGGGCAAACTGTTCAAATGTTAGACTACTAATAGGCCTGTCTATAACATAAATGTTAGACTAATGGAGGAAAGGTTGTTGTTTTGATATGGGGGATAGTATTTGCCTTCCGAACACGTAGTTCTTGTGGCCCGTTGTCCACCCATTTTAAATACTTTCTATTAATGTAGAAGTAATATTATTAATTTTTTTATATTATATATTTGTATATTTTAAATTATATTTGGTCACCATGGAGATTTGTAAAGAAAAATTATTTTACAATAATTTTATTTTCAATTAAAAATATTAACGACACGTATAGGAATCGAACCCACAGCTTCTCGGATAGTAAGCCAAATGCTTACCTCCTAACCCACCAAGGTCTGGGAGGTGGAGAGAAGCTACTGAACATGTTATATTCTTAAGGTTTTTAGGATTGATCTAAATGAAATCCACACAGAATTAATACATGAGATATTCTAGGCCTTATAATTTGATTATCTATTATAAATTATTTTTAAATTTAATTATATATCTACCGCCTATAGAGTGAATAGAATAATAAAAATTGTCTAAAAAAATCTTATATTACAAGAAGAAGTGGAGATAAAATTAGATTTAAAATTTTAACTTAGTTTAAATTTATGCAAAAAAATTTACTAACTAGAAATACTATTTTCAGGTCAATACATCACCTTAAAATGGAACATCATCACATCTTTGTAGTAGGATTCAGAAAATATTCCTTTTACATATTGGAAAAACTTTTAAATATCATCAATTCCGAAGCAATATGTCTCTGTTTATCTTCTTGAATAATTGAATTATTTGTTTTTCAGAAAATTCTATAAAAAATTTTTAAATAGTAGCCAGACGGATACAGTCTATAGTAATTTTTCTGAGAAAGGCATTTTACCGTGTAAATTAATTTTAAATATAATTAAAGTATTTAAATTATGTACTTTTCAACACAATTTATTCAATTTCAATTTAATTATATAAGCATTAGTTGTCCTTCAAATAAAAAAAGAACAAAGATATAAAAATATTCATGAAGATTGAAACACAATCAGATCAAATTACGAATGACAAATGAATGACACAAAAATATGCAATTGCTTTGACAGTTTTGACACACTTTAAAAATCAAAACTAGGAATATATTTTTTGCAAATAAATTTATTTGTTTGAAATTTATGCTGTAGGTTACTAATGACGACAGTTAGACAAGGATTGAAAACGGGTAAAAATTAGGTAATAATTTAAGATTTTTGAAGCTTCTGATCAAACGAAAGAGCAAATGATTGTATTTGGTACAAAGGTGCTCTTTCTGTTTTCCTTGTGCCCTTCAGGTTTACAATGAATGAGAGAGATAATTCAATAGAAACATAAACTGAAGTAGTGGTTTGGGTACCTAGAATACGCCTCTCAATATTGAATAAGAATATTTTCGAAATTGATAAAAATATAAAAATTTCAAATTTGGTACAAGAGTTTTCTGCGCTGTCGCCTTAATTGTGTTTCCTGTTTCTGAAATTTTAGAAGAATCAAATTAATGGTTCGGAAAGTCTTCACACCACTCCCTAGACCTAACAAGCATATCTTCGGAATTAATAAAGTTAGAAAATTGAAATTTAATACAAGTTAGTTCAGTCCTATTTGTTTAGAGTTCTTAAAATCTGAAATGAATTCAAGGGGTGGTTCGTGTAACTGTTCGTGTAATTATTATATACTAAGACAATTGCAGCGACCTACTGTTGCTTTATTGCTTGCATTCGTCGTAACTCGTTCTTCTGAATTTATATAAAAAATTTTCGTAATTGGGCGCTAAATGTTCTTCGAATAAAGTAGAGATGGAGATGTTTATCGTCATTGCGTTTTCTGGAAAAAAAATTTTAAAAAATTTATTTAATATATCCATTATTTATCCAGACTTAATAAAATAGAAACTTTAATTAATATAATAAATTTGTTAGAATATTCTTTTAATACAAGTATTTTCCATGAAATTATATTTTATTTTTTTATTTTTAATACTTTTCAAATTAAAACCTAAAATTTTTCTTTTTTTTTTTAATAACTCTTTTATTTATACAAAAATAAAATCAAATAAAATAAATTTTCAATTTCTTTTGATTAAAATCATTTTTTTTTCAATAATTCGATTTCCATTCAAAATGTTAACAAAATTGAAAATACAATTTTTTTAATAAATAATTTGTTATTTTCTTTAATGAAATAAAACATTTAAATTATATAAAAAATAATTTGTTAAATTAAAAAAAAACATGAAACAAAAAATTTAAATTAATCTAAGCAATAGTAGCATAAAAAATGAGTTCAATAATCCCATATCAAAAAAGTTGGAATGCTATCAATATGATGATGAATGGTGCAGGGTCATAACTCCACAGGGTCGTAAGTCCTTTAGCAACTCATTTAGTGATATATAAGTTCCTAAGAGATCTTCGACTCATTTTAAAATATTTACATGTCAAATAACTTCCTTAACAAGCGGGTCATAAGTTTCTTTTTAAAAGTTAAGGAAATATCCTGATTTCGAATTCTACACCAAAATGTGTTCTAATTATTTTTGATATTATAGTGCTCAAGCAAGTCTGTACATATTCGTACCCATCACTGCCGTTATATAATTTAAATTAATATTTGTTTTAATATTACTAATAAACCCTATTAGCTAAGCACTGTATAAGGTATAAGAGTTGACCAACTCTTCTTAGTTAAAACTCTCATATTCATAAGCCCCCAAGGGTATTATAGCTCATTGCATTGAGTTTTAAGTTCCCCAGGGACTTATGTCCTACTAAATGATTCATAAAGTCCCTAAGGGAATCGACTAAGTTCCAATGGGAATTATGACCCTGGGAGTTACACTGACACTGTACCATGATGAACTTCATTTAAAATTTGCTAAATAGAATAAAATAGAATAAAATAGTAAAGAAATATCATTATTATCATTATTTTATTCGCTATACACGCACTAATTTTCATTTATACAAATATTTAAACATGCTATAAAATAAATTTTTCTTTTTTTGATTATTCCGTCTCTTTCGTTTTTTTTTTTTTTTATTTTCATTTTCTTTTTTTTTTAAGATATTCCTCTTTAGAATTTCAAATAGTACTACAAATCTTACAAATTAGTAACATAAAAAAATTATAATAAAATAGAATAAGAAAATATAATACATGTATATATATATATATGTAATATGTATATTAATAAAATATAAATGAAAATCAAATTGAAATAAAAAAAAAAATGAAACAAAAAATAAAAATAAAAAATTGTTTATCTATCAAAATACAATTTTACCTTTTTTATGTTTTCTTATTTGTTTTTTTTTTTTTTTTTTTTTTTTTTATATAATTTCACCAATTTTTTAGGAAGAACATTTCAATCAAAGCAGATTGATTTTTACTATAATATGTTTTGTACGTTTTTTTTATTTCTTATTTTTTTTTTCTTTCTCTTTTTGTTTTTATTCTTTTGTATACCGACTATTACTCTCTCTTTATCTTTTATTTTAATTTTTTTGTTTCTTTTTAAACTCCCACTAACAACATTTAAACATTTTAAACTCATACCAAATTTTTTACATTAAGATCCTAGTCTGCATATGTTTTTGTTTTTTTTTTGTCGTGTATTCATTATCCAATAAAAAATATAAGCCAGGATTGTAATCTGATTGACTTTCTTTCAATTCGCATAAGTTTTTGGAGTAAAGTATAATCAGTATGATTATTATGATGCAAATATGAATGATTCAATGGTGATCATGATAATAAATGGTATCGAGACAGGGTTAAGCCAGGGATAAGCCAAACCGATTAAAATCAAAATCAAAAGTTTTTCAAATGACCCAATTATAATGAAATTAATTGGTATAATGGGGTGTCGGGGGGTGCTCTTTTTTGTGCAGTAGTTAATAAAAACACAATAATTCAATCCTAAAGGATCTTGAATAAGTTTCACTCTCGAATTTTCATATTTAAATAATAGTTATAGTCTGTGGTTTTTATTTATTTTTAACGCCTTTGCGTTCAAGTTTTTATACCAGTGGTGTATTAGACATATCTGTAAACTGTTATACACCTTTCAATTAAAATTCATCTGAATTCTGCATAAACTGAAATCATATATGTTAACCGGCTTATTCGGTCACAAAATTGGCGGTCGCGGCTCAATTATTTCTTTCTAAACATATGTAAATATTAATTTGATTGCAAAACTGTTTCAATTTTGAGCTCATCGCGACACTAGTTAATAAATACAGTATTTAAATAAAGTCAAGTCACATAATTTAGAAAATCAAATGGCTTTAAATTGTTACAAAATTCTATCATAACAACAGACAGTCAATTTAAATTCTTTGATTTGCTAATGCAAAAATTGATATGTACAAAATTGATATCAAAATATATCTTAAATAACCTTTGGAGAGTGTTATTTAAGTAAAAATTATATTAGAATGTTATATTCGCTGTAATTATATTCATGGTCTCGAACTAATGAGCCTTAAAAATTCAAGACTTAATTTAAACATGTTTATGAGAAGTTTTACCATGTCACTCTAGGCCGTATGTATTCTATAAATTCGAGAATTCCTTTGAAAAGTTTGTTATATATTGTTGGCTTTAATTTTATTAAAATTACTTTTACGATTTACATATTAGACAATATATATTAGATTAATTTCATTTATTTGTAGTACCAGACAATAGTAAATACTGCCTGATATTATAATACTGCCGTGCTTAGGAAAAAAATCGTAAGCGCCAAAAGCGAATTTTCTTAATAATGGAATATTTGACATCAGATAAATGTCTCACAACTTTGTACTAAGAAAAAATGTCACATATCTCGTTGCAAATTCAGTGAAATGAATAAAATTTTGTTAATATATTTTTAATTTGGTTCTAACTAAGCTTTATCAACTTAATAAATCTAGTATTGCTTAGCAGAAAAGTCGTATATCCAAATTAACTATGAACGCCTAATACTATCTTATCTCTAGTAAGTTCAAAAAACTTGTTTTTCTTTGTTTAACATATTTGTTTTTCAAAAATTCAAAAATAATTCAACATAGCGATGCGCAAATATAAAACACTAAAAATTAAATTATCTAAAACCAAGAAAATGTAGAAATGACTTTCTTTCTTAGGACGGCAGAATAGTCTTTGGTCTATTTGGCATTTGGACTTCTTATTAAACTATTATTATATACACTACACTTTTAATTAGATATGATCCTATGAATGTTTGAACCCGAGGCGCTACCTTAACCACAAGAGACGCTATTTTAACCTTTGAAAAGACGCCACTTTAGCCACTAAGCTATCGCTCAGATACATATTTGATTTCGCAGTTTATTATAAAATCTACCCATTTACAATTCTTGTCTTTTACTATACGTACTACAAGATACAAAATACTACAAGAAAAAAAAACAACAAGTTAAAAGAAAAACTAAACGAAAGGTAAATATGAGGATAAACAAAAGGAATTTTTAGTATGTGAAAAGATATACAAGCAAAAAAAAAACATCTACAGATACGAGTATCTATATAACAAAACTATAAGATTCAAAATAGGATTTTTTCGTTTCTTTTTTTCAAATTGAGAAAAGAGAAAAAAAAAATAGAAAAATACATTTTTTTTTTTGTATTCGTCAATTGTATATACTTTGCACGCATCAGTAGCTATTATTCTTCTTTTGAAATAACGGTAAAAAAACTGAATATTTTTTCAATGGCAATACAATACATAAAATGTTCATTATTTGTTTTTTTTTTTTCTTGTTCTATTAAAAATTGTACAAATTTTTTCCAAATATCTATCTTATAGATACATTATATAGTATATTATATAGTATATATATATACAAATTACAAATATATATTTATATTTTGTTTTTTTTTTATCTTTATTTGAATCCATGTTTACCAATTCAATTCATTTCATGTGTATATATGTATTTTATTATATGGGAATTTGTCTGAAGGCGAATTTTCTTGTACGTAAGGTGAGTTTCAATTGAAGATACTTTTGTTTCTTTTTTTTTTTTTTTCAGCTTACTGTTATTTGTTTTTTTACCATATTATTCTTATTTGATCGTTTTACTGTTATTTTTTTTTAAATTTTTTGTTATATGAGTGTAATATAGAACCAATATGTAAAATATGTATCTTATTTATGTAAAAATAAAAATAAACAAGTAAAGAAACAGTCAGTCGGTGCAACCGACTTAGAAATACCCTACACCTATTTGGTTCAAATTTAAGGACATATCCATAAGTCATTTTAACACCATAAAAGCTGTTATTAATTTGATCGTAAGACATAGCTAACCAAATTAACTTTATAATACTAAAAACATTTTCTAATTATATTATCTATTAAAAAATATTACAAATTCTTACTAATTTGTCTATTTAAAAATATTCAAAAACAAGCAAACTTGAAATAAATGAAAATATATTTATTCCAACTCAATTACAAAATGAAAAAATTCTAATTATTAAATTTTGTGATAAAAAGATAATCAAAGCATAATATATTTAATAATCCAAATTTTTAAAAATTGCAATTATTTTAAGTGGTTAGTTTATATACCTAATAGAAAAGCTTACAAACGCAAAATATGCAATAAATGTATTTCTAAAATACAATTACAAATTTAGACCTTTTCATATAATTCATTTAAATATTCAAATAAATTTTACATAAATGCAGCAAGTACCTTTGAATATAGCTGAACCACTACAATTAAGTCTAGATTTCGGAGACACATAGGACATAGGAAATATATTCTTTGGCTTTGAAATTAAACTCAACCAGAACCAATTCCCATGGTACTTTCATTACTAGTAACCTAGAGTTTAAATTTCATCAAAATACCGGCATTATTTTTTGAGTTATGGTGTTTTAAGATATATGTTTGTTAGTCCTTGAACTTTTCAAGGGTTCCAGAACCCCAAACCATGGTACGATTTCGCCCATATGCAGTCCCGTCATACTTTCAATACTAGTTAACCCTTGTATACAATTGGAACGTTCTATCTTAATTTTAAGTTACTAGTTTTATTAATTTCGATGATAAGCTTTTACACATTTGGGGGTCTAAGAGAGGTCCTGAACCACCACTCCAAATGATCCCAAATTAGGGGGGCATGGAAGAAATAGTAAAGAACACCCTGGGCCAAATTTGAAGCTTCTACATTTGTTTCAAGTTACTATTTTTATTAATTTCGAAAATATGCTTTAAGGTCCTCGGAACTGAGTGCCTGGTCCCCGACCCACTAGTCCAATGGGGTCCAAATTTCAAAGACACTTACGCAATAGGAAGGGACACCCTGATACCAAATTTGGAGGTTATATCTTCATTGGTTTCGGAATTACGCTGGTTTGGCCTAAATTCGATCAAAAAGTTCTCAGTTCCGAACCCATTGTCCAATCCTCACCGTACGTAATCACCGCCGTAGTTTCATTACCAATAACCTACAGCACAAATTTCATGAAGATAGCCTCATTAGTTGTTGAGTTATCGTGATTTTTAATATATGTTCGTTATCCCTGACACCGACTGAAAGGTCCAGAATCTGAACCCATGGGCTGATTTCGCCCTTATACAGCCCGCGCTTTACTTATAGTACTAGTTAACCCTTGTACACAATTTAAACGATCTATCTTAATTTTAAGTAACTATTTTTAGTAATTTCGATTATAAGCTTTTAAAACTTGGGAGGTCTGAGAGGGGTACTGAACCACCACTCCAATTGATCCCAAATTAAGGGAACACGCAAGAGATAGTAAAGAACACCCTTGTGGCAAATTGGAAGCTTCTACATTTTTTCAAGTTGTTATCTTTATTAATTTTAAAGATATGTTTTAAGGTCTTCGGAAATGTGTGGCTGGTCCCCGACCCAGTAGTCCAATGGGACCCAAATTCTCAAGACACTTAGGAGATAAGAGGGGACACCCTGATACCAAATTTGGAGGTTCTATCTTCATTGGTTTCGGAATTATGCTCGTTTGGCCTAAATTCGATCAAAAAGTTCTAGGTTCCGAACGCATGGTCCAATCCCGACCTTACGGAATCCCCGAAGTAGTTTCATTACTAGTTACCTACAGCACAAATTTGATGAAGAAAGCGTCATTAGTTGTTGAGTTATCGTGATTTCTTATATATGTTCGTTAGCCCTTCGATCGATTAAAAGGTCCAGAATCCGAACCCATGGGCCGATTTCGCCCATATGCAATCCCCGCCGTACTTTCAGTCCTAGTAACCTACAGTTAAAATTTCATCAAGATAGCTCCATTATTTTTTGAGTTATCGTGCCTACGGACGGACGGACGGACGGACGGACGGACGGACGGACGGACATGGCTATATCGACTAAGGCGGTCACGCTGATCACAAATATATATACTTTTCCATATCTAGCTCGCTTCCTTTAGGTGGTTACAAACACCATACCAAAGTTAATATACCCCTTTACCTATTCTATAGGTGTAGGGTATAAAAATAAAAAAAGAAGTATAAAAATAATAAAAAATTGAAAATTATCTTTAAATTATTTATAAACGCTAAATTTTTATTATAGATAAGTTTTTTTTTGTTTTATTACATACGCGATGTCAATTGAAAATTTTTTTATTTATAGTACGTTTTTGAAGAATTGTTCATTTATCATTCTAATTGAATCTATAAATTGTATCTCTAAAAAGTTTAGTAAATTAACTTTATTTTGTATATATAAGTATTCAAAGTATCTAGTTTAGTTTTGGTACATGAATATATAATTCAATTTTTATTTTCGGAATTTTTATGAATAGTTTACCTTTATTTGTTTTATAAAATTGAAATTTGGGGGTTGATTGAATTGTATAAGAAATTACTTTGGATGATAAGGTAATTTTTTGTATTGTTATATGATAAACTTTGATTTTTATTAAACTATTTGTTTAAAATATTTTTTTTTTTTAGGGGCTTACCTAATCAAAAGCGTACGACGTATGACGTATAATACGCCGTACGTCGATACGTTGACGTATCCCGAAATCGATAAGCGCGTACATAATATAAAAACGTTTTATTTATTATATGTCAACAAATAATCACCATAACAACATAACAAAAAACAATAACAAAATTTAATACGCTTTGTATATTTTTAAATTTTAAAAACCCGACGCATAGTACGTCGCGTATTTCGGGAGCTCTCATTTAATTATATATATATTTAAAATTATTTTGACAGAAAATGTACGCCGTGATTTAGGTAAGGGCCTTAATTATACTATTTGTTTTGAATATTTTCTATAGACTTTTATGTTGTTCGATTATCTAAAAGATAGTTTTTGAAATTGGACTGAGAAGTTTTTTTAATAGAAAATATTAAAGTGGAAAGAAAAGGATTCAGGTGTGGTTTTTTTATATGGAGAATACCTAAATTTAAGATTTTTAATTCTTTTGTTCAAATAAGCTAGAAATGAGGAATGTAATTTGGGTAGTTAGGACGAAGATGGGGTTATTAAATAACGGAGTCTAAGTTCGATTCTCGCAGAAGGTATAAAATTCAAATGGATGGAAAATTAATAAACAAATTTATTGGAATACACAATGGAATGCATTGGGGAGCTATTCTAAAAACGTCTTGCAAAGCCTAGTTGTTGTGAAAATGTACAGTCTGATTCTGAAACGTAATTCATAAATATGCTTTTATATTTTATCGTCGAAAGGGAACTATACATTTGTATCATAGTATCTACGTTAAAGTTTGGTTCCAAAAGGCGTGATTTTGTTGTTAAAGTCGCACATTAACTTAAAAAAACACAATTTCATTAGTCCTTTGTTAAGAAAAAAACCAAATAAGAAAAAAATTTTTGTTTTAAGGTTAATAAAGCGTTATTGTGAGAAGCTTGATATTTGTAATTGAGAACCTATGTGCAATATCTGGAGTGTTGTCTAATGCCACAGCTTATGAAAAAAATTATAATCAATTTTAAATGCAGTTGGATGTTTAATTTGGGTTGGGTTTGCAATCTCGGTTTAGTAAATCTCGTTTTCACACAATCTCGTTTTAGAAAATCTCGTTTAGAAAATCTCGTTTTTAGAAAATCTAGTTTTTAGAAAATTTCGTTTTAGAAAATCTCTTTTTTTATATTCTGAAAAAAGCTCATAATTTAGATTTTGTATCTGACCCTAAAATCTTTAAAAACGAGATTTTTTAATAAAAAACAAGATTTTCTAAAAACGAGATTTTCTAAACGAGATTTTCTAAAACGTAATTTTCTAAAAACGAGATTTCCTAAAAACGAGATATAAAAAAAAAGATTTACTAAACCGAGGTTATGGAACACTCCCGTTTAATTTACATATGTTTGAACGACAGAAAAACTGTTATGAAGGTATCATAGCCAAATGAGTTAATGGTTGCAATACCTAAACACCCTAGTTTATAAATTATTGAAACTTTCATTTTGAATCCAATCCAAAACTACCTCTTATTGGTGTACATGTTAAAAAGTGGACGGAAATAAAAAACAGGCAAACTGAACTAAAGGCAAATAAAATACATGAAACAGTATTTAAAAAATAATATAGACAAACTGTAAGAAATACAGGAGCATGATACTATGGCGAAATGAAATTTAGATGAAAAATTTTTCACAACACGATTGCGTTTGCTTCACAATTCAGAATCGTTCGACCTATGAAACAGTTACCATTTTCCAAGGTCTTAATTTAAATATGCTCATTCTGTAGTTCTAAAAAAAAACGATAAATGTTAAGGACATTAGGAGATATTAGAAATACCTTTTTTTTTCCTACAAATTCTAATACGAAATTCAAGATTATATTACAATAAATTTGGTCATATTTTCATTCATGAAGGTTTGTTTTATATTTAACACAAAAACTGCCATTTTAATTTTTAACATGGGATTCAGAAATGCAGAATTTTTTGTTTAAATCTTTTATTACACACAAATAAATTTAATAGCTTTAATACATTTGGGAGTAATTTCCATATTACAAATGATTTTATTAGATTAAAAACCCTGAAAAAGTTAAAAGGAGCAATAAGTATGCGTAATTTAAATAAAATATTATAGTAAAGTTACAAAATTTTTATTATCATCACACCACCTCCAGCCCTTCTGTAAGAATTAGAACATATGCATTTTGCATGAACCTATCTATCAGTTTAACAAAAGAAATCATCTTGTAAAATAATTTTACATAATAAAAATTATAGATGCTGTTTGTTTTTATTTGTCTAATGTAAATGAAGATAATAACATTTTGGTAGACAACACAATTACTTCAAAAAAAAAAAATTATTTTTATCGTTCTCTAAAGCACTGTTCATTTTATTAACATTAAATAAATTTGTCTTATAAATTTTTTTTTTAAGATACTTATCAGATACTTATGTAAAAAAACAATCTAAGAAATAATAATAAAAATTATGTGGATTAAAAATTTGTTTTTTTTCTTTATAATTAAAGGGGTTTTTTTTCCATATGCAAACTGATACTGTTCTTTCTGATGTATCTATATGAGAATGTACAGTTGTGTGCAAAATATCGGAACCGCTGTTTCCATATATTCTAAAGTATAAAATCGTAGAAACAAATCTTAAGTTGGATTATGTAAGTTTTTCTTCCTGCATAATGTGGTTGTGTATTGGAAAGTTTCTAATAACTTTGTATTGTAAATTGTATTGTGCAGTCTATTAATATTTCCAGAGTCTGATTTTTTCATATGGGAACCCTCGATTCCGTGGTATAGTTTAACCCCTTAGTGAAGTCGTTCTTTCTTTTGGTAAAAAAACATTCATATCAAATTTTATTAAAATTGTTTGAGGTTTTGATGATCTAATAGAATTTGACGTCTCCAAATTTCCTAAATTCTAGGAGTATGTAGCCCCCATGATACAAGAATTGATATATGAAAACTACTTTTTATGGCTAAGCACCAAAAGTCCATATACCATAGCACGCACAAATTGTCCATTGGCCTCTCCAAAATTTCTAAATTCTCTAGATCCCATGATACTAGAATCAATTCTACTCTTTATGGGCACGCGCCAATAGCCCATGCATCAAATTTGAAGCCATTCTGACGGTTAGAACTCGAGATTTAGATGTTTTTGTACTGGAGCGAGCTGATCCTCTGGTCCGATTTACCCAATTACGAACTTATTACTTCTGATAAAGCATTGAGTATTCATAAACTTTAGGAAATCGGTTAACATATGAACACAAAATAAAAATATGGGACTTAAGCGTTTCTGACAAAATGAAATAACTTTCGTTAGGACAGAAGAAATTCTATTTTTGTTTTACAATCTTTTGTTCTATAGCATTGATACTGAAGAAAAATTAAAACTGCTCACTTTAGATAGAAATTTAAAGGAACTAACAAATGAGGATAATTAATTGAAATTTAAATTATTAGATTGATTTTCAGAATTTATCCAGTCCTTGACACCATACTTGCATAAACGTTTTAAATTCAAAATTTTTACCATTTTTTTAGTGTTGTTATAAATTTTTCGTTTCCGCATGATTTCTGTATTTTCCATTTTAAATTTTCAAATTTGCAATTTACAATATAGGCAATATATTTTGTTGGTAATTTTCTTTACAACAATTGTTGATATGTGTTTTGGACTCAACCATTTTGGGCTTAAAATGCGCTACACGCAATACAAAAGTACAACAGCGTACAGAGCATTTTTTTTAAATCACTTCTGGGCCATTTCAACACCACATATCACTTTGTACTTGATTACTTGATTAGCAAACAAGTTGTTGAAACAAAAGTTCTCTAGTTTGAACCATATTTGATAAAACTTATTATTCATAGAAAAATTTACGAAAATCTTCTGTGAGTTATAAGAATGAATCAAAAATTTTTGAATTCCACATTTCATTTTTTACATTTCTACTATAATTTTGGGCACCACTGTACATACATAACGTTGCATCAATATAATTTTATTCTCATATGATCAAGATTGTATAATTTTTTATTTTTTTTTTTAATTTTACAGATATGATTTGAAAATTTTATAACAGTAATAAAATTAATTCTAATAATTTAGTTCAGCTTTACACCTGAGACATCCGTTATTTTATTTTTATGTTTTTGTTTTTGTTAAATCTTCACGTGAATACAATAGACGATGGGAATAAAGTTGTTATATCCAGATATATATATATATATATTCATAGTATATGTAATATTATTATAAGGATTAAGATGTGATGAATATTGAGTGAATGACTTCATAATATGTGAACATGATATTGATAATGATAATTATGATAGTGATTATGATGGCTATATATATACATGATGATGATGATGATGATGATATGATGATTCTGATAAAGATGAATAAAATTGCCGCATGAAATTAAGTGAAACGAGAAATTTTAATGAGAATAAAAATGCATTTTTAATTGTCTTATGGCATTGGCATATGTGTACTTCATATGACGATAATAATATTTTAACGAAAACTCTGTCTGTTTTTTTTATTGTAAGGTGATATTAATAATGTATATAATATCAATTCGTGAATTTATGTGTACTCTTTTCACATGAACTTGGACTTTTTTTTAACACATAGTAAGGTTAAGTTCTTAGTAAGGCCAAATTGGACCACGGGACTGAGAGCCTCCCATATAAAAGAAGCAGATTTTTCAAAAAATTTTGAATTCTAACGGTCGATATAAGTTTAAATTTGGTACATGTACTATTGAGTATACATGTGGTATATTGGTGGGTATACATGAAGAGTAGCTTTCATAAATTGATTCTAGTATCATGGGGCCAAGTGATTGTAGGAGTGTCGGAAATGTCAAGTTCTAATAATTCATCAATATTTCAACATAGTTGATTGAAATTTGGTACAAATGCTATTTTTTCAAATGATGGAACGGTTTCATATACGGGCCAAATTGTACCACGAGATCAGAGGGACTCCCATATAAAATAACTAAACTTTACAAGAAATATTAACAGACAATACAAATCACATTATGCAGGAAGTAAAATCTTATATAATCCATTAATGTAATTTTTTACAATACGCTGGATCCGCCTGCTGGATCATAAAATACGGAACTGATTAAAAGAAGACTAATTTAATTTGAAAAATTAAACCATTTTGTATTTGGAAAATAAAAGACCAATTTTATTTGAAAATAGACAAATTTTTTGTGAAAAAGGACCAACTTCATGTGAAAAGAGTATATTTAAGCAATATATGATATAATAATAAAAACATACCTAAGGATTATTGTAAAGTAATCACAGAAAAACATACACTAAAATATGGATTTTTTACAGTCGATTATGTTTTTTTTTTTTTTTTTTTTTTATTTTTTAATCTTTTGAATTCTTTGAGAATTTGTCTCTCTTACATTATTTTCAGTTTATTATACTTTTAAAAGATTTTTTTATAACTTATAAAAGTGCAATGATCGGATGAAAATTATTCCAGAAATTTAAATGGGTTTTTAATAATATTCTAGAGGTTATATGTCTATATAGGTACTCGTATATCGTATAGTGTATGCATATTTTAATACTTGTAATAATCTGAAAATAATGCATTAAAACAAAAAAAAAAAAAAAAAATATTAATAATAGTTTGAGACCACGAAAATTTAATTTATTTTTCCCAATAGAATTGAAAATAAAATTATAAGAAAATGTTTATTAGTGTTCAAAAGTTTAAAGAAAATTAGTAAATTTTTTTTTTCATTGTATGTGATTCCTTAAAAATTTTATAGAGCACGAAATTGGTTTTTTTTTGAAGATTGTATTAAAATTGAAAATTGTATTAAAATTTAAAATCACGTATTCTATAAAAATTTTATAATGTTGAAAAAATTTGTTTCTAATTATCTGTATAGTGGTAATTTGAGTTTAAGTGAAATGCTGTTTTTTGTTTTTTGATGATTTCCCAAGTGTTGCCGTTTGTCATATAATTTATAAAATTTATTTTGGATGGAATGGGAAATAAATACATGAATTATATTATGTTTTTGTTAGTGTAATTTTAATAAGATTTGAGAATTTAGAGGTTAGAAAAATAATGTAAGGTTATGTTGAAACGTAAATGTCTGTTTGTATTAAATATATAATTAATATTTTTTATTCATTAAAATTAATGAATAAGAACCAGTTTTAAATTGGCTTAGATTGCAAAGTTACTGAGAATTTCTTGGATATTTCGATCATTAAGATACTTGGGTTTCGAAGCCCTTGATAAATTTGCTTTACCACAATCGTTCTAAAAACTCCCAAAGCCCAAATTTTGAGTTTCCAAAATTGCACTCAGATTAATAATTCTGCAGATGTGCCTTATCACGTTTTTTTTAGGAAGACTTACGAAGATCTCTATAGGGGTCTAGAGTTATGGAAATTACACATAGATTTATAATTTTGTAAGTGCATTGCAAGTCTAATTTAAGTTTTTTCAATGAAATCGTGAAGCAGAAAGCATTAAATGTAATCTACCGCACTTGGCAGAATTTTTGTAAAACTAAAGAATTTTACAGCATGATTAAGTTAAGGTTTTAATGCAATTCTTCATGTGATCTATGACTGTCTTTTACAGTACATAAACACAATTTAGTAGGATAAAAGATATCATTAAAGTTATAATTATTGTGATCATATCGTCGAATATTTGAACCGACTGATGGCGTAGTGTTTATTATGTCGACATTTCAAAACTAAGAGTCTTGGTGTTAAATACTGATCAGATCATATCCAATAAAAATATGTTATATCATAATAGTACCCCAAATTCCAAATAGGAAACAGGTGTTACAGATACTAGGTTCATTCATTTACAATGGTATTTCTTTCTGTCTTTTCGATACCTATCCACTACTGGATGCTAGTGGTCATATGTCTTGAACGTTAAGTTAAAATCTGGATAAAATGCTTCTGCATTCATTTCAATCCATCGCTATGTGTAATAAAACAACCAATATTTTATATATCTGTCCAGTTCCCAATATTGCGTAACCACCACATTTGTTTTCGACCAACACCTCTTTTACCTTCAATTTTTCCTTGCACGATAAGCTGAAGGAGTTCGTACTTTTCACCTCACATCACATGTCCAAAATATAATATTTTTCTTTTTTTGATGTCAGTAAGAAGTTCTCAGCCTTTATTTATTCTTCGAAGAACTTCAATATTTGTGACACGATCTATCATGGTAACTATAATAAATAAAAAATTTAATAAATATTATCCATAGAATGTGAGAGAATATCGTTCTTTAATACGTAGTCAGAGGATACCTATAATGCTTTCATTTTTTCTACTACTGAGTTGCTCCTGCTACACTTTTCAAAAGTTAAATAAATTCTTCAATTAATACTGTCAATGCATCAATACCCTTTAAATTGTATTTAATGTTTATTTATGTCACTATAATTGCATGGTTAAGTTGATTACTTGTTTTCATTCCCGCTACTCTTTTCTGATTCATATGTCTCATTTATTTATAATTACTGAAAAAATTAAATTAGTTCAAGTTTAATAATGTGGGAGATTAAAAGAAATCAATCACAATTTTGATACGCAATTTCAATTTTATCACAAGTCTAAAGATTTAATATATTTTCAAAATTAAAATTCTAAATTTATGATTCTAGCTTAAGGGGACATTTTCTAATTCTCAAAATCCTTAAGGCGACATTAAAATTAATAATCACACTTTTTATAGGCTGTATAAAGGCTGACAGGTAAAAACTGTACGCAATCTCTATTTTATCATACGTCTAAAGATTTAATATATTTTCAAAATCAAAGTTCTAATTTTATGATTCTAGCATAAGGCGTCATTTTCTAATTCTAAAAATGCTTAAGGTGACATTAAAATTAGTAATCATATTTTTTATATACAGTCTTTAGGCTTTAAAACCATTTATTATATACTTTTATATTAACTTGCCTGTATCTATGGGTTTATTTTCTAGTTTCACTTAACTTTGACATCTACTTAAGCTGATAAGTGTCATATTTGACATTCCAATTTTATATACAACATTTGTTTTATTTCAGAACCAATTTAAATGTCAACAGTTTGTCATATGTTTTATAATTTGTTTTTTTTTTAAATATTTTTTTAATGTAAAAATAAAAACTATTATTATTAAGTTCACTTACTTTGAATACATTATTAGATTATTAATATTTTGCACCATTCACACCATTAACCATATCAACTTATTATGCCAATTTAAAACAAAAAAAGTAAAAAATAAAAAAACAAAAACACAGAACATTTTTAAGAATTCACCACAATGTTCACTGTTTGCTCATTTGAGGATCTGACATATAAATAATTTATTAAAACTATTTTATAATATACAAGTTTACCAGTTATAAAAAAAAAGTGGTTTTGCCAAAAGCTAATTTTTGGAATAGAACAAAAAAAAAATTAAAAAAAAACAAAAACAAAACAACAAAAGCAAAAACATAGTAACAGAACAGGGTAGAACAACAAAATTGGGTACGTGAGTAACAAAACCACTTTAAATTGTTTCTTTTTTTTTTTTAACTTTTTGTTTCTCTTTTAGGGTTTCAAGAAATTCAATTTTCGGGAAAAAAAACAAACAATAATAAAAAAATAACTACTATTATAAAATAATTTCAATTGTATTCGTATATATATACATGTACACACGAATAACAATTTATACAATAAAAATGAACATTATTGAGATTATGTATTGACTTCAGAAGAAAAAAAAACAAGAAAAAGTCAATGTTTCTGTTTCTTTTAAAACTATTTTTTGTCTCGCTTTTTTGTTTTTTTTTTCCTAGTACTTTTTGTTTATTTACTTAGAAAATTCAATTCAATATGTAACTGTATATGTTACTTATTTTATTGTATTTTTAAGAGTAAACAAACTTTTTAAAGTGAAATTTCGCTAAATTGAACTTAAAAAGCAATTGAAAAAAAAACCAAGTAGAAAAAATTTAACTATAAAAAAAAATAATAGTACAAAATTCAAAATAGAATTAAGTTTAAGTAAAAAATAAAAAAAAAAAAAATAAAGAAAGAAAAAAAAGAGATAGAACGAAAAATAATAATCAAAAAAAAAAAAAAAAATAAAACGATAATCATACCGAGCACAGCGGTATATTAAAGATTAACGGTATTATTTACCGATTTTACTTTACATTTTTTTCTTGTTTGTTGTTATCGTTGTTGTTGTTGTTGTTAGTTGGTATTGTTTTTTTTTTTTTTTTTATATTATATCTTTCTCTTTTTTTTATTCGTTTTATTTTATTTTTTTTTTTTTGTTTCATTTTATTATAAAGTGTTTTGACTTTCTTTTCTAAACGATTCTTATCGACTTACTAAAGTACCGTAACATTAAGATAAATTGACTCTTTCCTGCCGCTACTACTGTTTTTCAATTTTGTTTTTTTTTTTTTATTATTTTTTTGTCTTTTTCTTTTGTAGCCATTTTATTTTTATTGTTTTTTCTTTTTTATTTTTTTTTTTTTGTATATTTGTTTTAATGTATTTTGTTGTTATTTTCAATTTATTGTGATTGCGTTTTTTGTTGTTTTCTTATATTTTGTTGTATATTTATCTTTTTGGTTTTGTTTTGTTGTTGTTGTTGTATACTTACATACTTTTTTATTTATTTTGAGTAACTGTTATATTTTTTTTTTTGAAATACATTTTACAAGTTTAGGTTTTTCGGAGTAGGCACTATTTAAGTTGTAGTGTAATTGATAAAATTAACTTTTTTTATTTTGACCTAAGAGTATGCAATTTTTTAAATGCATGACAAAGCCTCTTAGTTAATTTTAAATCTAATATTTTAATTTATTAAGTTTTGAAAGAGCGCATTAGATAAAATTATAAAGCTATGATCTATGGTTAATGCCCTTTGTTTCCTTGATCGGGAAATTTGTAAAAAGCATGGCTATGATGAGAATTTCATGGTAATGATAAAAATTGTTCCAAAGGTTTCGCAATTGTTTAATTTTTTATTTGGTTTTAGATTCATTACTGGTTACACAAGAAATTGTCATGGACTTAGTGAAAATCCTAGCGTTTCTTGAAAACCCTGACTCCATTCAGACTTCGTCTAACAGTTTGGTCACTGATCTTGTTTTATGACCGAATGGAAGTTGCTGAGGTATGGACGAATACCTTTTTTTCAAGAAATAAGTTAATGTTTTCAAACTCAAAGTTTTCAAAAAAAAAAAAGAAATACGAAAAACATCAGTTCCGTCGGACGAATAATATGTCTTCAATTAATTTGGAACAAAATGTTCTATTAAATATAGTTTCTAAAGATTTAATTTGGCAAAAAAAACCCTCGATGTAAAAAAATATAAGATGAAAATAAACTAAAGAGAAATAAAACATTGAATTGAACTACTTTTCATTGTCTCGTAATCGTTCGGATACTATATATATATTTATATACATACATACATACATATAGATATGAATTTCTAGAGATCTACGTAATATATATAAGAGAAAAAAAATATCGCGAAGAAGTTCTATATTAAGCCAGGAAAATGACAGGCAATTGCAATTTAATGGAAAATTGTATTTTTCTTTTATGGTTTTTTTTTTTTTTTTTTATTTAATTTTCTTTCTTTGTTTCTCGTTTTTCTTCATTCTTTCTCTTTTCTTCAATTTTTCTTCAGTTTCTGAATGGCGGTACAATGACATTAAGATGGGAAAAATGTTATTTCGATTTTTTTTCTTTTCTATTCTTGCGGTTTTGTTAATTCGTGGCTACAAAACAATCTTTGCTCATTTTTAAATGTTAAAAGAATATTATGTAGATTCGCGAATATAAGAATGACGAAGGGTTGTTTTATAATATTTTTAGGGTACATCCATTTTGGTGTAGGGTAGGGTGTTTTAGGGATAAGTTCATAGTTTTGATGATGATGACAGTTTAATTTGATGGTTATAATGCTTGTGCGTGTGGTGTTCAAAAGAAAAAAAAAGTATCTTAAGATTCTATTGTATTTTATTCGAACCTATTTTTTGTTAAAAAATTAAATTTAATGGAAAATAAAAGTTTAATAGTAAATATATTATGGGTTGGTGGGAAATGAGAAAAAAAAATCTAATCATTAAAGTTTTTTTCCACGTCAATTGGTTTTGTTTTTTGTGTAATTAAATAAAATGAAGGTTTAAATGATTTTCATTTTTATTTTGATTTTATGGTTTTTAAAGTTTTTCAAAAAAAAAAATATTTAAGTTCCCAGCTGTTAATGTTGAAAAAATAAAAAAAAATTCGAGAAAATATTTTGTGGGAGTTGGAACAATTTGACTACTTTTTTTTTGAAGTTATAGACTTAAGTATATTATTGAATGCTATTTGAAAGTTCATAACTGAATTTTGTGGTAGGGAATAATTGTTTCGGGTCTGTGTAAAATTTTAATATAATTTGATGAACAAAGACGATGTGAATATATTTTTTATTATTGAATAAAGTTGGTTAAAAGTAAATAAGAAAATTTAATTTGAAGAAAATGAATATACATGGGCAAAATTTATTGATAATTTTCCTCCGCATCTTTCCATATGATGATATCCAACTTTTTTTTACAATCACAACTACAACCACCTTCTTTTTAAACCTGAAAATAAGATTGGACTTTAAGCTAATGTTAAATAGGAGCTTTTAGATTATAGGTGAAGAATACTATAGTCGAAAATCTCAGGGGTTTTCTAAGGATAGATGTCGGTTTTGGAAATCGGAATTAGGGAAGGAAAGTTGTGGAAAAAAGAATTCCCCAGATAATCTTCCTATGCAGTCTTCCTTTAATAATTTCCCTTATCATAAGCTCCTACTTCTTAAAGTTAACCTTTAGATCTGATCTTCAAAACTGGAATTGTGGCTTTTGGGAACAGAGTAAGATAAGAGGCTTGTGCAGTAGGAAATTACAAATTATGGTAACGTAATATAAAGGAGAACATTTTAAGAGATCTATGTAGATAGATATTGGTTTTGAGGATTGAGTTTATGAACGAAAACTTGTTGAATAGGGATTCGGAGTTATTAGATAATCTGCCTCTAAAATTACTCTTTAAAAAAGCTAATAGGTGCTTTTTTAATCCGTGTTCAAAAAAGATGTTTGTGGAATCGGGAATTGTAGATTATGGGTTTTATAAGGTGGAGGCAAAAATTCTATTAACTCGTTATAACTATATGAAGATGTATATTGGTTTTGAGCATAGGGTTTATGAGAGAATTCTTTGGAAACGAGATTCGAAATTTTAGGATTACCTTCCTCAGCACATTTCCTCTGATTATTTTCTTCTGTTCAACCTACGGTTAGGTTAGACCTTGAAAAGCTGTAATGTTTGTTATAAAGGATCTTGGCTCTTAAATGACCCTTGTGTAAAAATTATAAATTATTTGCTATGTACGAGATAGGCGAAAATTTTTGGAATTTTATAAAGACAAATTTTGGTTTCGTAGATAAGGAATAAAAAATCAATCTTGTGGAATGGGAATTCGCAGTTTTCATCTGATTATTTTTCTTTGCAAAACGTAAGATTTAACCTTCAAGAAATGTAATGTTTCAATCTAGCTCCCTTTAGTAAAAAGGAGGCTTGCGGAATAATGGATTATAGATTATGAAGTTAAAAATTACAAGATAGATAATAGTTTTGTGATCGGTATTAGAAACAGAAACTTGTAGAATCGAGATTTGGAATTATTAATTATGAATTGTAAAAGGATAATGAATATGAAGAAAAATGTTAGGTCGTTATAATTAAACTTCATTATGTACAAAAGATAATCCCTATTAACAACGAATACATCAGTTGCTTTGCCACTACTTGAAGGAGTTTAGGGCATTCACCAAGTCTATTTAGGCTAGGCTTCAGTCTTTTTAATTCATTATATTCACTAAGCCGTAGACTTTCCACTGGAATGGCGGTGTTTTTATAACTACGACATTAGTTAGTTATAGGCGTTATAGCAACCGATTTTCCTCAACCAGTTTACATAACAGTAATGAATTTCTATAAACAAATAGATTCTAGTCTTAATACAATTCTTATTTCATACAACCATTACCATTAAAATAGTTTTAAAAAGATATTTGCCATTCTATAAGATATCCATAAAACAAAGTTTTTGATCAAACTGAATTGTTTCAGCTAAGTAATGTGAACAAATAAGTTCTATTAAGTCACAAAAACTGTGTAAATGTGGTTAAATATAAAGGTATCATGAAATCATAAAACAAATGTTGCGATTAATCAACTGTTTCAAAATTCCATTAAAACCAATTTATTAGAAATAAATATTTTCAAGATTTATTTTAATTATAGAAAAACAACAACCCCTCTAATACAATAGGGGCTGTTGTTTGTAATAGGGAATATTTATATTTTTAAAATTATTTTTATTATTATTATTAAGTAATTTTCCATTAAGTATGTTAAAAAAATTATTGAAATGTCCTTCATTTTTAATTTATTCCAGGTTTCAAAATATAATATAATGTATGTAATATATTTTTTCTTTTCTCGTTCATACCTACATATATACATATGTATATATATATACATTCGTTCAATTTTAACACACATGAAGTATTTAATATACCTACATAGATTAACCTCAAACTTTGAATTAATGACCAAAAACTTGAACGTAAATCAAATAAAATTTTCCTACATATATACATATATGCGTAATATAACGTACATACGTATATGTATGTACGCATTCGTATACGCATACATATTTTCATTTTACTTGTGATGAAAATGGGATTACATGTGAAACCTACCATGAAAAAAGAATAAGAAAATAGAAAAATAACAAAAAAAAAATAAAAAAATAGAAATAAAAAAAAAAAAAAAATTTAAGAAAATGTTTTCCACATCATATTACACACATGAATCACAGAATACATCAGTACTCATACTCGTATATGAAAGAAAGAAAATGAAAAATGTTTTCAAGGTTCTTTTCATTTTCTATAGACTTTGGCGATTTTATGAAATATAATTTTTATTTTTTTTTTTTTTTCTTGTTTTTTTTGTTGTTGTTTTCTTCAATTTTTTTTTTTAAGACTTGTATAACCTTCTTGTCATTCATTTTTGAAGGAAAATTAACGTTTTCGAAGAAACAAGAAAAAGAAAAGGAAGAAAAAAAGCATCATAAAAAAAAACCATTAAGTCAGTCAAGCATTACGCATATTTTTTTTTTTTTTTTTCCAAAAACATTCGTTCATTCATTAATTCATACACATGAAAGTGAAAACTATTATAAGTTTTTATTTTTTCTATTTTTTTTTTCTTATACTTTTCTTAGACTTACTTCCTTACGCTGCTGCTCATCTCATCCTTCAAAATCAATCCTTTTATACGTGTTTTTTCTTAAAAATATTCGTAATCATACCTACTAAATAGGAATAATTTTTGACTTAAGGTGTACGTATTATTAATGATATATAATAATGGTACGTATACACTAAAAATGTACAGTGGGTATCATAAGGATTACTAGGTTTTAGTAAATAAATTCAATTAGATACAAAATATAGGTAGGTTTCACATAAAAGTAAATAATTAAGTCTAATTAAACCATAGCAGGATAAATGTTAGGCTATAGCTTCTTGATTAAAGGGCTAAACAATCAAAGGACACTTAATGAATTGAACTGCCCTAGAGATATTTAAATGAAATTGTTGGCGTTATAGAAACCTATTATATGAAGTTACTAAATCTTCAATTCGTAATTTTTTACTTCACCAACATTGAAATCTGCCAACACGCCGTGGGCTCAAGTTAATTTTGTGGGTGCACGAAAGTTAATATCCCCGGTCACCAGGTATTTAAGAACACGGAACCCAGGAAAGAATTTTGCATAAGTCGCACGTCAACAGTTGAACACTCAACTTTTGGATAAATGTCAGTATTAAGAAATTTGGAAACAAATTGATTGTGTTGAAAATATACTGTCTTATCGCAACTTTTTGAATATTATACTATCATTAGTAATACAGGAGGTTTCCAGAGCAGAGCGGACCATAGACCAGGAGGTGAAAGAGGGGGTTCAGATGAACAAAAAATATACCCTTGATACTATGTCTAACCATTTTCGAGATAACTGTCCTAAAAATAATTTTGTAAAATTTTAAAAAAAATAGCACCATTTTCGCCGATGTACAATATTCATTTAAGTGTCAGTAGGTAGACAAAGTTGTGGGGTTTCATAATCATGTTCAAAATCTCCATTATCTTTTATGGTTAAAGAGCCACGAAAACTGGAATTCGAAAAATAATGATTATTTAATTGTTTTTATTAAATAACTGTAATTTTTGCATAAAAAAACCGTTAATTTTTAAAATGACCTATTCCTCAAATTCAATTTAAGTCAACACAATTTTCTCATATCACTTACTTTGTGGAAAAACTTTTAGTTCATCTGGACTTACTCTATTACCTCCAGGTCTATGTACCGCTGACCTCTAGACACTATATAATAACTTAGAGTTGAAATAATTGTCCTTCCTTTGTCCTATACTGAAGTTTAAAATATTCAAATTCCCTTTCGATCTTTTACGTTCTCTGTTTTCTATCCAATATACTGCACAAGTAACGGTGTAATCCCTTTATATTAATTTAAGAAAGAGAAAGGAACTAGGAAATATATCTAACTAGTTGCTTTTTAATCATCTCATTACAATTTAACTGGAAGCTACCCTTCTTCTTAAATGTAGGTGCTACAATATAATTGTAAATACTGCAGCATTCAAAAAATTCAAACTTACCGAACTTCATTAACTCGAACTTCCGAACTCGATGCACGTATATTAGATTCTTAAAGTAAAGGAGTATTGGGGAAGTAAAAAATGATGAGAAAGGAGAGATATTTACTCAACTTACACACATGGTTCAAACTTAAGATTACCAATCCTAATCAATATAGGATTTAAAGAGAAGCCATATTAGTCCATAGTCCTTCCAATGCTGCTGGACGCACACATCAAAAAATGATTAAACTTTTTGATACTTGTTGTACTTTTACAACAATGTAATATTTTTTAAGATTTTTTTTTTTTTTTTACATTATGGTAAAGGTGACAAATTACTTTTATGCGTGTACTTATTTATTTATATGTATATATATATTTTTTTTTGTGCAATCTTAGAATCTTTTATAATTTTTTAACTGAAAAAAAAATAACAACAACAATAACAATAATAACAAAAAAAAAATTATATTATTTTCTTTTGTTACTAACTTGGCACCTTTAAAATATAGACGAGTTCGCTTATGGCACGTACAATATTTTTCTATAATATATGAATCCTTACTTTAAGTACTTTCTATTTTGGTTTTCCTAGAAAAAATCGTTTGTAAGTGTGTGTGTGTTAATAAAAAGTAAAAGTTGTATGGAAATTGAGGTAAAAAATTTTTATACAAAATATGAAAAAGTGAAAGGTAAAAAAAAAAAAAAAAAAAAATAAATAAAAAAAATAAAAATAGAAAAAAAATCATGCCTACCGTATCATAGGAATCATATCTTTAATATATAAAAAAAAAATACGACATTTATGTCATATATTTTATGTAAAAATATTTTTTTTTATATTTTGCTCTTAGCAATAACACGGTATAACAGAAAAATGTCAGCTCAGTTCTTCAGATCATAGTATATATGTAGGCATGAATTGTATGTTTTATATATATATATATACAATTTTTTTTTTTTTGTAAAAATATTCTATAGGTTAAACTCAAAAAATAAAAATAAAAAAAAAAAAAAAAATATGATGAAAAATGAATTATTTCAGAATTTAATGGAATGGACGGAAAATAATAGACCAGAAAAAAAATGTATTAATTTTGTGTAATAATAAAATGGCAGTAGAAAATAAAAAAAAAATAAAATAAAAAGATTTGAATTTATTTTTTCCAATTTTTTTTGGTTTTCCTTTTTTTTTTTTTGATGTTGTTGTTGTTGTTGTTCTTTTTGTACAAATGAAAATTTATGTACAGGTTTATGTAGGTGGATAGATTGAATGTCCCATTGTTTTTTTTTGTGCTGTTGTTGTTGTTGTATTTTTTTTTTTTTTGATGTTGTGTTGTATTTTTAAAACATGTGCATGTGATTTTTTGAATAAGTTATGGAGATTTTTTGGTGCATTGATTTAATACCCAAAAAAAATTAAAGCAAATTAATTTTATTTGCCTTTCAGGTTTTAGGGTGCGGTTATGCTGGAGCTACGATAAGTGATAAGAGCGTCGATAAGAGCATAGCGTTGACAATTTATGCTGTTTATCGATTATCAAAGAGATGCTCCAAAATAAAAAACCTCTGTTTAAATCATGTATATAGTTTTTTACGCTATGCTGTTATCGGTGCTTTGAGGAAGCTCGTAGCTCCTTGTTGTGATCAACAGGTATATGAAATCTATTATGTTTGAAATTTTAGATGATTTTAAAATAATCGTTCGCTCACTGGGTATCTTTGTGTTCGAGGACTGAAAGAATATTTCGAAAATTGTGTCCAATTTTTTTTTCTAAACATAACAATTAAAATAAGGTTTTACAGTTATTTTTAATATCATGGTTTTAAGCCTTTCCCAGGATATTTATAGATATATTTTTCGAGGAATATTTATTAGGTTGGATTTAGGTGTCTATAGCTTTATGTTTTCAATATTTAAATTATACCGCTTTCCTGATTTAGTAAAATCCTTTCCCTTTCAAGAACCTTGAATAAAATATTTTCCGAAAAAAGTTTATAAATATCAGTTCCCATAAACAGCTGTACAAAGATCTACAGCTAGCATCTCTAAATTAATAAAGATTACCTCTCTCCTAAATTAATAAAGAAAATCGGTCAAATCGTTTCTAATTTAGAGTTAAGTATTGAAAAAACCTATAAAAAGCTGTTGGGCCGCAATGGGTTAATGGAACTCAACAAAATTTTTTTGGGGCTTTCTTTTTAGCCAAAGCAGAATTTCGTAAAATCGGACAAAATTTGGACCCAAAATGTTTTTTGACCACCCGTCGGCCCGACATGGGTTAACAAATTCCAAAACTGTTAATAGGGTCAACTCAATCCTCAAAGAGCATCACGTATACCAAATTTGAAGTCAATCGGTCAAATCGTTTTCATTTTAGAACAAAGAAGTTTAAATACTTGCACCACAGCCCCAACTTGGCGGTCCGTTAGAGCAAAATTTTTGGGCCACGATTTCTTTCCGTACCCAAAAACCTCTATATACAAATTTTCATGAAAATCGGCTGGGCAGTTTAGGAGTCTATTCGCTACATACAAACAAACAAACAAACAAACAAACATACAAACAAACTTTCCCTTTTATATATATAGATTTAAATTGGTATACTATGAGAAATGCTAAATGACAAGCACTTCATTGAAATTATGTTAGAGTAAAATTACTTTCTACTTTATGATTGCGTCTCTCATAAATCCACAGATTTATTATATAAATTATTTTTTAAGTATTTAAGTATTAAGAAATTCAACGTGTAATTAGTAAACGCAATAGTACTAGGTCTGAAAATATGTGGATTTTCCATAGATACATTTATTTTTTAAAAATTTTAATATAAATGATGACCCTAAAGACAACGCGAGAACTGGATCATCACCTTAATTAAAAATTTATTTTAAAGAACTTTTAAAGAAGAATTTTTCGTTTTAGAACTTTTAGGTTTCGAATAAATTAAATAATTATTTTAAGATTTAAATTAATGCAATAAAACTATTATGGTACTAATGTTATTTTTTTTTTATTTTGAATAGAAAATTCAAGCTTTGGCCTTTGTTATAGGATGAATATTAGGATACAATTAAATGAAAAGACATTTTAAAGTATTTATTAAACAAATTTGCTTGTTTAAACACTACATACACTAAATGAGAGGGAGTTCGATTGCGAAACAGAATTGTATTCTTAGAGTATGCCACATACATCTACCTACCTAAAGTATGTTGTCGACACATGACGCGTTCGTTACATTCTTCAATATTATTCTAAAAAATTATGAGATAACATTTATAAAAATTTATAAAAATATTATTAATAAATATAAGAAAAAATCCTACATTATGGAAAATCGTGTGTGGGTTTTATCTATTAAATGATGTTCAAACAAATTTTGGTAGAAAACTATATGGCCCGTAAACTTTTAATTTGAAATCAATGCGTCATAATTAGTGTCAATTACTTTTTTACACATATGTTGAGAAGTAATTTGAATAAAGCAGTTGGTAGAACAACGAGTTTTAAAAATTTATAACATTTAAAAACAAATTGATGAAATAATTTTAATAATTGTTAAATTAAATTTGCTATAAAATTTATATTTTTTTTAGAATGTTGAAAATTCAAAAGTACTTAAGAATTATAAAACCTTCCTATAGACATTTTAATAGACAACTTATAATGGAAAATATGGACGAATAGATAGAAACTAATAAGCACATTCCAGTTAAAATTTTGAAAATTCTAGAAATTATAAATTTTGATGCCTCCAATAAAAATATCTTAATATTTAATTATATCTATCATATTCGGAAGTGGTTCGGAAAATGTAAAGTTTTTGATAGGCTTATAATTAAATATTTTTGATTCTGAAAAATAATAAGGTAATTAATTAACTAATTAATAGAAGTGAAGGAAGAAATTTTATAGAGACATTTTGTTTGAAAAGCTTTTTAAAAAATCAAATTATTATACCCGTATGACTATATAGCCAAAGGGTATAATAAATTTGCCATTACGTTTGTGACGCAGAGGAGGAGAGGAGGTAGATATAGACTCAAGTGTATGGATCGGATCAGAATCGAAAAATAAATCAATTTAGCTATGTATGTCCGTCCGTCACCACGATAACTCAAAAACTAAAGGAGCTAGGATCTTGAAATTTTCGCAAATTCGTGTTTTTGCAATAGCCGTCATCATAGCATAGCCGTCATCATAGCATAGCCGTTCATGGGTTTGGGTAGCTGCCATACAACTTCTTATTTTATATGAGCATTACTCTAAACCAATTAAAGCTGGGTGTCTGAAATTTTGCCAAAAATAGTTTAGTGTAATGGCCAAAGTTTCAGCAAAATTTGGTTGGTCTACTGCAGTGGGTTCGAGTAGTTGCCATACAACTTCTTAGTTTATATGAGCATTACACTACACCTAATAAAGCTGGGTGTCTGAAATTTTGCCAAAAGTAATCAACAGACCTATGTCCAATATTGCGAAGTACTACTTTTATTGAATATCTGTCCCATTGCTCAGTGGTAAAGTGGCTGCTTTTCAATCGAAAAGTCTCGGGTTCAAACCCAGGTTGAAACATATTTAATAAAACAAATATAGTGCATATTACAATAATTTAATAATAAGTCCAAATGTCAAATCGGCAAAGGATTAATGTTATCAGGTACCATATCAGGTACTATTGTCTGGTACCACAAATAAATAAAATAAATAAATTAACCTATTGCGATACAATTTACCATGTGTAATTGTCATTTACATTATTTACTATTTTTCTGTTAATTTTTTTTCAATAATATCTACTTCAACTTGAAAACACACATTGCAAACACATATATGCAAAATTCTGAATTAGGAGATGTTTCAGTGTTCTGTCCAGAACCAAGGTATGCACTCTTCTTTTGGATATTTCTTTCATCTTTAATCACAGATATGCATTACTTTTTGAGGGTTCATTTGAATATCAATCGCATCACTCGAAACTCTTTCATTTTCATACTCATGTTCTAATTTAAATTGCTTTCAAACAAATTTTATCATGTTTGCAAATCCTGTTATTTCAAATCCATTCCCGTAGAAAGAGTATTGAATTCATTTTTCAAATAGCTTTAAAGTTCTAAAAGCGTATTAGGTGTATAATATATAATATATATTTTTGGCTATTTTACGGTTTAACTAGTATCCGCGTAGGACCAAATGACTATATATAAAAGATAGCTGGTGTTGCCAGCTTTCAAAAAATATATAGCTTTAATGGCGCATATTATCCTTTAAGGACGAAAAGGACATTTAAAAGTATCCTTGTTATTTTAGTGTATTTTACAAAAAACGGTATATCTAGCGATCTGTTCAATATATATATATTCAATCAAAGCTATTAAGATGACGGTCTGGAGAATATTTAAACGTTTGTTTGATGACGATAGGTGTTGCCGTTTTGGAGATATTGCAATTTCAAGTGGAAATTTAAAACAAAAAAAAAAAAGCACCCTGTATTTTTTATTATACTGTTAGAAAGGTCTTTTGACACTCTTTCAAACGGTATATAATAAGTATGGTATATGTCGACAAATAGCCCCACCAGAGAACATGAATGAAAAACTGACACAACAATTTTATTAAAAAATACATTTTCATACTTTATTTCTCATAAATTTATTTTGCCAAAAAATATTTCCATAGCTTTAGCGAGCAAGAATTTTAGAGTTTGTTACAAAATCAGGATTATACGCTTTTTCCAGAATATTTATACATATGTTTACCTGAGATTCTGAATTAGGAGGGATTTTAGAGTTGGATTTAAAATCAGGGTTTCAATCATTTGTTTAGCGGGGGTTTGGGGGCGGCAGCCCCCACTATTTTTAAATTTTTATTTGTTGAAATATGCATGTAAAAAATTACCGTTTTTAAAAAATAGTTTGTCATTAAATTTTGATTTTTGGAATTTTTTTTTTGGAATTATTTTTTTTGCAATTGTTTTTTTTTTTGGAATTTTTTTATAACTGGAAACATATTTATAACATATTAAAATTTTTTTTTTCAAAAATTAAATTATTTAATTCATTTAAAAAGTACGGCTGAAAAAATTGTAATACATATCAACAGCTGAAAAAATTGTAAAACATATCAACATTTTTTTATACAGAAAAAATTACAAAACAAAAAATTTTTTATTTCATAAATGCTTATATCTTCTAAACGCTTTAATATAGACATACCTTATGATGCCCAAATTATAGCAAAAAATAAGAACTTTCCAACGATGTAAAAATATTTACAAAATTTTGAAAAATATGAGTTTTAGAGAAAGGATGTTAAAAATTTTTTTTTTTGTAAAAATTTTCAACTTTGAACTACAATATCTCCAAGAAGGCAGCACCTATCGTCATCAAATAAACGGTAAAATATTCTCCAGACCGTCATCTTAATTATTAGCTTGAACTGAATACATATATATTCAACAGATTGCTAGTTATAACGGTTTTTGTAAAATAGACTAAAATAACAAGGATACTTTCAAATGTCCTTTTCGTCCTTAAAGGATAATAGGCGCCATTAAAGCTATATATTTTTTTAAAGCTGGCAACACCAGCTATCTTTTATATATAGTCATTTGGTCCTACGCGGATACTAGTTAAACCTTAGAATCCCCTATTTTTTTATTGATATCTTCTGTTTATGTACATTTTAATATTAACTTATTTTTCGAACTTTTTTTGAAACTCTCTTTGGAGAGTCCAACATAAACGCACCCTTAGAGATAATTAAAATGATAATATTTATGTGTTCTTCTGTTCTTTATCTGGATTCTTTAAAAAAATTGTTGAATTTCAATCACAATGCTAATAAATTTTAATTTAATATAACAATCCAATAACATCCAATCAAAATACAAAAGAGCTATTAGCAAAAACTAATTCTATTATGTTGTTTTTTTTATTACATAAATGGTTTAGTATAAATATGGATGTGTCAGTTAAAAATTGACGTTTAATGTTCCCGAAAGAGTATAAAAAGGTAAAATGGAATAATCCACAAATTGAAAAAGAAAATGAACCCTAAAACTTATGCATATGAACAATATATATGAAAATGTACATTATATACATTATGTAGAAATATTATATTATTATATAGGAGAGGGAATAATATGGATGACTTATGGGTATATTAAGTTTAATTTTCAACAATAGCAATAACTAAAAAAAAAAAAAAATAAAAAATCAGGATATTTCTGGATATAATACAGGAAGTTGAAAATGCTTTTATGGAAAATTATATAAGTATTAAAGAAAATTATGTTAAAAGTTTTCTGCTATTTTCTCTTTGTTTTTATTTGATTTTATTCTACTTTTGTTTTTTTATTTTTCGCTTTTTATTATTACTCTTGTTGTTTTTGTGTTGCCAAAGTTTGAATACATAAAATTTTAGGGGGATTTAAAGAAATCTTTTAAATTTTTTTAAATATAATCCTTCTAAGGACGAACTCTAAGATATTAATAACACTGTAATTTGATATTAAGATTTAAGGTACTTCAAGACTGATTAAACTGTTTTTGTTGCATTCTTTTAACATTTTATGTCCCATGTTATGAAACTGCCAAATTTAATTACATATTTCAAAAACTAGTAATAAATGATTTTAATATGGTGGATAAAATCATTAATTAATAATGATTTTAAAGGAACTGCCGACCTCTTTTCTCGAAAATTTGAATGTTTCGAGAATTTATTCAGTTCAGAAAAGATTTTCTACTTATACTTTGATCTACTTCACATACCTTCTTCATAGGCCGCATTACTGGTATTCGACTTCGTTACTCTGGCTTCTCACGGTTAAGTAGTTAAAAACTTTTTTATCCAGCAAATAGAATTCGAAAATTAAACTATGTATCAAAAGAACTAATTGTCTAAGTCATCTTTCAGTACTAGTATTTTTATTGAATACTTTTTGAATACTAGTAATACCAAATTATAATTTTACAAGTACTAAGTAACTAGGTCATTTATACTAGTATTTTCATTGAACACATTTTTGAAGACTAGTAATAAATGATTATTATTTTATAAGTACTAAGCCAACTAAGTAATCTTTCAATACAAGTATTTTTATTGAATATACTATTTTGAATACAAGTAAAAAATTATTATAATTTTATAAGTACAAAGTAACTAGGTAATCGTTCAATACTATGATTTTTATTGGACACTATTTTGAATACTAATAATAAATGATATTAATTTTATAAGTACTAAGTAGCCAAATAATGTTTCAATACGAGTACTTTTATTGAACACTATTTTTGAAGACAAGTTTAAATGATTAAAACTTTATGATTACTAAGTAACTGAACACTATTGAATCTAAATAATCTTATAATCTTTCAATAATAATATTTTTATTTAACACAATCTTGAATACTGTATTAATAAATGATTATAATTTTATAAGTACTAATCAACTAAGTAATCACTCTATACTAGTACTTTTATTAAACACTATTTTGAATGCTAGTGTTAAATGATTAAGATCAGATGTTGTACGAATTTTTATTCTATTTAGTAAAATTATTTAAAAATTACTAAACAAATTGTTAACCTACTGTTATTTAGATATTGTACTGATTTCAAAAGATTGTTGTAATATTTTCAATTATATTCATTATACATATGTACTTTATCATTATTTACTAAGTTCCATTAAGTAATTTATTCCAAATCTCATTATCTTGATTAATTTTCACTTTTACAATAAAAAAACTTTGATCCTATTTTTTTTTTCAAATCCTTGCTATTCATTTTCATTTAACCGTTTTAGAACTTTTAGATTTAATTTAAGGATAAAACATTTATATCCTGTTTTTGTGCAATAATAGGAATTCTTTTGATACAAGAAATTAAATTCGAATATTTTCGCTATTAGAAATTACCTTTCTATTCTTCCTCGTATTTAATGAAAATAAAATAAGAAAAAAAAAGGATATTCAGAGGGATATTTTCCAATTTTTATTTTGTTGGTGGTTGTTTTTTTTTTTCTCATAATATTATTTTCCAAAGTAAATTGAAATAAATTGGTTACTTGTGTTAAAGGGATGAATTCGACATATAAGGAAATGGTCTTAAACTATTGATTTATTGTTAAAGTTTTGCATTCATTTCATCGGTTTTAACAATATAATGGCTTTAAATATATAGGTACATCTATATATATATATATTGATTGTAGGTATATATTAATGTAAGTATATATATATATATATATGTAATTTCTATTTTTTCAAATACCACAAAATATCGTAGGATATGCATATAGTATTTAACTACACTAGTACAGTATATTCTTAATATACCATAGTTTAATGTTAGCCTTTTCACTTTTTTGCTCCCATTGTTCAAAAGCAATAAATAACAGTTTGTTATACTGTTCTTATCATTATTTTTGTTTTTCGAGTTTTTTTGTTTTTTTCTCCCAGTGTTTTTTTTCCCCAGGATCAGGATAGTACAATTTTATTATTTTGTTCGTTCTTTTGGTGGAGATGAAATCAACATAAGCTAAGAAGCAAGCAACACCAAAAAACTGAGCTGTATGTAATAGCGCTGTATATAGAGCTGTATATAAATAGGTATATTAAAAATAATATGTGTAAAAGAGACAGAATGAGTGCAAGAAAAAATCATTGAACAACAAACAAATTTGCGAACACATTAGAAAGAAAATAACAGTAAAAACAAAAAAAAAAAACAAAAATCAGCCCACTTAGAAGGATATTAATGCCCAAAAATAAAAGGATATACCAGTTTTATTTATCCGCATTTATAGATATGTAACTGTAAAATACAATATTAAATAATATATACATTCAAGTGTGCTATATATGGGAAATTCCTATTTGGTTGGATATAAACTTTCGAGAATCAATATATCGCAGGTTAAAATCTTGTGTTTTGAAATCGAGCATTTTAAAAGCATGTAATACTTTTTATTTATTTTAAAAAGTATTACATGCTTTGTTGGGTACAAAATTGGTTGGTTGGGTACAAAATTCCAAAAACTAAAACCTATTCAAAACAAAGGAGATGGTAGAGTAGAGTCTGTCTTATTCTAGTATACTCTAAAGAACATTAGTATGGCAGCTATTCGTAACCTCTACACTAGGCTATTTATTTATATTTTGTGCAGATGTTGACCATTAAACTTAACTGTTATTGACAATATTTAAAATACTCAAGTCCATTAGATATTCAGTCATGCTCATATTACAAAAAAGTTGTGGGCAGCTACTTGAATCCGCTGCATTAGACTAACCAAATTCAATACAAACTGTGGCAGTAAAATCAACTACTTTTGACTACTAATTTTGAGGCACCCAGCTTTATTAGGCACAAAGATAAGCCCATGTAAAAAAAGAAGTTGCATGACAGCTACTCGAACCAGTTTAGTAAACACGTTTCCATTATTTGGCTTGTATTTTGAATGTTTGGCACCTTCGAGATTTTTTCCACAAATTTTAAACTCGAGATATTTTTCGTGAAATTTTCGTCCATTTCTACTTTTTTTCGAGATTTTTTTGAAAATATTCCGAGAACGCAAGATTTTAGTAATCAAGACTTTAGAAACCCAAGATTAAAAAAAACGAGATTTAAAATCACGAAATTTGGCGATTCGATATTTCAATTCACGATATTTCAATATTCATTTCATTCTTATCAAAATAGTGGTTATAAAGGATTTTTTTATTTTTTAAATATTAATGTGTATAAGTTTTGAACGCCATATTTTTGTATTTTTTTCGGCAGTTTTCAGTTGTTGCAAAAGGAAATTACTTTAAAAGGAATCGTTAATTTTTATTGGATTAAAACAAAATTATATTTTTAGAAATGGCAAAAAACCAAAAATTATTTATGAAATATAATATATAATATGTAGGTATGTGTTTGTTTGCTAAAAACATGAGCTATTAAGAAAATCCTTTTCAAATTTTAATGAAAAAGGACACCAAAATAAAATTAAATATCCATGTATAGGATAAAAAAAAGGGATGATAAAAAATACATAGCATTGATAATTTATACTTATTATTTAATAAATTTTGAATAGCGTTACTTAAAACGGAAATTGAAATATAAATATATTTTAATCAAAAAAAAATTATATATGTTCCTATTATATTTTAAATTATATCATTCCTATATGATCCTGCTAGGATAATAATAAAAAAAAACAACAACTAAGGCAAAAGTTTTGCAAATAAAAGTTAAAAATTTTTTAAAATTTAGGTTGAAATCAAACTGTAATTGATTAAATCGATACTAAAGTACAAATTCAAGTACCTTTTATATACTCATTACTTTCGCAAGTACAAGTAAATATTGTGAAATCAATAAGTCCTCTACAAATTCAAGTACAGCAAAAGAATGTAAGTACTTGTAATTTCAAGAAAGGTACTTAAAATTTGAATTGAAGTACTTCCCGAAAAGTACTTATATTTAAATTATTAGTTATTTTGTAATTATTATTTATATATATGTCTATTTTTAGTTACTAAAAGTAGCATTCGTAAGTAAAAAGTGTTTGTGGAGGTTTATTTAAACAGTTTTAATTTGATAAGTAATTTTTCTCAGTATTTTTTTGAAAAAGTTAATCTTCTTTAGCACATTTTAAAAAAAAAATTGCCTATATAGTTTCATTCTGTCCGTTTATCCACGCACTCTTTTACAAAACTGGGAAGCTGTTTCGAAGATATTTGGACTGCAGGTACATATTGTAAAAAAGTTAATTTCATGGGAGTATTGTTTGCTCTAGCCTCCCTCATTATGAATTTACATCTTCCTAAAGTGGAGAAAAGCCCTTAAAATATAAGTATGAGTTAGATGAAACTGTCATTAAGTTTGCTTTCAGATACTGTTTACTATCAACAACAAGGAGTTTTGAGCAGTCAAAATACAAATTTTATTTTAATTTTAAAAATTCTAAAAAAGTCTAAAGTTTAAAAATTTTAATTTATTATTTTATATTTCCTACTCATTTTTCAAATATTAAATTCAAGAGAATCTTTGAATGATATGTTTTATAAATAAGATAAAAAATATCGAGACATCTTCATAATTTTAACTATACTTATCTGTTAAATTAAAATAATATCATACATAAGTATTTCCTTTGATTTTCTTTTGCAGACTTGTATGTCATTTTTAAAAATTCATTGTGAATTGTAATCAATATTGTTTTCAATTGCAAAAAAAACTCAAGTTTAACTTTGTTCAATAAATTAATAATTTTTCATCAATAATTTCTCAAAATTTCTTTTAACAATTAGTAGGAAACAATCCCTAAAAAATTATTTTAAAAAACAAAATAGAAAAAAATTTTAATTAATTTAGAATTTTTAATATAAAGATTTTAACATGTATAGCTATCTTACTTATATTTGAAAGTAGGCTAATTAGTATAGAAGATTATTTGAGGAAATCTTTGAATTAACGGGTGTCTCATTATATAGATTATATTGAAAATTATAAGATGTTGTAAAGATAGTAATGAAAGTGGAAGGTCCTAAGGACAGAATATTGAAGATAATGATGGGCTCTTATTATTATCAGATACATTTTTAAGAGCTGGTGATCTTAAAAGGAATTGGTAAATCACTTTGATTACATAGCAGTAAGTTCGTATATAAACTTCAAAATTTTATTTTATCTTAAAACTCTAGCGTACATTGACATTTTGGACTTTTTGGAATTAAAACTTTTAGCCGAGATGAAACGCATAACCGTAAATGTTACACCTTTTATTTCTTTTTCACATTTGTGCTTTCCATTTGACTCTTGCGTCTAATATCATGAAGGTTCCAATTTTGCATCATTTTCATAGGGAATTTCTTTTATTTCAATAGGCATCTTAATTTGTATGTAGCTACAGCTTTATTTACCCATTAAAAAAAATCGTGGATGAATAACAAATATCGCATGGGACTTGGAATGTTACCTTAACTACATTGAGACATCATTGCACTAGAATATCTAAATTTGCTATTACGTTTTTGACGCAAAGAAGGAAGGGGGGTAGGTATAGACTCAAAGGTATGGATCAGATCAGAATCGGAAAGTAGATCGATCTAGCTATGTATGTCCTTCCCCATGATAACTCAGAAAATAAAGAAGCTAGGATTTGGAAAATTTTCACAAATTTCTTTTTTAAGTCGTCTCAGAGTTGACACAGTCTACTTAACTACATTGTTCCTCGTTTTAATTTTTATTTTGCATCGACTGTTAAGATTCCTATTGACTACTTCCTACATGTTTTAGTCAATCAATGTATAAAAACTTAAAGTATTTTATAAAAAAATATAAAAAAATATTCGATTTGAATTAAATAAAAATTTTAAATTAATAACAAAGACACAAAATAATGAAAATATAAAAGAAGAATGAAAAAATTAAAGAATAAAGTGATTTTAGTATTCAAAACAAAGTTACAAATATAGTCCAATCAATAAACACTCTTCTAAATGCATTCTTGATAAATTTGCATTTGATTAATTATGGCTATATGAAATAAATCCCAATAAATTCCTAATAAATGAAAAATTCCGAATGAAAATCATGAAATCATGAAATATTGTCATGACTTATTCTCCTACTAGGCCGGGAGATAATCCGACATTTCGAGAACTTACTTTTTACTCCTCGTGGATGAGAACTTCATCAATGATATGGGTATTAACCTTGTTAAAGGCTCCTTCTCTAGCTAGCAAATATCTAACAAAGTCGCTTGAGCTATATTCCGTTTAATTTATAGAATACTTAATTGTTCACTACTTCATGAGGTACCAATATTGTTCAAGTATAGTAAAAAATTCCAAAAACTGCAATAAATACCTACTCCCGGGATTTATATTATTAGGAAATAACTTATGATAGGAGTTTTCCCATACACAATTTTAGTATCAATTGCGAAGGGAAATTCACATATTATAATATAACAGAAATATCTATACAAATCTGTATATCCTGTTATTTATAATACTTTTATAAATATACACTTATCATATATACACATGTCAACTTCCTCATTTTATATTGTGTTCATAATATTTCAAAAAAAAAGAGGAAATAAGCTTCAATATTGTTTTAATTATTTTTAATTTTCACATTTCCATCTTACATACTAATATGAATGATTCAGATTTTCATTATGATCCTTTACTGTTAAAAAATTTTAAATTGAGTTCTGAATATAGAAATGTTGAAATTAATTATGAGTTTTTGTGACTATATGAACGTAAAGATATAAGAAGTATTCAATATTTTTAATATTCTATTTGGAAAATTTTTTCATTTTCATCACAATTTAGAGCAATAACCTGAACTCTTTATTGAAATTGAAAACGATACACTAAAATGATGATAATAATGATTCAAGTAACTAAACATAAGTGAATAACTTTAGAGATTGAAAATACTTTTCTTTAAAAGAGCATTTTTTTTTTAATTTCGAATTTCCACTGAAAAAATTTGAATATCAAATCGGAAAAATTTTATTTTATAAAAGGGAAAGAAAAACGAAAGTTACACGTGAATAAATAAAGTCAATTTTTTATCGAGACATATGATACATACGAGTATCTGCTTTAAAACCAGGGGTCCGGAACGAAACGAAATAAAAATGACAAGTTTCGGAACGATTTTTTTTCGGAATAAAAAAATATCCTTGAAGTTATTGAAAATCTATCATTTCGGAACTTTATTGGAGTTCAATTTTTATTACGTTCTTTTTGAAACTTTAATCTCAAAAAGCAAAATATATCAGGTTCCGGTGAATGGCGGTGAAAATAAAGTTCCATACGCTTTTACAATTTCTCGGGGCGTAGCAGCCGGACCGACATAATTTCGGAAAGTTCGGCTCTTAAGACCGCCCCAGCAATTTGGCTGCAAACATTTTGATGCCACTTTAGGGACTTTGCAAATTTTTTTCGCCTTACTATTGTCTAAAAAGCTTCTGGTTCCTAAGATACGAGGGCTGGAACTTTCAATTTCAAATCGAATTGGATCAATTTTGAATCGGAATTGTTCCGAAAAGAACTTTATTTTTAGTTCAATTTTAATTCGTTCTTCGAATCGATTAAATTTCGCTCCAATATCGTTACGTTCCGAAGCCCTGTAGAAAACAATTATTTTGAAACTGATACATGTAGCTTATATCTATATGATTCATAATATATAGGAAGTATCTATAGATACATATTTTATATAGTTAAAAAATTTTAAATCACTTTAGGATAATTTTGTCGAACAGAGCGTTAATTTTTATACCATAATTTTGTTTTAAGTACTTCTAATAATTTTCTAACTCAATAATACTTTAATATCAAATAATATTTTCCACAATTTTTTTTTATTGTATATGTTTTTGAAAATTATTACTACACATACATATATATATAATAGATATATATACCTATATGTCTATATCTATATGTATCTATTATTTATTTTTAAAAATCTGTTAGACATTTTTATTTGTTGTTATCTGTGATTTAATATGAAAACTATATTGATTTTGTATTTATTATGAGTTCCCAGTAGAATTAAAATTTAAGCTTATGTATAATATGATTGTCATTTTGTTTAGAATCAAAAATTATGTATTCAATCACTTGTTTTATCTTGTATAAAATGACTTTATTCAACCTAGTTAGCCTTCAAGAGATCATTGAATTCAGTAGTATTGAAAGAGACATCTATGGGTAGGATGATAAATATTTAGAAGACTTAAACTTCGCAGACTACATATCCTATCCAATAGCTAAAATTCACAATCTAATCTTTAACCCCCTACTAATATACTATGAAATTAAATTTAAAATTAGCATTGCAAAATCAAAGATATGTTTGTACACCTTGTAAATAATAACCCAATCAAATTAACCGGTCTATACATTGAATGTACAACTAGATTCCTTTATTTAGAGAGTTGGGACCACCAACGAAGGTGAACAAAATAGAATCGATAAAACCGGAACATCCTTCCGTGAACTTTGCCCCGTATGGAACAGTTCGAAAATATGAAAACGAACCTGACTAACAATATTTGATTCCAGCGTTAAAATTTCTACATCAATATATGACTGCGACCGAATCATGGTTGCTCACCAATTTCATTCAATATATAAATATATGTGTCCGAACAGAATAAGAAATGCCAATTTGTCGTCACTAACAAACGAAGAGCCAATAGTGAAGCAAATCGCCAGAAGGAAATGGAGTTGGATTAATTACACACTAAGGAAAAGAGAAGATTGTATAAGAAGAATGGCGCTAAACTAAAATCCTCTAAGTGGATCCAAGGCAAGAGGTAGACACAGAGCAACAAAGAGAAGAACGATGCTAGATGGATTAAGCAGCCCCGAAATCTCCCGGTTTTAAATTGGAGTAAAAGCTAGCAATGGAAATAAATGGAGACTTCAAGTTGAAAACCTGGGAGCATAAGTCGTGGATTGGAGTAAGAGGAAAAACAGAAACAATATTTTGAAGGGTAAACAATAATAAAGTAAAGGAATTTATTTCTACATAGTGTTACAAACCCCATAACTGGCCGACATACATCACTATCATTAACATTATTATTATTTTAACGAATTGTAAATCATCAATCTGTAAATCGTAATTTTTGGAAAAAAAAAATATTTTCTAAAAAACATCCACTAATAATTATTTTTTGCTCCATTGGGAAAAATTTGAATTTTTTTTATAAATGTCAATTTTTCGAACTACAAAAAAAAATTCTTAATTCGTAAATCTGTTAATAATTTTTGGTTTAAAAATATTTATATACATAATAATATTATATATATATACTAATATATAATAATATATATATATATTTTTCAATACCTACTATTATTTAATTTCATATATTGTTTCATATATAATTATTAGTTTCGAAAAACTGTTGTTGTTTTTTTTCGAAATTAGCTAGAAAATTTCCAATTTATTGAACAATATTTAATTTTAAAATTAAAACTATTTATTGTCACTATAAGCTATAAAACAGTATTAGATTTTTAATATGTTCCTTCAAATATGTAGGAGTAGATGTGGAAAATGTTATGTTAATTTTATTTGGTTTTATGGAGGGGGTGGAGGAGATGGAGCAAATGGTTAGCTGTGATTTAAAACTGAATTTATGGTTAGATTGGAAGATATGAGAGATCCGAGGTATATATTGATTTAAAAATGGTTATTTTATGGTTAGATAATATTGAAAATATATTTTTAATTTGATTATTTGTCAAGTTGAAATTTTTGGGAAACTCCAACAACAACAATTTATGAAATTTTTTTTTTGAAATAATAATATTAAAAATAAATGGATATTTGTTTTTTTTTTTTTATGTGTGGTAATAAGAGAAATATCAAATCATAAAATATAATTTTATTTTCAGTTAAATTAATCCAAAATTTGGTAAAATATGGTATACAGTTAGAAAATATGATAGAGGTTTAAATTAAAAAAAAAAAAAAATTTGGAAAATTGAAATCAACCATAAAAAGTTAACCAAATATATTTTGATTTGTTTTTCTTTTTTTTTATATTTTGTTGTATGTAGTTTTTACAAAAAAGGATTCATAGAGATAAGGATAGGTTTTAGGAAAATAAGATAAGTAAAACTCTAGTAAATGGGGTAATTTTGTTTTAGATACTAAGGACTTTATTGCTAGCAATAGCGGTTGATTGCTACTTCAACCCTGAAAAAACACCTGCATTCATCTTACAAAATTATGAAACAAGTCACACACGATTATATTATTTTAGTTTATGGGAAGCCCTTAAGGAATTTATCTAAGTAAATCAATTTGTTGTGCTAAATCGAAAGATCTAATTCTTTTAAGCCTCCTTGTCGTAAACTTATTTTCGAGAATGTGAGCCGCTTCAACATTTATGTATCTTTCTTGTATCTGGCTTGACGTTTTATACAGAGTGGTGCAAAATGACCGATATGGTTTGAATGTTAAATAACTTTTTTATTTAATGATTAATTATTAATATGTTTTAGCTGCACAATATATTAATGGGGAATATTTTTATTTTTAACGGTCGTTTTGCACCACCCTGAATAACATGTAGAAACGTCTTAGATTTTTTATATTTTCCATAACTTTTCGTAATTTTTGATCGCTGTTCTGTTGTGAACTTTCCCTTTTCCAATTCCACAAATTTTTTTCACAAAATTCTGAAATAAAAATAAAAAATATAAATAAATTTAAAAAGTTATTAAACCTTCAAACCATATCGCTCGTTTTGCGCTACCTTGAAGCATAATCTTTTATTTCTTCTAAAGTGACATGTGATATTTAAATCCGTATGAAGATTGTCATTTCGTTAATACCAGGGCTCATTAATTGTGTTGCGTAAAACTTTATTTTGAAACACTTGTATTTTGTTTATATACCTCTGTTTTTCGCAATCCCAAAGTAGAATTTCATACAACCATATAAGTTTTATGACTTCATTGTAAATTAACTCTTTATTATTAATTGACAACTAAGTCTTACAATGCAGGAGCCAGTAATTTTCTCTATATTAATTATCTAGTCTAATTTTTTCTTTTTAAGATGTTCTTTTCACTTTAGCTTGACACCAAGTGTCATTCAAAGGTATTTAGCTGAGCATACAATCGATAGGTCTATATTAATTAGTTTGATTTTTCGTTGATTAACAATCTTCTAATTGTGAAGATTACTTGCGCAGACTTAGTTTTATTAATTTTGATTTTCCACTTGTTTAAGACTTAAATCATTTTTTCACATGCACTTTGTAACTTTAACGGGGACTCTTCGATACTTCTAATATGACCGCATCATCGGCGATCATCGGTTTCCATAATTTACATTTTTAAATTCAGGTAGATAACTAGAATATTAGTAATTAGGTCCCAGAATACTGCCTTGCGAAACTGTTGTTTTTTTTTATACTAAGGAGTATACTCATCTTCTTGTTTAACTCGAAATAATCTCTCTGGTATGATTCCGTTATTCTAATATACGGCGGTGATAGTAATTTTCTCTACTTAATCATTAGATCTGTGTCTTTTTTTTGTTAGATTAAATTCTACAATTAAAAAACACCTGATGTGAAGAACTACGTTTTTAGTTTAATAATTCTCCTGCCATAAAATTATTTAAAAAACAAATCTTCCTAATTTATTCCAATGGAAATTATTAGATACCCTTTCCTAAAGTAAAAAAAAAAATTTAATTCAAATATAATTTGAAGTTCATTGTGAGTTCGTAGCTGTACAGTTAAATTATAAATATCAGACTTGAAGTCAATTACTTTGCACGTGGAAAAATCAAAGGATTAAATACTTTAAAAGAATTGGAATCAATAAATTTATAAATTTTAATACTTTTATAAGAAAATCAAATTCTAATACACAAGCAAAACAGAAAAAAACTATGATTCTTTGAATAAAATTTTTATTAATTTAAAAAGTTTAGTTTTTTTTTTTTTTTGTATTAAAATGTTCAAGTGCTTAAAACTTTAGTGAAAATTCAATTTATTTTATTGAATTTGTCTGAGGCGTAAAATTATATGCATAACATACAAGTATCTATAGATTATACACAAGTATCTATAGATTTTTAAATATGTATTTGTATACATACTTCTAAATTGATTTTTTGACGAAAGAAATGAATAAAATGCAAAAATTTTAAAAATAAGTTTAAAAACTACATAAATTGAAAAAGTTTTTTATGCAAAATGTTTTGTTTAGTTTTAAAATAAAATTTAACTGGGAAAAAAATTTTCCAAAAATGAAATTCTGATTTTCTAATATATTTTTATACTTTTTGTTTATTTAATATTTTTAAATATGTATATATATGTATGTACGTTGATAAATCAACATTGACTTATTTTTGTTAAATAAGTTTTGAAAATTATTCTAAACTTTCCTAATATTTTAATTTTTGTGTTTTTTTTTTTTCTTTTTTTTTTTTTTTTTGTGTCCCGTTACTAATTTGCATTTTCGAAAAATATTTTTAATAAAATAAACAAAATAACTGTAGATTTTATTTTTGTTGTTTAATAAATATTATGCAATGCAACTTTATATATTGAAAGCTGTTAATCAAAGTGTGAAAATTCATTATATTCGACTTTAAACAAATTAAGGCACAGGTATTATAAAATTGCCATTCCATTTGTAACGCATAAATCTAGTCATGACTGATATAGATTTAAAGATATCGATCAGATGAGTATCGAAAACTAAATCGATCTAGTTATGTGTGACTGTCCAACCATCCGAACGTTTGTGTGTCAGCGTATGATAACTAAAAAACTAAAATCGAACCGAGGCTTCGGGTAGCTGTCATATTAATGCTTGAACCAAATATGAATATTTTCAAAACCAATAACACTGGGACAGATAAAAATTGCACGATAAGTTATATAATATAGAAATCACTTTTATCATCTAATTTTAAAATTTTAAGGCTTGCTTTTCGCACATCATAGTTGGTTTGTACAAGTATCTTAAAGTTTACAAGGGCAACTATTATCTTCCACGTTTTTTATGTAGTTTAGTTGTGGAAATCATAGAATTTGATGGAGAAATCATAGAAATTTGATTTAATCTTGGCATTGCTTTCTAAATATAATTATTTTCTATTAAATTGCATATTTTTACATAAATTTTTTATCATGTGATTTTTTTTTAGTTTTCTATATTTAATGCAAATTAGTTTAAGTTTTTTCTAAAAACAATTTGATTTTGAGAGAATTTGGCTATATAGAAAATTTACAGATAATTAAATAAACTATATTTTATGTACAGATGTAAAAAAGACTAATTTATGTAAATAAACTTCACTTTGGATAATAAAATTTTGATAATTTATAAGTACTGGACTTTATTTGGATTGTATATTTTTAAGAGTTTCAAGTACTGAGCTGTACAATAAAGTACATTTCAATATATTGAATTTAAACTCAGGTACTGAAGATCAAAGTATTTTTAGTAATTAATATTAAGATTATTAAATTAGATTCAAGACTATTTGATTCTGTTTTTGAAAAATCTTGGTTGATTAAATTACTACTGCAATGGGAATAGGCCTCTCAAACTTCAAAATCAGTACTCCTTTACATTTTGCTAATAATTCTAATTTTCTAAGAAAGTATATTAAAGAAGTTTATTAGCAAGATCTATAGTTAATAACTTTAAATTATTGTAATAATGACTACCGGTCTATTGCATTGGTTCAAAAATGTTTCCCAAATATCATTATGAAAAAGTTGTGCAGGAATATTACTTATGTTTTCTTGTTTTTTTTTTAACCATCCTCGATTTGATTTTTGAGGTGTATTTAGATTTCAGTAGATTGGAAGATCTTTTTCAAACTTTACTGAAAGATTCCCTATGCCAATTGATGAAAAGCTGTATGGACTGGAGTTAGTGTCGAAGACATTAAAGGCTTCAGAAAAAGGCTTTTATAAATTTATGGAGCCAACTTACTCTAAAACTTCTGACAACGCTTAAAGCAAGTTCCGAAGAAAAAAATTTTGAGAAACATACATAAACTTACATCATATGAAAGTATAAAGTCATATATATTCTTCCTGAAACATCCAGAGTACTATTTGATTTTTAATAGGATCAAGATAATACAATTTTCTGTAATAAACGACTGGGAGGTACAGTGCCGACCTTTCATTCGAAAAGTCCGGATTCGAATTCTAGTAAAAGTGAAAGAGCTTATACGGATTTTGATCAGACTCAGCTCTCATTCACCATTGGTATTAAATTAATGGAATAATCAATAATTAATAATTATATATCTTTAATAAAACAATTTAAACAAATATAAAATATAAACAAATAATTTAATTGAATAATATAACTCGCAGATACAGAAATACCTAATAATTCAAATATAAAATTATTACAATATATAAAAAATAGAATTATGTCTATTGGAAATCTAAGACATTTTTACAAGTTATAAGGGGTACTAGACCACGTGTTTAAGTTGTATGTGGAATGTATTAGGATCATTTCTAATAATAAGAATACAATATGCCTCCTTCTAGTTCTGACTTGTGCAAATGGTATAGACAGGCTTATTAACCTAAGAGTTGAACAATTGAAAAAAAAACGTAAAAAAAAATCTGACATTCCAACTTTATTAACAACTCATTTATTTAAAATGCATTAAAACTGTAATAATTTTAACCTAATTTAGGAATAAAATTTTTATAATTTAATTATTATTATAAATTTTAAATTTGGAATAAAATTATTCATTATTAACTATTTTGATTAATTTTTTAGTATTTTTTTTATTATTATATTGCATGTCATTTTAAAATTTTTATTGTATCCTAAAAATATGCAAATTATTTTATAAAAAATTTTTCATTCTTTTGTTTTTTTGTTGCATTCATTTTACATGCAATGAAAATTATTTTTGGAAAATTTCTTTCCTTTTTCTCATTTGTCATTTTCATATTAAATTTTTGACTGAAAAATTTTTCAGTTACGATAATATTAAGGATAAAAACAATAACCAAAGAAAAATTAAAGGATATATTTTTGACAGACTACCGGAGACTATGATTTATGAATACGAGACATATAAAAAAAAAGATTTTAAAAAATTCTTAAAAAAATTTCATTTTGGTTGAGAATAAATGATTTTTAAAAAGAAGAAAAATTGTTTTTTGATTTTCATAAATCTTAAAGTGGTATTTTTAAGGTTTGATAGCGAATTAAAACAAAGAAAAGTTAAAATATGAGATTTCATTGTTTTAACCTACTTTTAAATGAAATATTATAATATTTTATGTGTTTATTATTAAAATAAAATTTTATTACAAATAATTTTTCAAAGAATGTAGCATGTGTCAGGAACATATGCGAAATTTGTATTCTTTTCTGGTTTAGGAAGAGCATCGGCAGGTCTTCTATGTCACGGATATCCTTTAAGATTTTTCATATTTTCCACAAATCCGCTAAATTGGAGGCTTCAAATAAGTGTTCAGGACGAGCTATTCAAAATTAAGCAGAAAATTGAAACAGAGTCCGATCTTCGTTTGTTGATGTCTCCGGATATCTTTGAAGATTTTTCACATTTTCCACGAATCTGCTTTATGGATGGCACCAAATAAGTCTCAAACCCTATCCAAAATTAAACTGGACTCAAACTAAATTTTAAATCTCCAGCTATCCAAAATTAAGCAGAAAATTGGAAGGAGAGTCCGATATTCTTTTGTTGATGTCTCCGGATGTCTTTAAAAATTTTTCTCATTTTCCAAATTTGCTTAATTTGAGACTTCAAATGTGTTTTATGTCTCCAGTTATTTAAAAGTCTCCAGTTATTTAGTATCCGGTCGTATTTGTTGATGTGTCCGGATCTCTTTAAGGATTTCCACATTTTCCATGAATCTGCTTAATTGGAGGCTCAAACAAAGTTTCAAGTTTCCACCTATACAAAACAGACCATATTATTAGTCGATTAACTTATAAATAAGAATCTCACATGAAATTAAATTTCAATGTTAAGGAGCTAGGAATTTGCTATAGCAGAATATACGCAGTCTAAATTAATTCTCTTCATTAAGTTTCTTGAGTTCAAGGAATGACAATATTAATTAGAAAACTTGTTTTGACCAGGTAATTTTCCTAAATAAAACTCAACAAAAGGTTAAAATAACATTAAGATTTTTAAAATTAGCTAACCACCTTTTCTATATAAACTAATCAAATAATCACAATATATGAACAGTTTAATAATGCTTGAAAAAGCTCGAATTTTGATATCCGTGTAATTTGACTTCAAGTATTTTTTGCCTTGTTTGAATTATTTCGATCTGCACATCCTGCACATCTTGAAGATGAGGCATTAAACGGCTAAGAATACAAATTTCAAGTGTTTGGGAGAAAACAAATTTACCAGTAAAATATTGTAATAATCGTATTATAAAAAAAAAATATTTTATTTATTTTTGCCATATTTTTCTCTAAATGCCTTTATTTATGACATTTCTCCTCACATTGAATAAATATCCAGGAGAGCGTCATAAGCATTTGATATTCGTTAAACTCAAAACTTGACAGATTTAAGTACCAGAGGGGTACGGGTTTTCATGGAAATATTGTTGTGAAGTTAAAAACAAAATACATAGAAGTTTTTCATTGAAAACTAATGCTTATTTGTCTTCTTCGAAAAATACCAGTTTAAGGTGATGATCAGTAATCGCTTCGCTTCTAGTATTGCTTCTAGCGTCGCGTTCGAAGACCAAATCTTTTTAGTAGACAGTTTTTTAAGTTTTATAAGAAAAACCAACAAATTTAATGTCAACGCGAGCAAATGTAGAAAGTACTATATTATAGCGTTCCTTCATAAATCGCTTTTCTATTTGGTCAAGTTTCATTGAAATCAGTGTGTTCTACTTAAATGTCAAAACGCTCCTATTAGCACGCAAGCATTGGATCATCGCCTCTGGTAAGATACCGAAATTTAAACTTTTTTTGTTCTCTAAAAAGCTTTACTATTACAAAGCATTCTTAAATTTATTCTTCTTGAATTTTTGTTTTTTTCTTTTCCACTCCTTTAAGTAGTATAGGGCATTCACCAAGTTTATTTTAAACTAGGCTTCAGTTTCTTTAATCATAATATTCACTAAGCCGTTGATAACTCGGCTGTAGCTATTGTATAAGGCTATAAAATATGAATGCATAAACGTTAACTTTGTGCGCCATCTATAATCTTACAATTATACAATTCTACGATATTTTTTTATTAGATATGATCTGACCGGGGTTGGAACCCGAGACCTTCCACATGAAAGGCGGTGTCTTTACCACTACGCCATTGGTCAGATTCTTCTTGAATACTTTATATGATAGTATTCAAATTTGAGAAGCGCCAAATAGGAGACATAAAATTGTACCTTAAAATTGTTTCAAATACATGTCAAAAAATTTGATCGGTGGCGTAGTAGTTAGAACGTCGACCATTCACTTGAAGGGTCTCGAATTCAAACCCTGGTAAATTCATTCTATTCGCGAAACTCACTTAATTAAAGTTAACCATATTATTTTTATAGTACATATTATTATTTTATTGTTGTTTGTTATGGGGGATAGCATTTACCATCCTTACACTATCACCTAAACTGTATGATCTTACCTATTATTTTTTGTTTTTTGTAAACTTTTGTTGAATTTTTTAAAAAAAATTTTGAGCTACAAATTTTTTGAATATTTTTACTAAACAAAATACATCCATTTTAAAGGATAACAAATGTATCTATCAATATTTTAGTTAAATAAATTCACTATCACAGTTATTTTTATCAAATCAAAATGATCAAATTGAATATAAAATTAAAAAATAAAGGTTGGTAATAGATTTCGTATTCATAGATTTATTTAGTCCCTTGTTTCTACTTTCCATTTTTTTTTGGAGGTTATTTCTTCTTTTATAAAGAATAACTAATATTAAGTCTTCATAGATATTTAAAGTTGTAGACTTTCAAATGTGCACAGTTTCAAATGAAATTTTAAAGAATTTTATAAATGCATTATACATATTATGAACAATATAATACGTATCTGATTAATTAAGGCGCCGAACTTTCTAATGAAAGGTATCGCATTCAAACCCCAGTCAGAACAGAACAACAAAACTATAAGATCATAAAACTTATACTTCAATTTTTGTGCTTTATCTTTAAAAAAAATTTAGATAGGGTCTAATTGCCTTCAATCAAACTTCCACTCAATCTTATACCTTAAGAGGAACCAAACCCAAGGCTTTTTTAAATAAAGCTACGTTCACATGAATATATTTTCCATTTCAAAATTTAATTATCTTAATTATTGTAATAGGGTAATACAGAGGGTGTTGCAGTAAATTTTTAGGTTAGGAATTTCAAATACTTGTGTTACTTGTTTTACTTTATAAAACTTTTGTATTTTTTTTCAATTGGTATTTTAAAATTTACGACGGCTGCATGATAATATTATCCTGAGTTAAAAAAATTTTACCTATTTCTTCAACTTCAGACGGAACTGTATTTAAAGGTACGACTACAAATTTATGTCTTACAACTGTTACTATTCTTGTAAGATCGATAAAATTTTAACATATTATTCTTTTATCTGAAACAATTTCCAGGATTTCTAAGAGTATGACGGACGAACGGAGTGTGTAGACAAAGTATAATTGATATGTAAATTTTTTTTTGAAAATATTTTTTTTGCAAACATTTATTTAAAAAAAAATCATTCTTTTATTTACAAACAAACAAACAGAAAGTAAAACAAATCAATTTCATTATTCAAATAACTTTTCTGCTACTAAATAAAATAACAAATAAAATAAATATTTTAAAGAAAAAATAGAAAAAAACAAAAAGGGTTGAAAATTATTTCCATAATTTCAATAAAGATAAAATTATATGACATAATATATACATATATACATATTATATAATATGTAAATATAAAAAACTTATGAACAAATTCGGAAAGATTTCTGACATAATGAAATTAAACAGAAAAAAAATAAGTGATGAAAAAAATCAAGGGATTTTAAAAAAACCCCTTTTTAAATTTATACAGTTGTTCACACTGATTTTAATTTTGGGAATGGCACACTGGTGACTAATGGTATAGATTTATAAAAATTTGGAATTTTTAAGTCCTAATAGCCTTTGAATGGTTCCCAAATTTTTACATAGCGAATTTATTGTGATTCTTGAAAATTTTACTCCACCTTGAAAATATTTAAGGTTTAGGAATTAAATTGCGACTTTCTCTAAAATTTGTAATTTTTCTATCTAAGCAAAAATGATTAAAATTAAGATACACTTTATTAAATTTTAAGGGCCTCCTTATATAATATAGTGTTGGAGTTTTAAATTTTGTATATTACTTAAAAAAAATTTTAGACGGGTATTCAAGTTTAAAAATAGCAAAATTTCAGTTTTCGACCCCTAACAGCTTCTTAACAGGGAGCGGGACAAAAAATTTTCTTAAACGACTCGTACTAATTTCTGAGGATCTAACTTCACCCAAAATTTCAAAGTTGCCAAAACAAAAATCCCAAAGTTTCTAGCATGAGCTGCCAAAAATTTTGGAAAATTCGAGTTTCGCATAACGGTTAATTTTTGGTACCGTATGGCATTCCAATGAGTTTCAAAAGTTTTTAAAGCTTATTAAAGCAGCTGCATTTTACCTTTTTCATACTGAAAATAAATCGGAAAGATTTCTTCCATGAAATTATTTTTTTTGCTATACCTACCCATAGCTAAATTTTTTTTGCTCTATTTCGAGCGGTGTAAAAGTTTTTGTGAACATATATACGGACGGACGGATTGAAACTATATAGTCATCTTTATACAAAATCTTTTGAAAATTTGCCAAAAAAACAATAGGAGAAAAAAAAGATGAAAAACCTTGAAAACTTTTTTTTTTTAAATTTCTAAATCTATCTTTTTCCTTGAATAAATTTTTTGAAATTTGATTGAAAAAAACAAATACAACAAAAAAAAAAACAAAAAATTAAAAAAAAATAATAATAGTGAAAAAAATTGTAAGAAAAACATAAGGATACAAAAATATCTAATAATAATAAAAATGATTGAATTGTTGTTTGGGATCGACTTTAGTCCACTTTTGAACCTTTATCAAATTTTTTGATAATATTTAAAATTGAATGAGAAAGAAAATGAAAATGTCATCAAAAATTATAAAAAATAAAATCAAAAATAAAAATTAAATTATTTATTCTTTGTTTTTTTTTTTTTTGTTGTATTGTTTCTATTATTTTTAAAGTTTAAGAAAATAGAAAATAAATAGAAGGACGAGTATCTGGAGGATATTAGGATCAGATCTATTGAAAAATTATTTAATATTAAGAAATTGTTTTATTTTTTCTTTTTTTATAATTTAATTTAATTTTTTTTTTCAATTGTTTTGTCTAATTATATTCATTTTAATTTTTGGAATTTCTAAAGGCATTTTATTTAAAATTTTTTGATTAAAATTTAGTTTGGGATAAGGTTTAGTTGTATTTAATATTACACAGCAAAAAAGTTTGACGTCATATGACATTGTTGGAAATGTCAAAAGACACTAAGAAATAGCATTAATTCTGATAATTTGCTTTGGAAACCTTAAAATATATATATTAGTTTTAAACTTAAGGTTGTTTTAACTTTTCTTAAGTTTCTTAAGATTTTTTATTTCTTTTGGTAAAAATTCGCATTGTGACGTTATAAGAAACTTTTTATTATTTTTTTAATTGTGATGTATGAATAAAACTATTTTAAATTAAAAAAAAACTAAAATATATTGAAAGTATTCTCAGATTTATGTATATTAATTTTTTTAAAATTGTTAAGACTTTTTTTATACAAAACAAATCAAATTATATGGACATGATTGTACGATTTTGACATGAATGTACATTATTGTGAATTTACATTGTTATTTGTCAAATTGACATTTCTTTAAAAATGTAAGGCTTGTTATTGGAAGTAAATGAATTCAATAGACAAACTAAGAACATTTATATATATACGAAAAAGATAATGTCAACTTCCTGGATATTAATACTTTGCATCCCTAGAATAACTATGTAAAATGTATATATATTTGATAAGAACTAAAATATTTATTTATTTATTTATTTACTAGCTGTTGGCTCGTCACAGAATGACGGAATATCAATTGAAAGAAAAACTTTTTCTAATTAAGAACTATTTCTAATTTCATTATAAACATAATGTACATATATTGGATATCTATACCACTTTCTTAAATAAAATCGCTACTGTTTAATTTTGTATTACGCTATGCCTCGGTTCTAGTAAGAAATACAAAAAAAAAATCAAATGACTCATACAATTTCTTGTTGTATTTTAAAAATTTGTATGTTTTAAATTTGATAAAATGTTGAGGTCGTGAGTTCAAATCCCTCCTTGGGGAATTTAATTTTAATTTCAATTAATACTTTTTTTTTTATTTAATTACGTATTTGTTTAAATTTTTAATTTTTAAAATTGAAGTCGATATTTAAAATTTCCAGCAAATCTTGTGTGATTTTTAAAACTGAAATGAACGAATTCATAAACTAATAAATAAATTTAAGTTCATAAAATTTTTTTTTTATTTTTTTCTTGTTTTTTATTTATTAAAAATAAATAAAACATTTTTTGGCCTTGAAACTTTTCGATTAAAAAACCACCACTTTGACCACTGAGCAATCGGTTAGATAACTTGAATATAATTCTCTAATATTTGCTGCAAAAAGCCAGCATTAATATTTATTGTCAGAATAAGAGCAAAAAAAACAAAACTTTCCTATATTTAATTACAATGATGACACAAGAGACTAAACATTTTTAAATCTCAGGAGAACTCTAAAAGCTGCCTGTGTGTTCAATCAAAAGTCTAATAGGTAATTTTTCAGAAGAAATTTGAAATATTTAGCCAAAAATTCAATCACAGTAATATTTGCTTTTATTAAGCGTTTTTGAGGTAGAACTGTGCTGTAGTATAAGAATTCTTTTAAAATTCTAACTTCTCAGATATGGAAAACATTAACACCATATGTGTTTCCTAATTCTTATGATCTGAAACCAGAGTGTTTCCTAATTCTTATGATCTGAGCCAATTTATTCCTTCCAAATTTCTTAATCAATCCTTAGTATAATAATATATGTCTTCGAATCCTTTTGTTATCTTCAAGCGTTAGCCACTATACCGGTGCTAAAGTAGAATCTGAAACCTTTCCGGTTGTCTCTCTTAGAACAAAGAAAAGAAAAAGGTATACACAATAAAATTAGACTCAGTTAAAGTGTGCCCAGCTAAAGAAAGGGTTAAAGACGATTCCTTATTTGCTTTGTCTATTCAATTATATCTATAATTTCGACTATCTGTGACGGTACATTTAAAGTATATTTAAAAGGTTATTTAATAAAAATATACTTTGATAAAATAAACTTTAAGTTTTTACTTTAACCAATTATATTGTTAGAAATTATTTAAAATTTTAAATTCAAAGATTTTAAAGACTATAAAGGACTCGAAAGGCCTATTTATAATATTAACCAAAAGGATTTATTTTGTTTTTAATCCTTTTTTAATTATTTTTTATTTTAATTAACCCGTAAATTTATCCAAAAAAAAACTTGTTTTGATTTTTAATTTAAATTTGTTTTGTATTAAAGAAAAGCCACTTTAAAAAACTTTTGGAGGACTAAGTAAAGGAAACTTTTTAATAGGATTAAATTAATTTGTCCTCAATTATATTAGTTTGATAAGTTAAATAAAAATTATAAAAAAAAATTAATAGAATTTTTTCGATTATTGAGAATTTGTATAATTCAATAAATTTAATTAATTTTTTAATGCAAAAAAAGTTTTAGTTTTGAAGTAGAACATTAGGGAATTTTTCGTAGGCATTTAATATGGTTTGGGATGTGAAAAGACTGAATATCCTTATAGTATATGGAAATGATTTAAATTTATTTAGTGTGCCGTGGGAACGATTTCACTTTTAAATAGACTGGTAAGGAGCTAAGTAAGAATATTCATTTGGCCCTGGAAAAGGTAGAAAATTCTTTATACCCGTATGAACCTACGTTCATAAAGAGTGTAATAACTTTCCCATTACGTTTGTGGTGATACATATATATTTCGTTCATGCAGGTATTCTAGAATTTACAATATCTACTCTACTACACACTTCCTCGTTGTTTTTTGATTCGACAACAAGTGATGCCATAATAATATTTTCAAATTGCAGTTTTCCTTGCTATATTGTACGGCTTACTACAAATATTATAAATGTGTGATTCTAGGCAAAAGGAATGCGCAGAAGGAAACAAGTTTTTGGGATCACTATCATTTTAAGTACATATATAAAAATTTTTTTAATTTTTTCTGATTAAAAACACATTTAAAATTTAAAATGTTTACATATTAATCTGATTTTAATTGACAACAACGCGGTTAGCATTTAAATTAAATTTATAGTGTTTTTTTTTTAGAACTAAAATCGATCGTTTACAAAATTCCGATTAAAATTCTATTAAAGAAACAATTCGATTTTTTACATAGAGATGACATGATATTTTTTTTTCATTCAAAATCCAAATTTAATTGGTTTCATTTACATGTTAGTATAATTTCATTCCAATATCTAAAATCTTCCACTTTTGTATTCATAGAGATTGGATAAACAAACAGTTGCGGTCAAAATTAAAGGAACTGCAAATAAAATTGTCAAAAAGCATTTTGCGAATCAAAATTTAAATTAAGAATCTTAATTCATTTCAAATTACATTTTTTTACAACATATAGTATCTTATGTTTTGTCCATGACTGTATCTAATGCTGCATTTTTAAAAAAATGTTTGCAAAAGAAAATGTTGTGATATAACTGTTATATTTGATACAACATTCATATTGTAAATGTATCTTTCAAATAAAAAAAAAAAAAAACTGCAACACAAAGTTGTTTTAGAACAACAATAAATACAACAACAAAATCAAATAAGAAAACGTTGAATATAAAGCTTAATTGAAATGTTCATATGTTTCATTTATGTTATCCACTGGTGCATCCATTTTCTTTTGTAAAAACAAACAATTGTGTTTGTTGGACAATCAAATGAAGTCTTTTTCAAAATAAACTGTTTATAATTGTTTGTGCATGAAAAATTTTGAGTAATTCATGAAATAGATCCAAATTTCGAAATTAGTTTTATTCATCGTGTAAAACAACTATTTTTTTCGAAAAATGCTGTCTGCGCCATCTATTTAAAATACCTCCTAACAAATTAGAAAATGACTTCCCAGCATCGAATTTTTAGTTGGGAAGTAAAGTTTAATAGAAATCGAAACGAAAGATTTGAACCCAGAGTTTAGCTCACTTAGGTATCAAATCTGTTGCTGTAACTTTTATTACAAAGAAGTTTTAGTGTCAAAACAAAATCGAGAGAGCTTAAAAAAAGAAGGAGGAGTTTGACAGCTTAAAAAATTAAATCCAAATTAAATTTTAATCAAAAAGTAATCTCTAAAGAAATGTGGTTTGGGAAGGAAAATAGGAAGTAGAATCTTTGATTCTAGGTTTCGGTCGATTAATACTCTTATCCTGTACAATTCTGTATAAGCCAATCGTGAATAACATTCCTTATTGACTAAATCTTCCAGATTAAAAAAACGGATAGTCGGTAATACTTATAGATAGGTATTAATCCGTTTAGATATTTTTTATTTCGAAATTTTTCGAAATTTCTTTACCTAAATCCGTGTATTTTTAAAAAAATTTCGAAATAAAATTGACAGCAAGTGTAGAGCAATTGAAGCTCCCTCTAAATAAATACCACATTCTAAAAACTTTTTAAATTTAAAAAAATTCAAATTTATATTGAAATAGTTCCGAGAAGCTCCAAAATCATTTGAAGCTGTTAAGTTTTTTCAAGCAATAAATTCTTTTGAATATATGTATATTTTAAAAAAATTTTTACAAGTATTTTCTTCCAAAAAAAAATATAAAACAACGCATCAATTCAGTTTCAATTTTCCTATTTCGATTTTATATATGTAAAATTGAAATTTTTGATACATTAAATAAAATTTTAGTGCATACCTGTATTGTAATTTTTTGTATCTATTTCTTTTAAGCATATTTTCGAAAAATTTTTAAAAAATGTGACATTTAGTTTCAATCTGTCAGTCTGTTCGGTAGAGTATTTATAAAACTTTTAAACATTTTGAATTTAAACAACGACATTTTAACAACAGATAGATACTGGTAAAAAATTAATTATTTGAAACATTTTTTTTGTGTAGCCATACCCGTTACGGAACTTCAGTGCTGCAAAATTCGAAATAGCCCCATGTTTAAATTTTTATAGTGCAAGTTCTATATAGGGTGTTGCCAAGGTATATTATATCTTTAATCTGAAAATACCGAGCAATTACTGATTTTAAAAGATTAATAAATTTAAATGCAGTTCTACTATACGGTGTATTAATTTACCGTTATGAAATTGAATTTTTGCCAATTTTTTGATCTCTTCTTATATCTTCCAAACGGATTAAGTTAGAAATTAAGAATTTTGAGGGAAATTTATACTTCAAATATTGGAGTATTGGATTTTGGAGAAAATGTTTTTCGTGTCACCCTCCGTTAAGGAGCTGTTAGGGACTCAAAAATGTAAGTTTGCTGTATTTAAAAGTCTTCAACTTGATTATCTGTACAAGTTTTCTTCATGTTATGTAGAACGAGGAAGACTGTAGTAGAGTAGACTGTGTCAACTCTGGGATACCCGTATGACCGTTATATAAACATTATATCATTATTATTATAAACATTAATTACTTTTGGCAAAATTTCAAACATATCAGATTTATTAGGTGTAGTGTAATGCTCTTATAAAAGAAGGAGTTGTATGGCAGCTACTCGAAGTCTTGGCAGTAGAGCAACCAAATTTTGCAGTAACTTTGGCCATTAGACTAAACTATTTTTGGCAAAATTTCAGACACTCAACTTCAATAGATATAGAGTAATGCTGATATAAAATAAGAAGTTGTATGGCAGCTACTCGAACCCTTTGCAGTAGACCAACCAAATTTTGCAGAAACTTTGGCCATAAAACTAAACTACTTTAGCCAAAATTTCAGACACGTAGTTGTAATAGGTACAGAGAAATACTCATATAAAAAAGGAAGTTGTATGGCAGCTACCCGAACCCATGGACCAAAATGGCTGGATTTAAATAGCGATGACGGCTATTGCAAAAAAACGAATTTGCGAAAATTTCAAGATCCTAGCTCCTATAGTTTTTGAGTTATCGTGCGGAGTTATTTTTTTCGATTCTGAACCGATCCATACCCTTGAGTTTATATCTACCCCCCCCCCTCCTTCTCTGCGTCACAAACGTAATGGCAAATTTATTATACCCTTTGACTTATAGTCATACGGGTATAAAAATTCATTAACGCGTAAGAAAACGTCAATCTCGAAAAATGTTTGATTGTAATAATTTTGTAAAGATCGATGCAGTTCTACAATTTTTTTATTGGTCCTGCAAAAGTCATCAACAATTCACCGTCAAATTCTTCATGTTTTAGAAAGGGACCAATGTTTAATTGTCGAAATGGGCTCTCCTAAATACATTTGATTTTTTTTAGAACCTGTTTTCTTTTAATATTAAAACAAAAATATTTATTTAATCATTTCCTTTTGTATCAACATTTTATTACAGTTTCATCCTGATCGCATTCAGTCGCAAATACAAAAAAAAAAAAATGGCTCTCTTTAACATGCAAATTACCTCGAGATGCATATCGAGGTAACCTATAATAGTTGCTTGAATGAATAAAAAAAAAATATATTTTGTTTTTTTCAAAATTGAAAATGGAAATTGAGTTTTTGTTTTTTTTTTTGTTCTTTTGAAAATGAAAATTTTTATTTTTTTTGTGAATAAAAATAAAAACTACTGTTTGTTACATTGAAAACGAGTTCAATTTATCTGAAAGGAATCCGCCAAGTGTTAAAATCAATAAGTGTCCTGTTTTTTTTTTTTTTTTTTTTTTTTTTTAATTTTTAAAGTTGAGTTGAATTGCACTTTATTTTATTGTATATCGTAATAAAACTGGATTGTAACTCTTGAAAGGTATCGTAAATATATGTGCAATGTGTAGAGCGTTTTTATGTGAAAATAAATAAATAAGGTTTTTGCATACATTTTGAGTTAATTGTTGTTTGTAGAAAAATTTTTTTGGCAATGTTTTTTTTCCCATGTAATTTACATTTGAATTTGCAACAAACTTATTAAATTTTATTATCTAAATGTTAGTACAAATTTTTTATATTCTTACTTAAGTTTTACAAGGTTTTTAAGAAGATTCTGAAGGCTTTTAAAATCGAAAAGTTTATTTTTAATTTAAATTTTTTTTAGCGGCTGTAATGGGCACTCATTGCACCTTGAAGATTTTTAGGGTAATATTTGTGGGAAATTACATTATATTATACATTTTCTATAAAAATGTATTTAAATTAAAGATTTACCACTATAAGGCTTTCGTCTTTATGTGCCAAGGTGAAAACAAGGGCAAGGGGAAATAAATCCTAGAGAAATAAGACATTATAAGACTTATTACTAAATTCATTTGATATTACAATTAGCCTTTAATTCCATTACTTAAAAAAACAAATATTAGGCTTTATTTCGAAATATCGAGATTCTGAATTTTTTTTTTTTGTTTGAAAGTCAAATAAGGTCAAATTGGATTAATTTTTCTAGTCATGGTTTTAGGAATTTATGGGCTTGTGCCATAAAGTGCTATTGATAATCGTGTATTAATTAAACAAGTAATGGACCAGTAGTAAGCCAATGCAACCGACTTAGTAATACTCTACACTTGACAAATTCAACTGACAGATACACGAACCAGCCACTTAAACTCATCTCAGATTTCAGGAACATTAAGCAAACTGGAAAGAACCCGTTACCAAATTTCAAGTTTCTATCCATTTCGATGATATACTTTTTACTCTCACAAGATTCCCAAACCACCACTTCCATTTATTTAAAATTTAAGAACATAATTCAAGGACATAATAGAATAGGAGAATAGAGAACTATCTTGTAGAAACAAATTACAATTTTCTATCCTTATTGAATATCGAAGATCTGCTTATTATAATACTAAATAAATAAAAAGTTTATTGATTAGTAGCATGTTTTGTTTTTCGATGCTTCCCCGTTTTTTGGGATTGGGACGACAAATTAGGTTTATAAACATCTATGCCCTACAATTAGTCTTATTAAATTATATAAGGACCAAATATACTTGTTGGTAAATTATAATTAGATAATAAGTGCAAGATTTGACGGAACACTTTTTGTAATATTATTACAAAAATTAATAACTCAATAACGCTTAATAAATCAATCACCTAGGTATATGTTGGATCAGGGATTTCATATTATATTCGTGTTATTAGATTTGATCTTAATGAATTCCACATACAATTTAAGTATGAGATGGTACTAGGCCTTATGATATGTTGAAACGTTTATATTGTAATAATTTTGTATTTAAGTTATATGGTATTCTATATCTGTGAGTTGTATTATTCAATTAAACTATTTGTGTATATTTTGCATTTGTTTTTTATTTTGTTATATTAATGTATTTCAAATAAAAGGTTTATAACTATTAATTATTGATTGAGCCTTTGATTTCAATCCAATGGCGAATAGTAGCTGAGTCGAGTTGAAACCAGATAAAACCCGGGGCTTTCGCATGAAAATTCGTTACTCTAACCACTGTGCTACCAAGCCATGTAATAATGATAAAACTAATAAAATCTACATAACAGTAATTTTTACTTGAAGTTTAAATTATTTCCTATATCATAATATAACATATTAATTTAAAACTACAAAATGGACATATTTAATATATTTTATTAAACTAGTTTTCTGGAATAATATTATTTAAGTTTTCCCAACATTTCCTATATTTCAATTTAAAATTTTTCCAATAATTCAAAACTAATAAAACTTGTCTATTTTTGTATTTTAAATAGGTATATATATTATATACACATATATATAAATTATAATTTAATTAAAAATTTTCTTAAACTTTATCTTATTGAAGGAAATTTCATGTAATTGTATTTAAGTTTTCTTAAGAAAAACTATAAAAAACTGAAAAAATATAAATTGACTAAAAAATAAAGTTTACCATAGAATAAAGTACTTTTACTATGTAACAGGCGCCATTTAATTTATAGTGACCAGATCTTTATGTTTAGAACTTACATAAGGCTTTCGAAAAGATTATTTTTACTTGTTGTAATTTTTCCCATGATTTTTATTTTTATTTTATACAAAAAAGAGAAAAATCACAGAAAAAAAATAAATCACAAAACTTTTCATCAATGACCTTAAAAATTTTAAAATTATTCAATATTTTTTGTGTTTTTTTTTTTTTGTAAAAAATTTTCCAAAAACTTTTCCAATGTTTCCTTTAGAGGTGATGTGTTTTCTTTAATATTCTCAGTAACATTTAATCAAAACTTTTTAAAAACATTAAAAAAACAGAAATATAAAAGTTTTTCTATATATACATTCGAGTTTATATATTATATTTAACTCGTATATATATATATATTTACTACAATACGTTTATTGTGAGGAACGTATATTTGGGAGGAAAATTAAAATTTTTACTAAGTACTGAAATATTTTACAATTTAAATCTACTAATATCATGCAGGTGAGTAGTGGTACAGTGTATGACAAGAAAAAAGTTGAGTTAACGATTTTTTTTTAAAAGCTTGCAGACATTTTTCTTTTAAGGATTAAGTTGCATTACTTGATTGAAATTGAACTGATACTCAAATGGTAAAGTACTTTATAGCTGTTCTATTATTGGATTATTTTTTTGGTGAAAACTGTCAGATATTTAATCGGGCTCTTGTTTAATACCAAATTAACACATAAAATCGAAGAATAAATAGTAAATGCTCCTGTAAAGGCTCTAAGATAACGAAGAAACTACTTGGTAGTAAATGAAGTTAATAATTTGTGAGCTTCAAAAAAATTTATTTATTTTTATTCAACTAAAATATATCCGAAGGATGTTAGGACGGTTATCAGTGGTTAGGACGTCCGTCTTTCAAACGGAGGGTTTTTGGATTCCAACTTTGTTTAGATTATATCTATATAAAAAATATAATTTATAATTTATATCATAACAGCACACTACATTCCAAATAGGAAACATGTTACAGCTACCTGGTCCATTAGCAAACAATTGTATCTTATATATTAGTAACAGTTGTCAGTTTAGAGGTTCTCAATAATAAGAAGATTTCTGCCAAATATTTTTACCTCGTTTATTACCACCTGAAACTAAGCACTTTATTTTGATAGATGATTATAAATTACATTAAAGGGTTACGCACAAAAAGGGACCAAAATAATTAGCACAGAGAGTGCATCAATTAAATTCGAAAAATTGGATTAACACCCTTGAGGTAGAGGCAAAGAAAAGACTTTCTCTTATTGGAGACCACATTTAATATCAATGATTTTTATGTCATTCAGTGTTGTCATAATAATTTTACGAGAATAACATTTATATTACAACATTTAGTATATACACTTAGTTAGTAAAGAAGGAAGTTCGTGAACAGAACATTAATCTTAAATAAAGCCACGAAATCATAGAAAATTTTCATGTCAGGATTTTTGGAGAAAAGTTTTTTTTTTTTTTTTTGTGCAAGTTTTTTGCCTAGAATTTTCATTTTTTCCCAAAAGTAATATCTGATAGATAAATGTACCTACCAGAAGACATACACATTACTTATGTATAAATTTTTGTTCTATATCTAAATCAAAATCTATAAAATACATCATAGTCTATAGAAATTTGTCTACTGCTTTCCTTCCTAACTATTCACGTTTCACTAAAAATCAAACGAAAAAAAAAGGGTTTTGGTGAAAAATGAAAAAAAATATAGGGAAAAATTTGATTCTGAATTTGGCAAAGGTAAAAAAAACATACTAATCGCTTAGGAAAAATATATTGGTTACAAGAAGTACATGTTGGTGTGAAACTATATGGACATTTTTCTTAGAAGTCAGAGTTTTTGTTGTATTAACTTTGTTGTTTGTTAGAGTGGATAGAATGTGCCATCCTAGGCTTTGCGACCCGTTGTGAATCCCACTTCCTATTATTTTCTATAAATTTAGAGGTCATATTATTTATTTTGTCCATTCCACAAAGGAAATTTTTTTGAGAATAATTATTTCCCAATATACAGTTTCAATTAAATATATAATGAGCAGCATGTGAATCGAATACTAACGCCCTCGGTTGATAAGGAAAATGCCAACTCATTTCAACACCGAGACCTCTTTTACTATTTTGAAAAAGATGATTAAATGTCAAGATTTATCTATGTTGGCTTGATAAAGTGCTGGATCCTTTTTACTAAGAATATATTAAATAAAAACTATTCAATCCGAATATCTAAGGTTATCTTACAATCCCCATGGTTATTAGAAAGACTTTACAGTTTTAGAATTAGTTGTTCCTCTCTATTATGGTTTGATAGATGACTAATCATTTTTCTCCCACCCTGTTCTTGGGTCAATTCTTAGAATTAAACTTTTTTAAAAATTTATCTTTCTTTTATTAAAACAAGTAAAGAAACAGTCAGTCGGTGCAACCGACTTAGAAATACTCTACACCTATTTGGTTCAAATTTAAGGACATATTCATAAGTCATTTTAGCACCATAAAAGCTGCTATTAATTTGATCGTAAGACATAGCCAACCAAATTAACTTTATAATACTATAAACATTTTCTAATTACACTATCTATTAAAAAATATTACAAATTCTTACTAATTTATCTATTTAAAAATATTAAAAAACAAACAAACTTGAAATAAATGAAAATATATTTATTCCAATTCAATTACAAAATGAAAAAATTCTAATTATTAAATTTTGTGATAAAAAGATAATCAAAGCATAATATTTTTTTAAAAATTGCAATTATTTTAAATGGTTAGTTTATATGCCTAAAGAAAAGCTTATAAACGCATAGCAAATAGGAAATAACGCATAGGAAATAGGGGGAGACATAGGAAATAGGAAATATATTTTTTGGCTTCGAAATTAAACTCGACCAGAACCAATTCCCATGGCACTTTCATTACTAGTAACTTAGTGTTAAATTTCATCAAAATACCGGCATTATTTTTTGAGTTATGGTGTTTTTAAGATATATGTTTGCTAGTCCTTGAACTTTTCAAGGGTTCCAGAACCCGAAACCATGGTACGATTTCGCCCATATGCAGTCCCGTCATACTTTCAATACTAGTCAACCCTTGTACACAATTGGAACGTTCTAGCTTAATTTGAAGTTAATTGTTTTAATAATTTCGATGATAAGCTTTTACACATTGGGGGGTCTAAGAGAGGTTCTGAACCAAAATTGAAGCTTCTACATTTGTTTCAAGTTACTATCTTTATTAATTTCGAAAATATGCTTTAAGGTTCTCGGAACTGAGTGGCTGGTCCCCGACCCACTACTCTAATGGGGCCCAAATTTCAACGACACTTACGAAATAGGAAGGGACACCCTGATACCAAATTTGGAGGTTCTATTTTTATTGGTTTAGGAATTATGCTCGTTTGGCCTAAATTCGATCAAAAAGTTCTAAGTTCCGAACCCATTGTCCAATCCTCACCTTACGCAATCACCGCAGTAGTTTCATTACCAATACCCTACAGCACAAATTTCATGAAGATAGCCTCATTAGTTGTTGAGCTATAGTGATTTTTTATATATGCTCGTTAGCCCTGACACCGACTAAAAGGTCCGGAATCCAAACCGTTGGGCTGATTTCGCCCTTATATAGTCCGCGCTGTATTATAGTACTAGTTAACCCTTGTACACAATTTGAACTGCCTATCTTAATTTTAAGTAACTATGTTTAGTAATTTCGATTAAAAGCCTTTAAAACTTGGGAGGTCTGAGAGGGTTGCAGAACCACCACTCCAACTGATCCCAAATTAGGGGAACACGCAAGAGATAGTAAAGAACACCCTTGTGGCAAATTGGAAGCTTCTACATTTTTTTAAGTTGTTATCTTTATTAATTTTAAAGATATGCTTTAAGGTCTTCGGAAATGTGTGGCTGGTCCCCGACCCACTACTCCAATGGGGCCAAAATTCACAAGACACTTAGGAAATGCGAAGGGACACCCTGATACCAAATTTGGAGGTTCTATCTTCATTGGGTTCGGAATTATGCTCGTTTGGCCTAAATTCGATCAAAAAGTTCTAGGTTCCGAACCCATGGTCCAATCCCGACCTTACGCAATTCCCGAAGCAGTTTCATTACTAGTTACCTGCAGCACAAATTTGATGAAGAAAGCGTCATTAGTTTTTGAGTTATCGTGATTTTTTATATTTGTTCGTTAGCCCTGAAACTGATTAAAAGGTCCAGAATCCGAACCCATGGGCCGATTTCGTCCATATGCAATCCCCGCCGTACTTTCAGTCCTAGTAGCCTACAGTTAAAATTTCATCAAGATAGCTCCATTATTTTTTGAGTTATCGTGCCTACGGACGGACGGACGGACGGACATGGCTATATCGACTAAGGCGGTCACGCTGATCACAAATATATATACTTTTCCATATCTAGCTCGCTTCCTTTAGGTGTTTACAAACACCATACCAAAGTTAATATACCCCTTTACCTATTCTATAGGTGTAGGGTATAAAAATTTAAATTTTTTAAAACGCATGAAAAAAAAACGTGAATTGAATAAAAAAAAAAAAATAACGAAATTAGTTGAAAAAAAGAGACTAAAGAAAAATAAACAAAGCTAGAAAATAAAAAAAAGTGAAAGAGTGAGTTAGTTTAGAAACTTATGGTTATATTACCCAAAAAATTCTATTCTCGTTTTTGTCTAAAAAATTTTTTTGAGTAAAAAAACGAATCGTTTTTATTTTCACCAAATTTCAATAGGTATCTAAAAAAATGGTTTGTGTGGTTTGATATACAAATTTTATTCATTCAAAAGCTAATGTTTGTTTTAAGTGACCTTTGAAAACCGGATGTTTTTCTTGTAAATTATAGTATGTAAGCTTATATAAAGAAAATTCTATGGGAAAAGTTTTTGCACACTAAAGAATTTTTTAAACATTTTGTGAAAGTAGGTATATGAGTAAATTTAAAATTTTACTTATTTATGTTCAGTGGAAATGATTTATTTTGAAAATTTTAAGCAAAAATGAAAGAAACTACAAAGTCTACTACTCATATGGTGTTCTATCAGTAAAATCGTAGAAAAGGCTCACAGAATAGGTCTTTGAATAAATATAAAAAAGACTAAGTGCATGAAAATCAACAGAACAAATCGAACACCAATATTGCAAAATATCAAAATTGAAGAGGTATCTGAATACTTGAGAAGCTTACTAACAAAAGACTGTGGACAAATATAAATATAGAAAGCAGAATAGTTAAAGTTGAATAGTTAATGATTGTGGTCGGAAGGTTGTGGCTAATATGGAAGTCGACATAATATAGCGCGCAAAGCGAATTTCGAATTTTCGAAGTGCGAAACAAATCGGCAATGTTACAAGGAAGGAGACATGGCTTATATATAGAAATAAGGTTATTCAGCCGATGGCGCTGTGGTTGTGGCGCCGGTCTTTCTTGCGAAAGGTTCCGGGTTCGATCTCTGGCTGTGTAAACTCAATAAATAGTATATAACAACATAAAACTATATAAAAATAGCTGTATAATTAAATATCTAATAGAAAAATAAAAATTAACAAACAAAAAAATATAAAAAATTACCTCTAGGAGTATACAAGATTTCAGTAACACATTGTGCGAAATCTATGAAAACGCAGTGACATCTTGCAGAGAACTTTGGCGTCGTCTTTTCCACAAGGCGTGAGATTGAAAATTATGTGGAATAGCTGCAGCAGAGCAATCATCACGAAATGGAAACAGAGCCTCGGACAAAAAGTTTGTGGAAGCCCTATGCTCCCCCATATATGAGCAATGATATCTATATAACGATGAATAACTAAAAAGTGTTCAAGTGTGTATAGTTAATTAGGTTGAAATAATTCATAGATAGATCATTTTGTTCCAAGAAAATTAAATGGCTAGAAACAAATTAATCTTTTTGATATAAATCCTAAATTATGGTATAATATATTTGATTAGAAATAATATTCTGCAGTTTTCATTAATTTTTGATTAGTTTTATTATAAAATTGTCAATTCATATGATTTTTGCTTTTTGCACAAATATTTATTAGAATAAAAATGTTTGTATTTCAATTCAGACTTTCTATGTTCTTATTTAACCTAACTTTACTTGATTTAAAATTAATGGTGCCGAATGTATCTGAATGCAGAATGATAGCTGGTGTAGAATGTATCTGAACGAATTCCATGTACAATTTCTATAAGTGAGTCATGTATCTGAATGAAGGCACAATAACTCACTCCCGGCCTCAATGGTTTATAGAGGGTGCGGGTTTGATTCCTGCACGGGTCATAAAATTTTTTAAATGAAAAAAATGATTGAAAAATAATTTTTCTTTGCAAATCATCATGGTGACCAAATATAATTTAAAATTTACAAATATATAATATAAACAAAATAAATAATATTACTTATAAATTGATAAAAAGTATTGAAAGTGGATGCGCAACGGGCCACAAGACCTACGTGTTAGGATGGGACATGCTATCAAAACTACAGAAACAACAGCCCGTTTAGTAACTTAGTTACCAATCATATTTAATATATTTTTAATTTAATTTAAATTTTAAATTAAAAAAAATTAAAAACATCAAATAAAAAAATTGTATGAACGCATTTTAAATATTCATAGACTCGCAGTTCATCTAGTTGTAATATTAAATTCATATTCAAGTAGCCGTTATATTAAATTTACTTGCCACGTTTCATTGATTATATTCATATTTTTATAAAAATTAATTTAATTTGAAATTTATATCAAATATTTATTTTTGGAATTTTTTATTTTCAATATTTCTAGAATTTTAATAAAAAAATTTTTTAATAGTAGTCAACCGTTACTTTTTTTCTTTTTTTTTGGTTCTTTTGAAGTTTAAAGTGTCTTCAGAAAAAAATAATTTTTTTTTGACTTAACTCTTCTTAAATACCTGCATGCCAAAATTTTTATTTTTGAAATATAATCCACCTGGATGAATTCATTGTGAAATTAATGTACCTATACATTTGTATAAGGAAAATGTTGCTGTGTGTCGTCGTTTTAAAATAAGATTGGGATTGTACAGTTATGAAAAAAAAAATTTCTGTAATTTTTTCATATAAATATATTTATTTTTTGAAAAATATGTTTTATTTTATTTTTTTTTATTACTTTAAAATAAATAAAGAAATACTGCATGCTTCTATATAATAGGATTTAAATTAATATATAAAGATATTTTTTAAGAGGATTTTATTTTAAATTGAAAAGAATTGGGAAAAAAATTGCATGAATGCTTTTTTTTTTTCTTTTCAACACGTTTCATGTTGTATATTAATAATTTTTTTTTTAATATACAATGTAGTTTCAGTTTTTTGGTGGTGTTTTTAAAATTTTTTTGTCCTACCAGCAACGGATTTAGTGGATGTGAAGCCTACATACAAAGATTAAGAGTGGATGCCTGATGAAAAAAGATATTAATAATTAGAAAGGAAAATGTAACTCCTTCTTTAGATCTTTGAATTATCCTAATCTTAAAGATATAAAGTTACCTATAAACAATCTGCTATCATATCGCAGGGATCTGTCATCTTCTGCCTTTTAGAGCTATACGAAATAGAAGTAGTAGTAAATATTGGCTATCGATAGGCAAAGCACTAGCGTATTTGACACTTGGGTTTCTTAAATTAAATACTTTCTATTAAATTTTACAATATTAATTATTTTGTTCACGTTATATATTTGTATATTTAAATTATATTTGGTTACCATGGGGATTTGTAAGGAAAAATATTTTTTCAAATAATTTATTTCAAGGAAAAGGATTTATAACCCGTACAGGGATCGAACCCGTACCCCCTCGGTTAGTAAGCCAAATTCTTACCCACTAATCGACCGAGTTCCTAGAATAGTCTTATAATCAGATAATAAAATTATAAGACTATACTATGAAGTTTCTAAGAAAATGTATAAATTCTGAGGATTAACAGTAATTCTTATTTATTGGTATAGAAGCTAATTAGCATATATGACTAAGGTGTTATTACCAGTATTTTTAATTTCATAATTATCTTCATTTAACGATCTTCCTTTTGATGAATTTATTGGGAATCTGACGTGTTTACTGGAAAGTTAATATTAGTCGACTTTGTAGCTCCCATAAATCTTAAAATCTGTATGTATTCTGCATCTGCATCCTTCAAGTTTATCAACTCCAATAAGCTAAACTTAATTTTCACCTTCTCTCTTCCTTATCTTAAGAACTCAAATATACAATTGAATTTAATCATAAGCTTTCAATCCTAAAGTTTAGGTTTAATGTGGATGATTTAGGGTTTTTAAAAATTCCAGCCGATAAAGATTAACAATCCGAAATATCTTGAACAATCTTAAACAATTTCCAAAATTTGTTATTCTTGAAATTAAACTGTACATGTCTAACAGGTCACATTATAAATTTTATCCATAGGAACACTTGCACATTTCCAATAGATATTTTTCGAAGCTTTCCATTGTCACTTATAAAAAAAAATCCGAAACCTTTATTCAGAGGATGCACTGCATCTCATTTCGATGGTCTGAATTTCTCTAGAGTTTCTTTTCTTTTACATTAAATCTCACAAATAAAAATTAAATTAAATCTCGACTCCATCCAATGTCTTTTAAAATCGAAAGAGCCTAAGGGTAAATGTAAAATACAAAATACTAACCTGCCTTTGAATTTTTTTATTATTATTATTGTTGAATTCCTGTATACGGCATATTTTTTATACATATTATTCTTTTTCTATTGATGTTGCTGTTCTACGATTGTGTATGTTTGTATATATATGTTAGATCATAATCGTATTTTATTCGCTATTATGTCGCCATCTTTTGTTGATACAATCAAGTTATTTTTATAATTTAGACTAAAGGAATTTAAGTTTTTTTTTTTTTTTAATTTTTTTTTCTGCTCTCTGATTTTTCCACAATATAAAAAAATTTTTAGGATTTTATTTTAGAAGAAAACCTTTTTTTTTTTTTTTTCTTAGTTTTTGTTGTTGTTTTGTATTTAATTTCATGAATGAATTCGTTTATTAGTAAATTTTAGAATAGTGAAAATACCTGAAATGGAAAGAGTAATATTAAAAAAATGAAAAACGAACTGGATAATTCGCCTAAAAAATTTTTCCAAGAATTTCCTTTTATTATTATGAAAATGGAAAAAAAGAAAAACCGAAAAACTGCTAGGAATATTATGAAATTTTTTTATATTGTATATTTTCAATTTTTTAAATTAATTTTTTTCTAATTGGAACGAGGAAGCTTCGAAATGATTTCAAAATTTTTTATTCATTTTCTATTATTCTGTTCTTTTGATTTAATTTTTATATATTTAAATATTTTAAGATTTAATTCATAGCTCGTTGTATTAATATGATTGTTCATCAATTCTGATTTTTGGAGGAAGCGAATGAATCCTCAATTCATTCAAAAGATCGCCATCATAATCAAGACAAACAGAGATTTCGAAACGGAACATACAACAAAATACAAAGAAGGGGAAATACTAACACTCTTTCATAGATGACTACAAACAACACTTTAAAACAATTTAATAAATAAGGTGGAAACAATACGTAAAGGAACTGATAGTATTCCAGCTGAAATAATTACGACGATTACAATTCAAAGTTCAATAATCATAAAGCCGTTAATGGAACAGTTTAGCATGAACAGAAACTTATCCCATAACACAAATTCCAATTAGAAATGATTCATACATGTAATTAAAGCGTAGCATAATGTTCCTCAAAAATGGAGCGAAATCCTAGTACCATTAATCAATACTGGCCAACACAATCCTAGTACCATTAATCAATACTGGTCAATACTGGCCAACACAGTCTCTTAGACGAATAATACCAACAACATTCCCAGTCGTATTATCTGGTAACTGACAAATAAGGTGAAAATTCTGTATTCTATTTTGCACTTAGTTATTCAAACTTTTATAACAGTAACAGTATGAAATAATATGCTGCAGAAGAATACTTTGAAATAAATATAAAAAGAAAAAACAAAAGTGATAATAACCCATAGATGAAGTCCTGAAAGTTTCATTTAAATATTAGAACAAATCCAAAATTAAATCAGAAGCTGTCTAGGTAATTCCAAAAAAACAATACCTACCAACTGATGATTCTTTAGAAAGACGAAACTCTCCTTACATATTTGTAACACAACAAGCATTTATAATTTGGAGAGCTACCAGTAAAACATGTCGAAGGCTTCGAAAGAATGGAAATATTAGAAAAGAAATAAAAAACTAAATGGATCTGAAGAAAGGTATAAAGATCAATCCCAATAATCAATACAGCAAAAAACAAATCATATGATTATATTACAGAGTTCATTATACTTATATACCAATATTCCATTAAACATTTTCGTTTATTGACCAATTTACATGTTTAATGAAACTTTAGTATTTCTAGATAGATGCTGCAGTTGCTACTTCTCCAATTCGTATGTGTAATGAGCCTATCATACCCTTAACACAAAAGTTTATCAATTCCGACAAACTAAGCTTTTATTTTCACTATCATTTTTTGTTATTCTAAAAACAGGATTATTCATTTGAAATAATCCTAAAGTTTTAATCATTGGTTGGTTTAATATCCCAATTCTTTAAAGAATCCCAAATATCTTTAATCCAAAAATCTTAAGCCCAAATCTTCAAATCCTTCCAAACTCTTATCCTCGAAACCACACTTTATATTTGTATCATAAGTTCATTCTTTATTAAGCTTGGTTTAGAAAAGGGGTGGTTTTAAGGATGTTAAAGTTGCAAACTTCTCAAAGAAACAAGATCAAATCAAATAATCAGTACAGCATATACAGAAGTAAATTTAATATCTCCTATTTGTGGTGGTTGTGTGGTTTGTAGTAGCGTTATTTCATTCATTTTAAATTCATAGTTTACCGAGCCCATTATGCTTGTATAACATTATTGTGATATTAAAAACCCCTTCCTTCGAAAAAGTCTTCTCCTCTGAATTTTATTTTTTTGAACTTTTGCTCTTTTTTTAATCAAAATTAAAAGCCAAAAATATTTATAAAAGCCTTGAAATTATACTTGAGTTGTTGCAGTTTCTTTTGGTTTGCTTTGTGTTATCATTACAGAATTTCCTTCTATTATTTAAATTTTGAATTTTTTGTATTGCACTATTTTACATGAATTGAAGGAAATAATAAAAAGCAAAAAAATTAATTTACTCATTATTGTTATAGCCCTTTTAATATTTTTCTCTTTCTGTTTTTTTTTTTATATTTTATAATTTCTATTACTATATTAGTAAATGAATATATATATCTCATTTTTGTGTTGCTGTTGGTGCGGCGTCATAATTTCCAGGGTTATAAGTCCTTTAGGGACTTTGACTCATTTAGTGAGGCATAAATCTCTAAGAGACCACCACTTTAAAATATTTACGTGGTGCATAACTCCCTTGAAAAGTGACTTCCAAATGAAACTTATGACCCATTAAGTGAGTTATAACCCCTTTAACAAAATAAATCTTTAATGTCTGCTAATTATTTTTGAAATTATAGTTTTGGAAAGTCTATTTATATTCGTACCCGTCGTTACATATTTAAAATTAATATTTGTTTTTACATTACTATTTATCCTTCAGCTGGGATCTGACTCATCTTCCTGAGTCAAAACTTCAAAGGCCAGAAGTCCCCTGGAGCTTATGGCTGATTGCTATAAGCCCCTAAGGGACTTCCGACCATTTCCTTTGAGTTTTAATTCCCTTAGAAATGCTAAAAAATAACTCCCTATCGGGATTATGACCCAGGGAGTTGTCACCTTTGGCACCTGCATCTTTGGTGTTTTTTTTGCTTCAAAGTTCATAGAAAACCAAAAAAAATTTCCTTTTATTGTCAGTCACTGTAAAAAAAAACAAAAAATTAATAAAATCCATTAGTGAAATATGTTTGGTGGAAATTTTTAACAACAAAATGAAAGGAAGAAGAACAATAAAAAGAATGTTGTTTTCTATGGGTTCTGTAATTTTAAAGGAAATGAAAATTTATTAAAATAAAATATTACTACATATGTATATATGTGTATGTAAGCTATGACCTTTTGTACTGACTATCTCTATGAATTAAAGAGTTCAAACTGTTGAAAGACGAATTTAAAGATCGTCTGTGAGTATGGGCTCTCATGTTATCGACTAAATACAATGACTTTTGTAAAACGTTAAAAATTAAAAATTTCTTGAGTGACAAAATTTTTTCTCTCTTAAGGTTTATCTTTGTATTAAGCAGGACGAGGCAGGATTTTGCAGGACGAAGTTTATGCTACATTTTACTGAAAATCTCATAAAATCGAAGATATAGCCTATCTTAACAATGCTTATCTTTTGTCACATATGGATTTCCAATAGTTTAAAAAACTGTTATAAAATCTATTGTAACTTTTTATAAAATTCCATTTTCATGTCCTTAGGTAAAAAGATTCTTCTCTATTAAAAAAAAAATTTATTTGATGTCAATTTGATGTGCTTCGTCATAATAGTTATTAATAAGTTAAAAAATGTTCCAATATGTACGCGTATAATTTAAAAAGAAGCTTTATATTATAACGTCAATGCTTCTTACCATTCATGGCACTGGCTATTGAAATTTGGGAATTGACTATTTGTAATGATAAACTAAATTTTGTTGTAAAAATGTTATTTAATGTATACCCTCTCTGATGAAAACAATACTAAGCTCTAAATTCATGGCTAATTTTTGCTGACATGATTGTTTCCATAATTTATACTTTAACCAACATTAATTATGGCAGGCGATCCTTTGAATTTGTTTGCTTTTTTAATAGCCCCCCTAAGAAGCATTGGACATCCACTAAACCTCTCCATCTATTTCTATTATGTGCTATAGCCTTTATTTAGGATCATGTTTTGTTAATTTTTCTATCTTTTTTAATACTGTTCTTTCCACCTATTCGGAATTCTGTCTATGTGTTTTCTTCCTTGTGCTTGCCAATCTAGAACTTTTGTGGCAATCATATTTTCTGGTCATCTAATTATGTCAACTGTAATTTTTCCTTCTAATTTGTACTTCGATTGGATCTTCTCGGCACATACTCCAGGGTTGACTGTCGGATATTCTATTTCGCCAGAATATCTGACATATTATTCGAAGACATTTATTTATGAAATTCTGTAGCTTATTTGTAAGCCTTTTGGTAGTTAGCCAGGTTTCACTTCTATATAGCAGAACTGATTTAATACAGGAATTGCAAATCCTCAGCTTTGTATTTCTTGAGATCTGAGAGGATTCCAGATATTTCAAAATATTATTCTTGCTTTTCCTGGTCTGGTGTCAATATTTTTTATGGTTCCACTATCTGTGTCTATAATGCTGCCATATTCGAAACTTTTTACAACTTCAGTTGGTGTAATATTTATTTCTAGACCTCTCTTGACTATTAGTATTGCATCACTTTATTTGTTTTTCCATACTATTTATTTTCAGACCGATCCTTTGAAAAACAGTAAAATTATTTCCCACAGATTGATTCTTTTCAATAAGTTAAAAATATCTTCAGATTTTTAACCTTTGGTTATTGTATATGTTAAAAATTAAAATATACCTACCTTAAAACTGTTAATTAAAGTAATAGTGTCTGTAGATCTTCTTAAGTTTATTAATATAATACTTATAATTTTAATTTTGATAACTTAACTGAAATGAAATGAAAAGCAAATTTAAAATATTTAGATTTCATATATCTTATGTTGCTTAGACCAGCCCGCCTTAATTGTTTTTCTAATGGGCTTCAAACAAATTTCGATCCTATTAAATTTTTGTTTCCAGGCTATGTGCTCTAGTAAGCATTGATCCAAATTTTATTTAAATTTGTTGCAAACTCTTACATATTGTTTAATGGAAATTAAATAGTTCAAACTGCTAATTAATGCTAGTTTACATTTTTAATAAGATACGGTATTAATAGGTTTTTCTTTAATATCCAACAATTCAAACAAATTTTACTTGTAATTCTTCTATGTATGTTTTAACCTCCCCAAAATTTTCTACTTTTCAAATTTAATATTTTAGCTGTACAGAACTTTGGAAAATAATTCTTTTCAAAATAAATTTTCTTATTTTGTTTTTTTATTTTCCATATTATTATTATTATTATTTTTTTTTTTTTTAATATACTTTCAACTTTGTAACATACATGTATGATATTCTGTTCCTAATGTCTAGACCATAAGCTATTTATTCATTGTCTGGCTTTGCCTATTGTGAGTAAATTAAAAAAAAAAAAATTATGTTTCTCTCTCTCTTTGCTTTTTGTTTTGCAGCTCCTTACAAACAAAAAAATGGGCGAAAAACAAAGAAAATCAAATTTATTGTTTTTCTCCCCGTTTGTTAATATTTTATCAAAAAAACGAAGCAGTTCTTAAACTTTTCGATTTATTTTATTGAAGCAATTACAAATTATGTACAAAAATCTCGGGTGGATGTTATACGATATAATTTAGGATTTTTTGTCAAAAGATATTTCCTCATAAAAGAAAATTTTACAGAAACTCTTAGATAATATGAAATGTTGACAGAAGAATTTAAATAAAGACCTCCAAATGAAGAGAATGAACCATGTTCCACATATTCCATTATTTATATTACGCTAACACCTATACCTACAAACATCTATGGCGCTATGGTGAAAACTATTAACGCAATCATAACTTTAGTAAACTCACATACAGAGTGTGCGATTTAAAGATCGCGAAGACCAGAGGTGATAGAGACGTTCATAACGAACTCAATAATGTTCTGTTAGGAGAGGGAGCAGGTCTAATTCTAACCATTTCCGAAAGAAATAAAAAGACCTCGCCCCTGTACGACATAATAGATTTTTTTAAGTATCAGTATCTAAATAAAATTATGTGGGCAAATTTGTCGGAAGCTATTAGAAATGGACCCTCTTTATTATTTTTTATTTGTAATGAACTTCTATACCACCTCTGAACTTCGTGAACTTTGAGTTCCAGGTACCCTGTAATATTTTATATAAATATATTATATATAAATAATAAACTGCTTTTTCTAATAAGAGAAATGTCCTGGAACCTTGTTTTCGGCTTAATATATTATTTTATCTCAATATCTTTTTTGACATATTTTTTTCCAGATTATTTCTAGATTTTTTCAAAATAGTCAAATCCTGATGCCAAATAAAAATTTTTTTTTCGAAAAACAATTAACTTCTGATGTAAAATAGTTATGCAAAATATATTTAGGCCATATGTAGCATACCCAAATCTTTACTATTGAATTATAAAGAATTTAATAAATATGTAGTTATCCATTAATGAACAATAATAATCCAAAGAAATTACGATTGTTCTCCGATAGACCATCTCGTATTCGGACGCTTTCTTTTTATACTTTTTTGGGAAGTAGTTTTAAAATTAACAGTAAAAGCTAACATTAAGAACCAGTTGAGTGTCATATTTATTGTTTTATATTTGGTTTGTTATAGGACGGGGAGTACTGGTGATATATACTCGGCTTGCTAGACCTACCACTGAGTAATTCAAAAGATGAAAGTTTGTGAGGAAAAAGGCGTGCCAGATTACTTCAGTCTAGTTTTAAGGAGTTCTTTAGAACTATTTACTCGCCTTGCTGGACCTAACAATAAGTAAGCCCAAAAATGGAAGTTTATGAGTAAAAATGCGTGACAGATTGCTTCAATCTAGTTTTAAGGGGTTCTTTAGATCTATATACTAGGCTTCCTGGACTTACCACTGAGTAAACCAAAAAAAAAGGTTTTTGGGCAAAAAGGCGTTTCAAACTGCTTCAGTCTAGTTTTAAGGGATTCTTTAGTTACTGTGATTATATGCACATGTACTACAAATTTTTAAAAGATAAAATCTTTGAACTTGTAGTAATCCTAAACCTATGATTTAACAAGATTTCTAATTCAAACTTTTTCAACAGTCATTATAACAACTAAAAATCATGTACCAGTATGTTTTGTACAATACGATAAAGTGGATGGACATAGTATATTATTATATTTCATACAGGCTATGATTTCATTTTCTTATACTCGTATATATTGTACGGTCTATTGTTAAAAACAATAAATCAATTTTTATTTTGTTTTCATTTCGATTATTTTAATTTCAAACTCATCATACCACTCTCTCTCTCTCTCTCTCTCTCTCTCTCTCATTTCTTGCCAAATTTATATCTGAACTTTTAGATTGTGTTATTCTTTAATTTTTGTGAATTATTTTATTTGAATGAGAGAGAAGAAAATGAAATTATTTATTTAATTTTGATATTATGTTGCAATAACATTTTTATTTTAACTCTAAACCCAACAAATTTTAGGAGCATGGGATAATCTCCCTTAGGAAGGGAAAGTAAAATAATTTTAGAAAATAACTGGAAAACAAAAGAAAATAATTTTTTAATAAATTATTTTACTCCTATATAGGATTGCTTAAGAAAAGTTTTTTTTTCAGTTTATATTGTTTATAAAAAGTTGAAGTTTTGAATGAAAAGAAAATTGAAACCAAATAAAGTTAAACAAAAGCTCAATTGTTAGGGAAATAACAAAAAAAAAACAGAAAATTATTAAAAGAAAACAATTAAAAAAAAAATAAAAATAAAATTTATTAGAAATGGAATTGATGATGTTGGCGTCTAAAAGGCAATATAAATATTGCAAAAATTACATTCAACTTATCAAAAACAGATAGAAATAATAAAAGATAGTTGAGTTATTATTCTGTGTTTAGAAACAGAATGTTATAAATGCAATTTTTGAAGTTTTTCAGGTGGAATTAATACAAAAGTAGTGATTAATAGATATTACTCTACCTATAAACCACTTAATTAACATGTTACACTAAAGATGTACTGAGAATATAAAGTTATTTAAATTAAATAGTATAGGAAACGCGGGTGATAGGTTCCTAAAAATGTCGCGTAGAAGTACCGCATTGTAGAAGGACTACTTGTACATTAAAACTTTAGATAATTACACTTAAATCTTGGTGGTGGTTATATATGATTATTGGGTCGAATGCGTAAAACTGAGCTCAAGTTTACTTTTTCAAATAAAAACTGAAATAGATGAGTAATTTTTTTTGGAAAAAGCTTGTTTAGATTTCTGCATTCGAAGAATTGTGTTTGTTATTATGTTTAACTCAAATATAGATTTCGGCATGTTCAATTTCATTTCATTGTGTGAACATATTTATGTAAAAAATATACATTTAATTAAAAAATGCTAATTTCTAAACAACCTGTCAACATTTGGACAGATTAACAGTAATAAAGTAAAATAATTTAATTAATGAAATTCAAAAATTTGAATAATGAATTCAAATCAAGTTCTAGGCTTAAAACTTAAAAATTTAAACAAATTATAATAATAGTATTCATCCAAGTATAAAACTTCAGATTAATAACCAACTGTCACTAATATTAATTCACAATAGCTAATACTTTTGCTAATATTAGTGTTTCTACCAGTTATAAAAAATTATTGACCTGTCAAAATATTAAAACCTTTCAAAAAATATGAAATACTTAAAAAATAAATTATTGTAATTAATACAAATTGATTTTTAGAAGAGATGAAAAAACCATTTAAAGTTTTAAAGTTGAATAACTATTATGTAATTTTGTATATAAGATCAAAGAAAATTGAATTATTATTCTTTTTCATTATATCACTATTGAGAATAATTCAATAGAATCATTGTTGAATTGAAGAGAAATTCAAAAATTAAGAAAACCAAAATGGAGTCAATAATGTTGTAAAATTACATTATCTTTTGTTTTTTTTGTGGCTTATTTTTTACTCTTTTATTATTTATTCTTTTCAATCATAAATCGTTTGAAATATTTCTATTTAAAAATTTTTTTGATTTAAAGTGGGAAAATTAATTCATTTATTTGATTTTAAAATTCAATTAAATTTGTTTTGTATAACTTTTTAACTCATCATATTCTATTTTTGCAGTTTAAATGGTTGTTCTTATATAAGATTGGTAAATACAAATTGAAATGGAATACTCGAATAAAATATAAAATTCTACAAATTGATAAATTATTAATAATAATTGGAAAAATTAGCTTTTTTATTATTTTATTGCAAAAATTATAATTGATACATTTAAATTCCATTAATTTTAGATGGTACGTAGGTAATTTTCATTTTTTTTTTTTTTGCTTAGGACATTTTTCTTTTTCTCATCAGATCAGTGCTCAGAGCAGATGTCGAGCGATCAGAGTAAAGTATGTTCAGATATAAATTTTATCCGAACTCTGATGCTCTAAGTTAAAAAATAAAGGTTATGAGCAGAGATTGTCAATTTTTATCCAAATTATTTTCTAACGTCATTATTGTTTTAAAAGATTTAAAATTTAAAACTCCATTTTTTAATATTAAAAAAACAAAATTTAAAAAATAAACCTAAAAACAAAATGTTTTGATATACGAGATATTTTTTTTAAAGGCGTTTTTATTATTTTATTCTTAATTTGACGTTTCCTTGTTTGACAACTCTGTGAAATCTGAGAAATTTTTACGAGCTCATAGAACATGCTTTGAGCACTCTGCGGGTTAAAAAAGAAACAGAAAATGGATAATCTGAGCACAAAAAGAAACACATTTTTTTAGCTTGGCAGCTCTGACTCTGCTCTGATAAGAAAGATAAAAACGCCCTTAATAGAATAATATATATATTGGGTACAGGTTGTTTTTGACATTTGTTTTGGCATTTGATTTTGTTTTTGCCTAGGTGCTTACAAAACTTCTACAATACAGATTACAGCATTGCAAAAAAAAATTAATTCTATGGCCCAGTTTTCCTTTTTGTAATGGATATAAAAATTGAAATTCGCCACTTGTCAAAAATGTTTTCGAAGTATTATAGAAAAATCATAGATGCAACAGTACATTTTAGGGATGTGTTTACAGTTTTACTTAATTATAAATGGCTCCTTCAAAATCGTGGAAAGTCTTTCAGAATTTTTGCCTGTAAATTGAAATTCTAAAAAAAGTTTTTGGAAATTTATGTAAATTTGTTATCAATTAACTCTTTAACTAAAACATAGTATTGGTAATTTTTGAAAAAATTTAATAACAAATACTTAAGCTTAGTGTTGAATTCTTCATCAGAAATGCTTCTTAGCTTCTCCTACAATTTATTCCAATTCGTTATAATATTAACAAATAAAAATGATCCATTATTACATTCATTACATTTACATTCATTCCTAAATCTTTTGTCTAACCTTCGTTATTTTTATTACCTATATTCAATTTTCTGAAAAACAATTTTAACTTCTAGCTAAAACATGAAATTAAAGTTATGTAAGAATGGAAAAACATTTCCAAGAAGAATGAATTCATTAACAAAATAAAATATAAATTGAAAATTTGATATTACCATTTACAAATCCATTTTATATTATATATTTCTAAGAATTTTATATACGAATGAACACTTATTATGTTTGTAATACTAAATCTACCATTTGTTAAAATAAATTGAATTTTAATTTAAAATAATGGCAAATTAATGTACATATCATTCTTATTGTATTGAATTGAATATTTAAACCTAATAATATCGAAATAAATTCAATTTTTTAGTTGATGTCATTTATTCACACTTTCTTTTGTTATTATTAACACAATTTTTCAACAAATTAAAAGGAAACAATTCGATTTGGATTTTTTGGAAATGCTTTGTCCACTTTATTATTTTATTAAATTGAATAAAAACATGAGTGTAGAATGGAAGATAACGTAATGATATTTCTAACTAAAATATACATATTCTGGTTTTAAATTCAAATTTTTTTTATAACATAACAACCTTGCAATTTTTTACGCTAATATAATCTTACATACATACGAGTACATAACTGTAGTAACTGTAGTAATAAAAATATATATGAAGGATTCAATCAAAAGACTTGAATATATTTTCGATTTCTTCACACACTTTATCAATATGATGGTTATTTTGTTTCCGTTTTAATTTTTTTTAATGTTTTTTTTTCTATATATATGTTACCTGTAAATAATGTATACATCCATCAATTTTAGATTTACCTCAATTTAACATATATATATTTCAGTACTTTATATTTTTATATTTATAGTGAATATTTTCACACTCCACATTTTGAATGACAGAAGCTCCATCAAAACACCAAGAAAAATAATATTTTAGTTATTTACGAGAATTTACAGTTATGGTAAACTAATTGGAAACGCCAGATTAAATTTTTATTTTTTGCTAATCAAAAAGGTAAAATTGAACTCCTCTCCTTTTTAATAGAAGGAGAGGAGTTCTACTAAAAATTTTACATATTATCAAGTCTTTAAACTCTCAAGTCACAGTTATTTACAACGATCAATCAAGCAGTACATTTCAATGAAAAGTAGAAGTGAAACAAGGCTGCGAATTTTCACTCTTACTGTTCAAAATAGTCCTGGATGAAATTATGGTGCAGGTCTTCTCGTTAAAAAAAGGAATAACTTGGTCCTTAACTTACCATTTTCAAGACCTAGACTAAGCAGATGACATATGGCATCCTGTGGTACCAGTTAAGCGAAATGAAGTGTAAGTTAGAATATGAATGACAGACTTGAAATCTATATTAATAAGACAAAGCGATGGCAGTTAATGTCACCGTAACACAACATCTACAAATAAACAGTCAAACAATTGCGTAAATCGTTAACAACTTCTGCTAGCTTAACAGCATTATATAAACCAGTGATGGAATGCAAACAGACAGATAATACAGATAAGACAGATAATAGAGAAACTCGCAAATTTTCACAACACCAAGCTGCAGATTTTTCGGGGGAGTGGCTCAATATCCCGAATGAGAAAATCCCGTAAATACAAAATCCCGTAAGTTTATTAAATCCCGTAATTACAAAATCCCGTATGTACATAATCCCGTAAATATAAATTCCCGTAAAAACATAATGCGAGATTAGGAAGCATATTTAGGTTTGTTAAAAATCAAAGTTGACCCTTTTTCCAGAGTATTTATAAATTCATGTATGCGAGACTTTGGTTACAAAATAAGGATTTTCGAATGCGGGATTTTGGAATGAATTGGGGATTCCGTACCCAACCCATTTTTCGGTCGTGTAATGCACTGTAACGTCTTCTAGTGAGACCTGGCTCACTTCTAGTACTACAAGCAGCATTCATAAATAAATTCCTTAGAATCATTTGTTAGGATATTCTAGCCTAGAACAATCACGAACGGAGATTTATGGAACTTAACTGGAGAGCAACAAATAGCGCAACAAATAAGGAAAAAGAAATAGAGGTTGATACGGCACACGCAGCGTAATCACCGAGAGAGAATGGAAAAGAATTGGCCGGGCGAGTAACGCATGACGCAGAACAATAATTATTGAACTAAACTCAATAGGTATAACCTGTGACAGAAAAAAACATCTAAAAGGTATACGAACTGTAAAATATGTAAAACAGTTAATTTAACAATTTTTAATATAAAAATATAAATTTGACATGAACATTTTAGTTTTCTCGTTCCTTCTCTGGTGTTTTTTTAAATTTTAAGCTTATTCTTTATAAATCATGAATTATCATGTCAAATCGTTCAATAACTTCATTAAACAATCTTAAAATTTCTTCATTAAACAGTCCCTCAGATTCTAACTTAACCCATATCCCCGACGACTCTCTAATTCTTAAATTTCATACTGGTATTTTAAAATTCTTGATTTTTATCGAATTCTAAATATAATTCAATTCAATTTCCAATATTTGTGTTACGCCTTATGTAAATTGACCATAACTGTAGCAATACGCCAAAGACGGCAAAGACGTATTTTTTTTTTACGTTAAGAAGCTTATAAAATCCGTATTATCAATATATAAGATATATTTTCGATCAAATAAAAATAAAAATAAAATGATAATGGTATGAGTTGTTTCTGAAATAAAAACCACGTAACAATTTAGGAGACATCTGCTAAATTCTATAAATTCGGCTTTTTTATTTTTTATGTTTTTGTTTTTATTTTTTTTTTCCAATGGATTTTGTACTTTATTTGATTCGAATTTGATACGGAATTCATAAAAGATTCATTTACAATAAAAATAAAAGATTTTTTACCTTTTTATTTTAAGTTTATCTTACAATTTGATCAGATCAAAATATACAATACCATTATTTGTCGTACCCGCTTTCGTTTCCATTTCTTTGGTTGGTAGTTACAATTAAGAGGCGTGGTACCTTAGTTTGGTGTTTGTTTCAAATTAAATACAGATTGTAAGTAATACAAAATGAAATAAAGTGTTTTATGGGAATTTTAAGAAAGACAAAATAAAAATATTGTAGGAATAACGGTAAAAAATTTGTTAAAGCTCTATAAAAAAAAATGTATGTATATATTATAGTATATATAAACATCTATAAATTGACATTGATGGATTGACACTTCTAATGTAAAAGGATTTTATTTTGAATGTTGCGATTATTAGAAGGTGTATGTATACCTATACACCAAAAAATTTGTTATTTGTTATTTGATATTTTTGTCTCTTTCATACATTTGGTGATATTTACCTAACTACTTTTATTTAGCTTAATTTTTTTCATTTCTTTTTCGTTTTTTTTGGTTAATCTTTAAAATCAAATATTTTATAAAATTTATAAATTTGTATTTTAAAAATAATATTGACAGTTTTTGTTTAGCTTTAATATAATATGCATGTAATATGTATGTATTAGTATACATCATGATAAAATTTCAAGTAACTAGAGTAGGAAATTAATAGTGATGGTAAAGTTTTTAATGGATACTCGTATAACGGGTTGTCTTTCATATTTTGTATGTGACATGATTGCTGCTGTCAGAAATTCATTTTAAAGGATTTGAATATTTTGACAGAATTTTCTTAGTGTTTTTTGAGTGTTTCCAAATTTCCTAATCTTTCTAAAGCTCGTAAGAGTTTTCGAAAGGTGTTACCGTGAAGAGTACGTTTCATTTTCCAGATGTTTCTAATTGGAATGCTTGAAATAAGATGTTTGAAATAAAGTTAAAATATTATTACTGTGTGAATATTCCGTTTTATTAAAATTCTGAAAAATTATTATATGGAATATTTTAACATTTTGAGATAGAGAGAGAATTCGTTCTGACAGTTCAGAAGAAGAGACTAATGCATTTAACTAGAAATAAATTAAAAATTATTAGAAGAAATATCGTTATAAAAGTCATATTAAAAATATAATTTGTAAGTCATATATATATGTACTATGATTTTAAATAATATTATTTCTAAGAAAAACGAACAGACTAAATTTTATTAAAAAAGCAATAATATAGAATTATTTTCCAAAAGTGGGTCTTTTCTTTAATATATTATAATATTTTAATTCAACTTTTACTTAGAATCTTTAACATTTTTAAAATTATTTAAAAATTTTTGTACAATCTAATATAAGTGCATATCTGTATGTACCTTGAAAGTTCAAGATGTTTGAGTAAAAAAAAATTATTAAACTGTTACACCAAAGAGTAGACAAGCTAAATAAAATTTCTGTTTTTAAAAGATTCATTCTCTTGGAAATTCTCTAGACCTCTATCAGAAATGACAGTTTGTTGTTCCACGTGCATGTATAATAATTCAGTGAAACGAATTTTTTTTTGGAAGTCTTTTTACCTTTTTTAAATTATTCTACTTTTTTTTTTCCAATATTTAAACAATAAACAAATTACGAACAAACATTTTAAGGAAAAAATAACATATGCCCCCAAAAGAGTTTTTCTGTTTTTTATTTTTGTTTTGTTAAAAGCGAAAGTTTTCAAATGTTTCATACTTGCAATTTGACAAGTTTGAGCGTCGCGCATTATGTTCGATACACACATATAACAGTTTAATTTTATCCAAAAGATATGATAAAAAAAAAAAACAAAAACAACAAAAAAAATAATAAATTGCCAAAATATATCGTATCCTTAAATAATCTTAAAAAAAACAAAAAACAACAACAGCAACAACAAAAAAAAACGATAAATACCAGTTAAACTTTGTATGCCTTTCAATAAGTTTACAGCACTTGATAATATTCTGTTTCTCATGATTGTTTTTTCATTTTTATTTTATTTATTTGAAATATTTTTGGAGAAATATGGATGAGTATTGGAATATTGTTGAAAAATTCAATTTAAACTTTTTGTAAGGTTTTATTGATTGCCTTGAACTTGACTTTGTTGAGTTTCGTATAAGAAATTTTGTGTTAATAAAAACAAGGAAGATTATAGTTGCCCTTGCCAACTTTTAGATATCCGTCCCTACTCACTATGATGTATAAAATAAATAAGAATTTCTCATAGAAAAAATAATAAATTTTATATGATATAATTACCTACTTTGGTTTGCAATTGAACATTTTAACAGAAAATTTAAAATATTTGTTTTTTTTTTATTATTAATTACGAAAAGATTAAATTTAGAAAAAGATGAAAAACAAAATTTGATGACCTGGATTTGAACCGGAACGTTCTGATATAAAATCCGGTGTCCACTACACCATAAAGCGATTAATAATTTAACTACATTTTGTTTGTTTTTCTATTTAGTTTCTATTTAGTTATTGGGTTTGAAGATATTCATATAAGTTAACCTACAAATAGTCTAAAAATTACTTTGTGTAAGTTTCGAAACTCTAGCTTCTCTAGTTTCGAAACTCTAGCTAACACGGACGGACGGTCACAAATTGCCAGATCAATTTACTTTTCGATGCTGATCCGATACGTACTTTTGATTTTATATCTAGCTTATCTAGATCGATGCGTTACAAACGGAGGAGTAATTTTAATATACCCATGGCCTTATTTATATGCACGGATATAAATACTTAAATGTTTTTATTTACATCCTTTCTTGCATTAAGAAAAAGTGGGACCTCGGATATGATGGATTATAAGCGGATGGAGGTTTCTAGAACATGTCACACCAAAATACCGAAAAATATAAATTCTCAAAAAAAAATTTATTTTAGCTTACACAAATAAAAACTTCTAATAGCAGCCCCTGCCGCTGGAATTATACATTTTTTTTTAAAAAAAAATTTTATAATAAACTCTTGAAGAAGCATATTATTTGGTTTTGTATCCAACTTCAACAAATCCGTCTTTTGTTTTCTAAACATTCAAATTCGGTAATTATGTTTTTCAGGATTTCCCTTTCAGAATTTTGTAAAATCTAGGATTTTTTATACGAAATTTAAATTCGAGATAACTATTTCCGGATTTGTTTTTTTTCAGTAAAGTGACATACATCCAAATTTAATACATGCATAATTTGTTTGATTATGTGTATATAGTTTGAACTATTTATTAAATAAATTTTATAAAATCTTTTTTATGTTTAATACGACCGATCCAATAGTTCTTGAGACGTCATCGTTTCAAACGAAAGGTCTTGGGTTCAAGTCCTGATCAGATTATATCTTATGAAACTTTAGAATCCTTAAAGGATGAATCCTTGAAACTTTAGAATCCTATATGTTTTGCTCTTAGTTCTTATCTATCTTTCTTCCATGCGTCTCAATTCTGTTCAAGACGCTTCCATTTAGTACATCAGTAATATTCTAGCTGAAATGAAAAATAATTGATAATTACTTAAAATAATTCTTGGGATTAAGACTTTGGATAAAACTATTAGATAAACTGTTGAATAAATCTAACTTAATTGAAGAACAATTCCATGTTCAATATTATTTAAATATTTTTATCAATTTTTTTTTTAATATATTGATCAATCTTTGAGAGGATAAATTATTCAACATCAGTCAATGTAGTAAGACTGATAAAAAATATTTTGATATTATTTATATTTTTATTTTTTACTTTCACTCTTTTACTTTTTATTTTTTATTTTATTTTTTTTTATTATATGTGTATTGTATTCGTGTAAAAAAAAAAAAAAAATTGTGTAATAAATGTCCTTGGAAGTAAATTTTTATTTTATATACTTAGTTATGTAATGTACATATATTACACACATACTTAAATAATAAAAAAATAAGTAAATATCTATCTTTGTCTATTTTGAATAAGAATAAATTATTATTTGTAATAAGGATAGGTGCTCAATGTCAGATTTTTATATGATCAACATATACACATATACACATTATACGATCAAAACACATATACATATAGAGTCGTAATATGGTCGAAAAATTTGTTTCTTTTGTATGCCTACATCGAATTTTTAATGAAATTCTGATGAATGCTATTTTCTATTATGAAAGAAATAAATAAAAGGAGTTCATTTTTAATTTTGTACATTTTTTATTATACAATAAAAATATATAAGACAGGTATTTATCACTAAAATGAGGAGGAGGATAAAAGAATTTATTTACTGTTATATTTTGTAGAAGAAAGGAAGATGCTAAAGTTCAAAAAATATATTTGTATTAAGAATAAAAGCCAAAAGTAATAGTAAAATATATCTGTAATTTATTACTGAGAGTTGAAATCTGTCCTAGTTTAGTTAGTCAGGAATTCAAAAAGTAGTTTCCATACCCATCCCTGTATTAGTTTCTGTTATTTTGTATATAATTATGATATATATGGGATGCTGTTCGAGGGCATGGAATTTTTCAAACCCTTTTATGTACCCTTTCATAATATGGGATACATTAAATACTTTATAGGATTTTAATTGTATATATTTTAAAAGTCTCCCGGAACTGCCTTACTGTGGAAGTGGATTAGGAGTATTAAAGGTTTATGGAACCTTCGTCACTGTGAAATTAAAGAGAAGCTGGAGGCATGCTTTTAGAATTACGAAATTGAAATTTGATGTTTTATTTCTTTACTAACAATTCCACCTCATACAATGTGATAATGAAATGAAGCTTGCCTTTCCTTTTCAGACGAAACATATTATGCTATTTATTAATTTTTTAATTAATATTATTTATTTTGTTTATATCATATAATTTATATTTAAATTATATTTGGTTACCATGGTGATTTTGCAAAGAGAAATTATTTTTTAATATTTTTTTTCAATTAAATATTTGATGACACGTACAAATGACACGTTCAGATGACATCGAACACGCATCCCTTCGGTTAGTAAGTCAAGTGCTTACACACAACACCACTGAGGTCTCTGATGTTTGTTATTATAAAAAGTGTATGAAATAATAAAAATTATCATATTTTCTTTTTGAGTTCTGTGTACGTACGTTTTCCAACAAATGATTTCCAATGCGTGTAAAACCGCTTTATTATTTAAATAATGTTTTATTTTTGGAAAAAGTGTAGGATTTTTTTTTGACAATATAATATTTACTTAAAATGATTTTTACCTTGAAATCAATTATTGTTACATGAAATGATTTTCTTATGAGGTATCACACAGTTCATCAAACATTTTAACATTGATAATCTATAATTTAAATAATTTTATTTTTGAAGTGAAAGGATTAAAGTATTTAAAATTTAAAATTTTTTCCTAACTTTAAGCCTTTTATTCTGCAAATATTTTTTAATATTAAATTTTTTATTAAATTTTTCTGAAAATAACTTCGGAGGAAGTGGTTGCTTTTTTTGGATTGATATTAAAGATAAATATAAATAAGATAAATTTAGGATGAGGAATTGAGATTCTATATCAATATGATGTATTTGTGAGTTTTTGATTTGAATTAAAATTTATTAATGGGGAAAAAAATTGGAGGATTAAATGAGAGATGATGTATCATATGAGATGAGGTGTCCCAAATTGTTTCTTTAACTTAAATTAACATGTTATTATTTGGGTTCAAAAAAGGACTTTGTATTAAGATTTTTTGTGGATCGAAGTTTTCAATTCAAAGCTGCTCCATCTTTGCTCAATATCTGAGGAACCTGAAGCTTGAGATACCTGAGAAAATCAACAAACTTTCTTCCAAAAAGTTTATGATATGGAAAATTTGATGCCTTAATTTAAGTTGAGACTTTTTTGAATTTAATATCGCTTGTCTTTATTTTTAACAAATAACCTCTGGTGTAAAATATATTTTTCTAAAATTTTTAAGTTATTTTTAAAATATTTAATCTATGCTGCATACTGATGTAAATCGAAGGTGAAAAAATTTCATTTTGGTAGATAATAAAAATTAATTAGATGAAGATTTGGAAAATTTAACCCAATTCACAATTCTTCGATTATTGGATGGCTGGGCGGTGCACTGTTTAGATTGTAAGATTGGGGGTTGAAAATTGATTCCGCTCAATGTCTCATAGAGGATTGTGGGTTCAATATTCCTGATAAAAATTAAATATGTTAGTCACTTTTTGACTACCTTCGGGAAATTTGTTTTTTAACATCCAATGCATCCAATTTCATTCTACAAGATCACTAGGAATCGGTAAATAAAACACCATTCATACCTACAAGATTATTGGAAGAATAGTAAAGAGGCAAGATTCTAAAATATCAGATTGAAAGTTGATTACGAGGGATTCTAGAGTCTATAGTTTTGTATACTAATCACACGTAGAAGTCTTCAGGGAACCCGACCTTATCTAGCTTTCAATCACCAATGGGTTCTAATTGATACAGTAATTAAAACTAATAAGCGTATATCAAAATATTCTTCTTCTTCCACTGCCAATCCACTACTGGATGTTAGGCAATCTCTTTATACACATTTTACTGTAGGGTAGCGATACTATTGGAATATTCTTCTCTGCATCTTGCATTGCGAACCAATTCTCCCGCCCAGTTGCGAATGTTCTCAGCCACTACAGTTTTTTCCTCCCGATGCCCCTCTTGCCCTCAATTCTTCCTTCGACAATTAATTGAAGTGGTTCGTATTTGGGGCCTCGTATGATGTGGCTAAAGTATAAATACTTTATATATACCAATATATATATATAATATATATATATATATATATAATATATGGTAAATATATATCAACAATAAAAGATGTAAAAGAAATATTTAGTTTACACTCATAACTCACAGATATCCAAAAATCCAAGTACTGGTCTCACTTAGAAAGTTGTTTGGGAATTCGTTAGTTATATATATATATATTTCGAGTTCTTTGTACTTACTTCGTTCTTGTTCTAACGAGTACCTTTGGAACAGGCTTCTTGCTTAGGCTCACAAATGAAAATTCAGTAAACAAAAACATAGATTGAGAGAAAATGTATTTAATTAATTAGTCTATCAAATTGAATGATCCAACGAAGGAACCTTTAAAAGTACAACAAAAAAATGGTACTTTTTCTTAAATACAAAATAAAATTCTTAAAAATAGAATAAAATTCGTCAAATTAAAATAAAATTTTTTCACCCCGTAATTTACGTCTTCATAATTATTATCAATAAAAATAATTAATTTTATTTTAAATTTATGATTTCTTATTGTACTTTAATGTGGTATTTTCTAAAAATATATAAAAAAAAAATTAAAATTCAATTTTTGTTATTGTCAATTAAAAATTTTTTGATGTCGAAACATAAAATAATTCAAAAACAATAAAACAAAAAAATATAAAAAAATGACCAAAAAATTAATTATTTATTTTGGTAATTTTAATTGTATTTTCAATTAATTTTTTGATTTTTTTTGTCTACTAATTACTTGGCGCAGGATTAAAAGTCCCGGAAACCCCGAGTTAAAAGTCTCCCGGGGATTTATCCCTACAAGTAGAGAAGGCAGTATTTTTTTAAGCATTTCCAAAATTTATTAAAAATAGTGCCTCCTAGCACTCGAAATTCAAGCGATACTTACACTTAAATAATTATTTATATTTATAAACAAATAATTAAGCCACAACTGGTAATTTCACGATCGAATAAGCTGATTAATATATATGATAATAGGAGAAAGACAACAAGTCGAATATTTTGATAGCTTCTCCTATCTAGGTAACAACAAATGGAGGCACAGAAGAAGATGTTAACAACAGACTCAAATAACAAGGAAAACGAAGCTTAGAATATTTAAAGCATGTGTAATGTCAACACTTCTCTATGGTAGTAAAACTTGGCTGACTACAAACCACACCACGTAATGAGCCAAATCAAGCCCAGAAAATGGAGGTAGATAGGCCACAATTTGAGAAAACCACCAACTAACTTAACAAGAATGGCCCTAGAATAGAATCCCCTAGATAGTAGAAGGCGCGTCCGACCGAACAATACCTTGCGTCGAACAGCCACGGCTGAACTAGCAAAAAACGGGCAAACTTGGAAGCAGATCAAGTTGTTGACGAACAATGGAGTGCAATGGAAGAGGCAAGTGGATGCCCTAAGCTCCTTAAAAAAAATATGTGATGATAGAACCTATAAACAAATATAGAATCTCGCATAGTCAAATCAATAAATTATAAATATAATGAAAAATTATGTCCCCTTTTTGCTGGAACTATTTGCTCACTCTTCAGAGATATAACCGAGGATTTTTGGTATATTTTTTGGGTCATGAGTCTCGCGGGACTTTTGACTATGGGCGTTTTGCCAGTTTTTCTAATTGCTTATATAAAAAAAAAGTTTTCCACGATAAATAGAAAAATTAGGTTAACAAAATTTTAAAATTTTCTTTTTAAAATTCATTCAAGGAAATTTAATTTTCTCAATTAATTATAAAAAATTTGTTTTTCTTTTTAAGTACCAAACATAAACATTATTGATAGGAATCTTTCTTGAGTGGGATGTTACCAATACAAAATATGAATTTAAAATAATATTATTATATTTTATTTTTGGTTCTACATTTTGTTTTATAATTTATTATATAAATGCCATAATTATATAATAATTCCGGAAGTAATAAACCATTTAAAAATTTTTATTCTTCGTTCCCTATTTTTTTTTCTTATAAAAATTTTAATTTCGAATGTATATATGTATATTGGGTGTATGTTTGTATATAATATCTTTGGAATGTCCTTAGAATAATTTGCGATAAATAAAAAACTCATTTAATCAACCTTCTTCTAGAAAATTAAAATTTCTAGGAATTAAAATATAACTATGAAAAATATTTGATACTGTTCTCCGTTTAACTTTTCTGTTTTCTCAAAGAACGTATTTCATTAATATATGAGGGACAAAAGAAAATAGAACTTAGCCGAGGCAGTATTAGTTTACAAAATTAATCACAACTTAATGGAAATATAGGAAATGGGTATTCACTTCAGATAGCAAGGCCTTGTAATAAGAATAGCATGTTTGTCTGCGTCAAAAACAACGGGAAGGTAATTGAGGAAAAATTAAAATTTGAACTTAATGGAATTTTCAATAGATATAAAATTAAGCCGGCTGGAGGGGTATAAAATCTGTAAAGCTTAATAATATGGTAAATTTAGTAGAAATTATTTGAGAGAAACATGAATTATTGTAGACTCAATTAATTGAGAACAGACATGTTGAGTACTAGAGCTATTATGCACTATATGAAGCTTTTTACCGACAAAAAGGTTATGATAAGATTTGTAATAACTGACCAATAAGTAAAAGTATGATAGTTTTAAAATTTAACTCCCTCACACCTTATGGAACATCGCGTAAATATCAAGACGAACCAAACTAACAATATTCAATTTTCGTTCGTAAATTTTATATTAATATATGCGTGCAAACCATGGTTGCCCACTAGTTCCATTAAGAATAAATTACAAGTATTCATAAATAAACATCTCAGAAAAATAATCTGAATATTCTGGCCGAAAAGAATAAGAAATGCAGAGTTTTAGGCACTCACAAACGAAGAACCAATGGTGAAGCAAATTACCATAAGGAAATGGTGGTGGGATTGGCAATAAACTAAGGAAAAATAAAGAATGCTTTTCAAGAATTGCACTAACCTGAAATCCTCCAAGTGAATCCAAGTGAAGACCTAAACGCAGAACAACTTGAAAAAGAATGGTGCTAGATGAATTAAGGAGACCTGAAATATCCTGGAACGAAATAGAAGAATAAGCAATGAATAGGAATTAATGGAGGATTCAAGTTAAAGTCGTATGTTCCCAAGAAGAATAACAAGACAAACCAAAATTCCCCTAAATTTATCTTCTCATCCATGTAAAACTCATTGTTGTTATCCACGATTTTCAATTACTAAGCCCTAAGCCTCAATTCCTCAAACGGATTAAGCTAAATTTTGTTTTAAAAACGGGGTTTCTTTTTGATAGTCAAAGTCGAACATTTAACAGATAAACCCAGTACCCTTATACTAGAGAACTTTAAGGTTTAACGGTTTTTTGAATCCTTACAAAATATACTAATTGCAACTATACTGTATATAGTCGTGCACAAAATAAAGAAGTCTAGAACAAAATCATTCAAACTCTTCTACAGAATTATTATTCGTAATTTTATTGTTTTGTTTTTTTGTACCTATTTTTTTATTATTTGCACGTTGTTACGTCATAATTCATTATAAGATAAAATATCCCTTCTATAAATTAAAATTTAGAGATACGCAAATTTTGTATACAAAATGCGGTGTTTGAGAAATAATTTCTCAATCCTAAAGATAACAATTTTGTTTTTATTTTGGTTTTCGTTCAGTCCCATCTGAGTCCTCGTCCCTAAATTCCTTTATATTGTATCTACTATTCGGTTTGCTTTTGTTTGAAAATATACATTTGCTTCTTTTTATATTCATAGAATTAATTCCAAAAATTTTGCTTTTGATTAAGATTTAAAAAAATTCAAAAATAAAAATATAAAAACATACAAAAAAAACAAAAATTGAATAAAATAAAACATTAAACAAATGGAATAAAGACTCAAATGAACGTTAATTTTGAATTCAGGTCTATGATTTTGAACTGATTCAAAATAAAAAACCAAAAATTTACTTGACTAAATTTTAAAGGGCTCCCAAATAAAGAAAAAACAAAAATTGTTGAATTGATGATGGGAGTCCTCCTAACTGATTTGACTAAATAAAGTAAATAAAATAACATTAAAATAACTGTTGTAGTACCAAAAAAATTATTCAAGCTAGAATAGCTGAGTGGATGATTGGATTTGAGTGGAATGGGATGTTCTATTCTAATAATATTCTAATAGTAGGTTGTTTTTGTTCTGATGATTTTGGCAAGTCAGCAATTTTGTTTGGAAAAAAAAGATATGAAAGAAGGAATATATAATATTAAGTATAAGGGTAGTCAGTTGTACAATTCAGATTTTACTCATAATCAAAAAAAGAAACTAGTTGGGAAATGTTGAATGATAAAAATTTGAATGCGAAAAAATTTTTCTAAATATCATTTTTTTTTCTCTGTGTATAAACCAGGGTCGGTTGTTTTGTTTTTGAATAAAGCATATATTCACATATATTTCTATATTAAAAATCTAAAGGACATAATGTATTTTATAAATATACCTTCAGATTTTTACAATTCTATATCTAACACACAATTTTTCAAGCATGCCTTTTTGAATTTATTCACTAACTAAAACTAAATGCCCTAAAAGTATGCAATTTTTAATTGAAATACTAATTATTTTAAAAATTCATGCAAAGATATTTGCAAAGATGAGATTTGAGGTGAAAATTATAGAAAACCTAATATTTGAAAGTAAAAATATTTTCTAACATCCAAATAAAATGCTGAATTCCTAACAATTAGGCCTTACGATCCCTTGTGCACTTGCAATATTTTCTACTATATTTTATTAGTGGTACGCGAATTGAACCTGTACTTTCTCGGAATCTGCACTAACAAGGCCTCTACAGACAATGCTAAATAAATCTTCAATTTCGATAAGTACTATAAGTTAAAAATGGTAAGGGCTGTAATATAAAATTTAATGGAATTGGTACAGAACCCCGATACTTTTAATTTATATTTTTTTAAAATTGAAATTTTACTTTTCGAGGTGATTTCGTAAAATTCTAATAAAACCTACATATTCTTTTAAAGGTGTATAACACCGTTTTTGAAGCCAATTCTCCTTAAAGTTGGTTTCAAAGTCATATTTGCCACTTTTCCCAAAATATTTATAAATCTTATTGCGAAGTCATGTTATTTATTTTAAAATTTCTGATTTTCTTATAGTTCATTAAGAATTATAAAATGTGTTCATTTTTGCTTTCTAGCTTAATCCATAGTGCCTGTTAATTTTTTAAATTCTGATTTATCTTCTAAGATTAATGAATTCTGTCTATGACATTTCTGACTTTATGCGCGTTTGAAACAAGTCGATTTACATTATGCGCGTTGCCAATATGTGACCGTCCCTTTTTCATTTAAAATAAAATTTTTCAAAATAAATCGGATTATAATATCACTTGATCCACCCCTGTTTTATTTCTTTTTTATTTAATATTATAATGTTATATGATTATAATAGAGTGTCCTAAAAATCAGAATTTTCTTTATAATAGTACTATATATATATATATATATATATATATAATAATGGGTGTTGGAGAAAGGAAAAGGTTTTTATTTCGTTAGGAATTTTTATTATATATTATATACTCGTATATATACTAATATTATTATGTAATATGTCCACTTTACTTACTTAACAATTTACTTTTAAAATATATATTCTATATTCATATTGTGTACCTTTTAATGTAATTTTTTATGCAAAATGGATGGACGCAAAGAAAAATAAAAAAAGTAAATAAATAGAAACAATACTGAAACCAAAGTAACAAAAAAATTTTATATATATATATATTCCTATGCTATTAATATACATATATATAAGAATAAATATATAAGAAAAAGTAAAGTAAAAATAAAGAACTCGTGATTTGAATAAAGAGAAAATTTGCAAAAATATTTGAATAAAAAGTTCTAAAATACTGTTTTAAACGAAAATAAACATCCTTTTATTGAAATTTTGGTTCCTTTTTTGTATTATTTGTACACCATAACATTAATACAAAGGATCCACTGAGTACTCTTCTCTTTCCAGTTTTGTTACATTGCAGGCTTCAATGGTTTATTGCGTGGTGGAGAATTGAAGAAAACAACATATTTTATTTTTGGTTGTTTAAATTGTACAATTTTTTGTTTCATAATTTTTCAAATAAGAATTTTTTTTAAGGTGACCATTTGTATTGAAATGTTGGCAAGTAAATTTTTCATTAATTGCAAAATATTACTTTAAAATAGTTGATTTCGATTAAAATTATAACTGTATATGCCGAGAGAATCATAGTTCAATCATTTTATTCAAAAACTAAAATTACACAACCTAAAAGTATGCAATTTTTTTTACAATACCTTGCAGAGGGTCTTAAATTTTCTTTAAAGTGACCATCTCTATTGAAATGTTAATGTTGATTTTACAATTATTTCAAAACATTACTTTAAAACAGTTAATTTTGATTAAAATTATAACTGTATATGCCTAGAGAATCATAGTTCAATCATTTTATTCAAAAATTGAAATTACACAACCTAAAAGTATGCAATTTTTTTTACAATACCTTATAAAGAGTCTTCGAATTTAGCAAATATCTTGTTTACCGTGGAAAAGTAAATGATCGAAAAAGTCAGAAAAATAAATACCTATTTGTAAGAAGATTTAGTTCGCGAATGATTTATAGCACATTTTAAAAGATTGTGAAAAAAATGTGCTTTTATGGTTCTACTATATCCGACCCTGTTTCAGTCCGGGTATCAGTACGTTTAATCAAATCTTTACACCAAAATAGAGAAAAAAATTTAAGGTTCGGGTAGTTATGACAAAAAAAAATATTTTAATTGAAGAATATTTTTGTGTAGCCCTACCCGTACCGGAGCAATAAACCCGAAATTTCGGAAAAACTCGATTTTTAAATTGTTATAACAAAAGTCCTGTAAGAATTATTTTTAAGTTTTAATTAAATTTTATAAGCTTTTTAAATATTATATGTTGCACCAATGCAAAGAGTTGCCTTTTGGTACTGTAAATTATCGTTATGTGAAACTCAATTTTTTTAAGATCTTTGACTCTAAATTTCGTTTTCAATAATAAAAAAACTTCGCGCAGGATTATTTAAAGCATATGGTAACCTTGATGAATAAGGTTAACATTAACATATATGTTTTAAGTAAGAGTTGAACTATATAACAATGTATATGTGGTCCTTTTAAATATAGAAAATTGGTATAGGAAATGTCCTATTCGTGGTCTTAGTCTTGTTTATTTTATCAACGAACAGTTTTTATTTTAGTTTGATTCATTAAAATTTTTCCTTGTTTTTTTTTCGTGAAAATATTTTAAATTTCCAAAAAAAAAATTGAAGCTAGTGACTGGTTTTTGTAATTTCTGAAAATTGAGTAGAAGAATTCGGTAAACTTTTCATTTATTTTTGTGTTGAAATAAAAGTTCAACATCGAAAACGAAAGAAAAAAATTTTAAATAAACTAAAACCAAATAAAACGAGGAAGAAATTGAGTAGACTGTGTCAACTCTGGGATACTAGCAAGAACATGAAATAAATATTTTTAATATTTTTTGTTTTATTAAATACAACACAAATTAATAGAACTTCTTTTGTCAAAGTTTCAGATACATAATTTAATTAGATCCTAAATTGTACATAATTTAAAGTAAAGGAAGTTGTATATTGAAGCTATTCGAATCTCTTGCACATGCCGAACTATAAGACTCCAAACCTGGGCCATAAATCTGAATTACTTTTTGAAGATCTCAAGATTAAACTTCGGGCACCCAATCTCATTAAAAGAAGAGCTACGCATGCTTATATAGAAATATAAGAAAAATAATTTATAAGGCGGTTCCTCAAATTCCAGATTAAACAGGTTAAATTTCAAAAACAAAAACAGGCTTTCGAGGAGCTTGGACTCAAAGTTGAGCTAATTGTTCTTATCTAATTCTTATGCGATTTATGCCGAAACATTTTTTTAAAGGGTTAGAACTATTTTGGCTCTGAGCCCCTCAAATTTATGAAAAATTTCATAATCTTAGCTCTTTTAATATTTGAGTTATCGTGCGGATAGAACGGATATATCTAAATTGACTTAACTTTCCGATTCTCCATACATCATATCCATACATTTACGCCCATAACCATCATGTCTCCTTTACAGTGTCACAAACGCAAAGACAAATTCAGAACACCCATTCCACTACAATAGGACGTGTATAAAAATATTTCGTAAAGGACTAAGATCCATAATATTAGGACAACAGGACGACGACAATTATGTATACGAATGCTAAGTTACTAATAATGCAAAATACAAAATGAATACGATAAAATGAAAAAGAAAATAAAAAGAGATAGAAAATAAAAAAGAAATAAGAAAGAAGAATAAATTTTCGCATACCAGTATTTTCTAGTTATGAATTTAAGATTAAGTTATTCGTTGCCGGTCGTCTGCGTAGGTATACGTACATACATATATTGGTTCTTTCAGATTTTCTGAGTTTTCATTTTACTGTTATTTATTTGTTTTTCAAAAAAAAAAAAGAAACAAAAAAACAAGAAAATTCAATGGAGTTGAAACATTTACGTTTTCGTAAGAAACTTTTAAATTTTGAAAGTATTCCATCTTTTTTTTCAGACATTTTTTCTTTACACTTCTTTTACATGTGTTGTCGATTATGTTTCAGTTTTCATTCTGTTTTGATAGGAATAAGTTTTTTTTTGCTAGGAATACTGAGGAATGGAGAAACGAAATATTGGACTTTGCATAATTTAGACTTTTGAATATTCTTTTGTTTACAATTTTTTATTTTTCTTGGAAGACTTTTTTAAAATCTTGTTTCTTTTCTAGAATTGCAAATTTAATGTCAATATGCTTGATGTCAATATATTTACAGTATTGTAGTATTGTGTATAACAATTTTTTACTTTAAGAATAAAATGTTTTAAGTTTAAGTGGAAGTATTTTATTTTTATATTCAAGTATTGTGTTTTTTTTAAATGGAAAATTTTGTATAAAAGTCAATACTTTTTAAATTTATCGAATAATTTTTATTTATTTCTTTTAATAGAGTTTATTTTAAAAAAAAAAAATTTTAATTTATAAATAAGATTGGTGGCGCGAAATAAAGCCATACGAAATAAAGCCATAAAATGACATTATGGCTTTATTTCGCATTCAAATGCAATAAACCATATGGCTTTATTTCGCAATTGAATGCGAATTAAAGCCATACGCGAAAAAATTGGCGATATGGCTTTATTTCGCACTTGAATGCGAAATAAAGCCATAATGTCATTTTATGGCTTTATTTCGTATGGCTTTATTTCACGGCGCCATAAGATTCAGTAAGAAAGAACGCAATGACAATTGTATCAACTTTGAGATGTCGGCACGAACATGCAATCATCGGCAATATTTAAGGTATTGACAGTATTTGTTGAAACATGTAAGAATTGTGTGGTAACTTTTCACAGCTGGAGTGGAACAAATTTTATTTAGAACGTTTTATTATAAAACTTGATTGCGTTTTACAAAATTGTCGCCTAAGGCCGTTGCCACGCAGAAGGCGAGCTTAGGACCATTACACGGAAAAGAATTGCCCGTCGCTTTATGCGTCGCCTAGGCCCAACTGTCCATCAGTAAAATATAAACAGATTATCAGTTCGCATGATAACTCTAAAACTAAAATAGTCACGATTTTAAAACTCACTTTTCGGTTTTATTGAAATTCATATACTTGAGTCTATATACAAGTACAGTTCATTTTGTTCCCTTGGCGTTACGTTTGTTTAAATATAAAAATCAATCTAACAAGAATTTACAAAGTGTAAGGAGTACTTTTTGGTCAGTATTATTCTCTTTCTCATAATTTTTTTTTGTCGGATCAAGAAAACAATAAATTTAATGAATATCTGATATTTTCATTAAGCAGACATTGTTAAGATAGAAAAAAATAAAATAAAGAAACGAAAAGAAATAACAAAATTTAAGACAGACAAAACTTATTATATTAATGTATCAAATCTATATTAATGTATTTACTTTTTAGTAAAAATATAAGACAAAGAGTAGATATTAGACAAAACATGTCTATTAGTGCTTAAATGGAGAGTACTTTCAACTTACTAACTTAGTTTTAATTATTAATTAAAGTGGTATAGAAATCTTTAGTTTTTTCAAGTTCTAATCTTCTATTGGCATCATATCTTTTGGTTTCTTTATACATTTTATTGTACGAGTAGTCATAATGTTCTTTAAACAAAATTATTTTATACAATGGAATGGTTTAAAAGATATTAAAATTACACTATCAATTAGATAAAAATTTCTTAAAATATTGAATCAATTATTTTTTTTTCGTGTTACTCAGGAGCATAGGACATCCACTTGCCCCTCAAGTTTGCCTTAGTTTTACTGCCATAGAGAAGTGTTGACATTACACCTGCTTTGAATATTCTAAGTTTAGTTTTCCATATTGGACTTAATTCAACAATGGTGGCTCTGGCTCTACGTAGTCCATTGTTGACATCTTGTTCTTTGCTCCATTTGTTGTTAATGTGCTAACTAGGAAGGAGAAGCTATATAAATGTTCGATCGATTGTCTTGTATTGTGATGGTTTCTGTATTGATGTTGTTTATTGCCATGGCCTTTGTTTTAACTGGGTTAATTTCTAGCTCGACTTTGCGCACTGCTTACTGAAGTTGGTTTGCTTTATGTTGGATGTTACAGAATCTGTACGTCAGTAGGATATGTCATCCCCATTATCTAGGTTCTCCAGTTTCCGTGAGATATCCAATCTTATTTCCTTTGCGGTAGAGCCTCATCTTTTACAAGGCAGAAACAATATTGGTAAATGAATCAATTAATATATTAGAATTAAAATTTTAAACTATAATATTATTAATTTGAAATAATCATCACTCATTTTCATTTATGATTAGGAAAGAAGCCTGAATATTCAGACGGTGTACAGTAAAGTAACTCATATATCATCTGTTATATTAGGATGATCTGTCTCAGCATCTACTTTGAATTTAATAATTGTTGCTGCATCTTTGATCACAGTCATCAAAGTTTATTATTCTGAAATCCAAAATGATGAAATAATTTTTGTTGAAGAAACATTTAAACACAATAATTAGGGTGATAAATTTTGCAGAATCCTATCAAAATATAATGGTAATTAATAAAAACTGGGCATTCTTTTATATTTCAGGCAGAGTATCACGGATCCAACTTATTTTGGAACTTGCAACTTTCAATACGTTAATTAAAAGGGTAATCGGAAAAACAATTCCCCTTTTTGAGATTCATAAAGGATACCTCAAAGTAAAAATCAGATTACCTATTATTAAGAATTTTGGTTTTATTCATAAAATTCACAGAAAATTTTCGTAAAATTTCTTATAAGTTAAAAATCACAGTTTAAATCAAAAATTTGTCTAAGCACTATAATACTACAAGCCTACTGAATAATACATTTGTATAGAACAACGAACAACTACTCAAAACTTATATTACGTAGATAGGCAAATATAATTTTTCCACTACTTCGAAAAATATTCCATAAGCCTTGTCAATAATTACTTAAAATTTTAAGGGTTTTAACTTTTAAGCATTTTAACTAAATAAAAGTAATACCTAGGCTTACATTTGTTCTAAAAGTACTAGGAAAATAAAAACTTCAAAATAAATTGAATCAAATATAATTTACACTGGTTAAAAGTCAATACTTTGTTAATTTCCTATTAAAGTCACATTTATTTCAACAATTTTTCAAAAAAAAATAAAAAATAGAAAAACAAAAGGAAAATATATTTTCTCACGAAAATTTAAGTGTTAGTTCTATTAAAAAATAATAAATAATATCTTATAGATTTATATTTTCCGATCCTATTTCAAAATCCTGTCATATTTTTTCTATTGTTTTATTTTGTACACAAACTTCCTATAACAGAAGTTTGAAAAAAACATCCTTTCAATACATTATTAAAAATTTGTCAGGAGAGAAAGAGACAAAAAATTAAAATTTATTTATTATCATTTTGGTTTAGGTACCTATACGTATACATATGTATATTTATTACATTTTTTTATTTATTTACACATACATTATATTATTTTGTGGTAATATAGACAGGATCCTTCCAAGAAATGAGAGAAAAAACATTAAAAGACGCGGTGAAAATGGAAAACAACAACAAAGACAATAAAAATAAATATAAAAAAAAATTAGAATCATAAAATCTGTTCACGTGTATTTAAAAACACGACTCTGTTATTATATATTGCCCCTTGACAGGACATCTATCTATAAGATATATGTGTAGGTCCTATTTAATAAGATTTTTATCTTCTGAAGGTTATTTTGTGTTTTTTTTATAGTATGTTCCATATGTTTTTTGTTTTTGGTTTTGTTTTAAACAACTGAAGAATATTTTCTATCTCTCTCTTTCTCTCACTTACTGTTTTTTTTTGGTTTTAGTATCGGTACACTAAAACACACATATTTTAAGGAATTGGAAAATTTTGTTTATAAAATTTTTAAACATTTTTATCATATTGTATAGTATATTCTATCTCATTCTGTCGCTCGTTCTATCGCATTCAGTGGCTCTTATTCTGTCACTTGTTTGTGTAACTGTTTTAGTGCAAAAGCTTGTTTCTTGAAATAAATCTTAAGCTTTCTTTTAATTTAAACCACAAAAGACCCCTTATTATTTAATAAGATCATTTATCATAATTATATTTTTTTTCGAAAAATATTTTCATCCATTACTAACTATAGAAGACAACAGAAGAAGAAAGAGATAGAATGACTATTTCATATGTGTGAAAAAATTATTTTGTAATTGTACAAAAAGAAAACAATGAATAAGACAATATAGAAACTGTGAATTAAACGCCTAGGACAATACACAGTATTTTTTAATAATGATTCGTATTTATTTTTAAGAAAAGATATTTGGTACCCATTCAGCTTTAACACTAAAATGGAATTCTAGACCGTCATTGACCACCACCTACATAATATTAATGCATATTCACACGAATGAGATATACTGTAAAATAGAAAGAAATAAAAATAAAATATAAACTAGAAAGAGATAAATATATGGGGTCGTAAAAGGGGTTAAGAGATAAATTTTACTTGAGTTCAAGTAACGGAAATTTTGTTTTTGTTATTTTATCTTGGATTCGAAATCATAATTTATTATATTTGAAGTGGAAAAAACCGATTTACAAAATTTTATATATGTATTTGTGTACTATATATTATTAAATGTGTAAATTTTATTTTTGTACATTTAAATACATAAATAAATTTGGAAAGGAAATGGATATTAGGGTTACCACCAGATGTATGAATATTCTATATAATAATGTTGCAGTAGGTAATGCTTTTGACCTCAGAAATTTGAAAGTGTTAGCATCATAACATTCAGATGCTGGGATTCAGTAGTTTGACATGCAAATTAAATAGCCATAATAAACCAAATTAAATAGCCATTTTGCACCCATTAGCTTGGTATGCTAGAAGCTAACAGGTGTTGGTTTTCTAGAATTATAGAATTTTAAATTGAAATAAAGTACATTTGAACTAAGATAGTTTGAATCATAATTTTATAAAATTTATTTTTCCAAATTAATTTCCCGAAAATGTCTACCACGACGAGCTTTAAGAAACCGCTTTCGATCAAACCAATTTTGGATAATTTTTTCGAGTAATTCAGGCTTTATTTCACCAATAACATAGGTTAAATTCTTTTGCTAAGCGCCTATTTTTTTCTGATTTATCAGCCTTAATCAATGCCTTCACATTGTCCCGAATAAAATAATCCAATGATGCTATGTCGCATTATCTTGAAAGCCAATTAATTGGACCATTTTATGGACTTTCTAACGATAAACCAATTGTTACGGTACAGTATGAGGTATTGAACCATTAAAAAACCTTTGAGTCGATCCAATTCAAACTTCGTAACAAAAAATCTGTAACAAGCACCAATCACTGTAATATTAGCTCCAGCTGAATATCTCGAGGGTTATTTTTGCTCCGTTTGCTTGTAGCTATTTTACTAAAAATGAGTTTCGTCACTGAACACAATTTTTTGGTAAAATTGGATAGAATTGGAAAAATTATCCCTAAAGAAAATAGATCACTGATTTAGAAAATAAATTTCAACAATTTGTAAGAGTTGTTGTGGCTTAAGTCTTTCCATGTCCAGTTGTCGATGTTTACTGAAATTAAATAAAAAAATTTGACTTTAATTTTAATTCGAATGTGTTTTATTTCAATTTAAAGTTCTATCATTCTAAAAAATACTCGTTGAATTTTATAATACCTAAACAGACGTCAAAACTTTGAAAATTACATTAATAACGCACGACTCTTAACAACCTATTTAGCCAGTAACATCTTTTTATTATATTTTGCGCCTACTAAATTCCTGTCAATGACAATATGGTAATTCTAAATCAGAAAAATATAATTTTCATATTCTCTTTTTATGCACGACTAATCCCTTTTTTTTTTGGAACATCAACAGGGATGGGATCAGAAAGGAAGGGAGAAGAACAGATGATTAAGAAAATAATATATTTATTTAAATGACTTATTATTTTGTAATATATTTTGTGCGTTGTTCATCTCTTAAATTATTTTTGAGATAAATCCAGACTGTGTCCTTAGGGTAAATTTCTTTAAATTTTTTTTTCCATATTAGAAACATTTAACCACATTCACATAATCTTTAATTACACATTATTTATTCTAAATTACTAAAAAAAAACAATTGCCTAAGAAAAATTTTCCATTCCAAATTTTCCAACACTTTAATAAGAGTTCAAAAGTGTACATATGCAATTTTATATACATATAAAATTAAACATCTGTGTATGAAATTCCAGAAGAAAGGACGTATTTGGAACAATTAATTTAATTTTTATATATTGGGATATTAAACGGTTATTTTTCGTTAAATAATCATTAGTTTAACCTTTTATTAAGGACAAATTAATTAAAGGCGTACGTATATTTTAAGTGTACGTAAGTGTTAGAAAAACATTCTAGACATTTGAAGATTTATTATTAACTTTTCCATAATTTAATCGAATTTTCTAGAAAAGAAATATAACGATTAATTTTATGTTAACACTTTTATAAAATATGATATGGAAGCAATGAGTAGGTCACTTTAGGTTATTTTAAATGAAGGAAAATTTTTGAAAAATTATTAATTGGAATTTATATTGTTAATCAAATCAGATTTGGAAATTTCTTAGGCACATTCTATGAAGACAAATATTTCAATTTAGAATTCTACAAAAAAATTTAATATTAATTAATTATTTAATTTTTCTTAATTAAGAATTAGCAATTCAAATATAAGAGAAATGGAAAAATTTTTAAAAGTTTTCCCAATAAATTCAATTAGCTTTATATGCATTAAAATTTTTAAATATTATGTTAACTATTAACTCAATGATTTAATTGCCATAGGAAATTTCTCTAGAGTTTTTGAACGCAAATATAGACTTAAGTACTAAATAACCATCAATTCCTTAAATTTTCAATAATAATTAAATTTTTTTTTCGTAAGGGAGGAAAAACCTTCAAAATGGCACCTGAAATCCTAATCTTCCAGGTAGTGTGAGATTTCTTCTCTATTAAAATAACCTCCCCCCGTAGCCAAAATCAAGGAATAAGCACCCTAGTATCCAAGACATAAATATAAATGTCTATCAAAGGTTGAATGAACAACCCAAGCGATATAAATTGACTTTCTTCTTAAATTTTTCTAGATCAGGGAAAGACATATGGGGGTAATGCTTTCCACAATTTGGAGATGCGACTTAAAAAAGAGTTCCTAAATTTTAGAGTTCTTGTTCTAAAATGTTCTACTGTATATGAATGTGATTAAGCTACTAACCGTGTGTTACGGCGGTAGAGTTTGATTTTTGTCACAATATTTTTAATTTCTTCTAAAGTATTACCTAGTAGATATTTATAAAATAGACAAGCAGCTCCTACATTACGGCGGTGACTTAAAGACGTTAAGTCTTTTGTCGTTGTGACGTTAGTATCTTTGTTAATACGAACAGCTCTCTTTTGTATATTATCCAGATATTGAAGAAAACAGCACCGTTCACAAATATTAATGCATGAAAATGCATTAATAATATCACATATATTATCTACAAGCTTACTTGTTCTGGGTTGCTACAATTTCAGAAGAAAGAATATTCAAAGAATGAAAGATTGATATGGAAACAAACAATAGTGCGTACTCGATCAGCTATGAATCTTGATTCTCGTTACTATTCTATTTGATCCGGGTGGAAATGAGCAATGTGTAATCAATCAATTTAAAATTTTAATTTTTTGAGAAAGTTGCTCATTCATTTGAGAAAAGAGGTTTGAGCTGTTTATATTCGAACAGTCTCTAATCTTGCTTCCTGCAATTTCAGGGGGCATAACTGTCAAAGATGCTCGTAAATTCGATAAAAATAAATAAATGGAAAAATTTCATATTCGAAAGATTAGCCCCTGGGGCGGGTACAAATTTAAAACACTTCTATGCCAGAAACCTTTGTGGTAATGTTCACAACTATACGGCAATTTCACTTCAGGAAATCTATGACTGTTTCATAAAGTCTCACCTTAAAAAATTAAGAGCTTGAACACATATACCAGTATATGTTCTCTATGATATAAAATTTTAATTTGAAATAATATTTCGTACTAGTTTCTAAATTGTTTTTTAAATTTTATTAAGAAATCTAAGCATGTGTTTGTTGAATCTAATCCTTAAGTTAGATTATTTAACTTTATTGTTTATAAAAAAAATCATATAAGCAATATTCCTTAATTTATGTGCACCAAACACATACCCCTTTCCAGAGAATTCATTTCTTTAAATGCAGGAGTAATTTCTATGAAGCAATAACTTGTTTTTAGGATTTGGCCACGCAGAAAGAGAGCCTGTGATTTCTTGCGGATGATTTTTTAAAAATATTAATACATATTGGTTTTCGAACATGGGGCCAAAGGCCATTTAGAAAGCGATACGCAAAAGCTTTCTTCGCTATAAAACTAATAACCCGCTTTCTGCGTGATGATACCTTAAAGTACCTTAAATTAATAAATGATTTCTAATTTCAAGATATATTTTAACTTTGTCACATTTAAAAGTACTTTAATATAATTTTTTTTTTTTTGAATTTTAATATCTAGTCAATTTTTTATTAAAATTAATAATTTTCATTAAGAATTTTTCCTAATTAAATTAAATTTTAAATTTTTTTTTTTTTTATATAATGTCCATTATATTAAACACTTTCGAGGTGGATATATTACAGCATTAATTAAATTATATAATATAATTAAATAAAATTAATAATTAATAATGAAAATAATTTATAACAAAATGACTATAAAATTTAATTGTATGAAATTTAACTGGACCATTGTAAGCTTTTGTCACATGTGCTTAAGTAATTATTTTAATAAAAATATCATAAAACTAATTAATTTTTTTTTTTAGTAACTGTTATTAAACTTTAAATTTGCAATTAACAATTAAATACATATTTTACACCCATAGATGTACACGTAATGTAGTATATATCATTAACTATATTAATAATTCAAAAAAAAGTTTAAATTTAATTTATTAAAATCAATTTGGCATTTTGTTCTATATAATAATAGCCATTGTAATTTTTAATTAATCAAATTACATAAATATTTAATTAAATTAATAAAAAAAAAAAAAAAAAAAAATAAATAAATTTCAACAGAGAATTATGAAAATTAATTAATACAACAGCGAAAATAAAAATATAAAAAATCAAAATATTAAATAAATCAAAATAATAATTTAATTAAAGTCATAAGTTCATTATCATGGCAACAAAATTTAAAAAAATTATGGAATTATTTGATAAATCGGTGCTATATGGAATCATATAGTAGATAGGTATTATATATATATATATATATATATATATATGGATATGTTGTAAAACAATTTAAAATAAATCAATTACTTTATTTTTTAATAAAGTAATTTTTAAACAATATTAAATTTTGATCTCCTTTAATATTTAATCTTTAGTAATAAAATTTTTTAAAAAGTTTTTTTTAAAGATTTTTAAATTAATTGAATAGGATTTCATTTCATCTATTCGTCTCTTAGAATTTGGCCCATCTATCTGCTTTTAGAATTTGGTACGTTTGGTTCTTCACACACTAAATAATTATGGCAATACTCATACCTTTAAAATAATTTTATTCATGATTAAGGAATAGAATAGAAATAGAGTTGAACAAAATCGAAATTCGAAAATAAGAGGAAAGAATTTAGAAGAGTAAAGAAAAAAATTAAAACTATTTTATTGTCATTGTTATCATATTCATGGCACCGAATTACGATTTACGAAATGTTTATTTCTGTTTTTTTTTGTCTATCAATTGCTAAAAATATATTTTGTTGCAAGGTGGGGCCTGTCAAAAAAAATGCTAACCCCAAAGGTTTATTATCTATAGTTTAGTATTTATCAACAAAGGACTTACAGATTTTTAAATGTAGTTAGAAAAATAAGCATAACTTTCGAAAAAGTATTTAAATATTATATTTAAATATCCTCCCAATATTAAAGAAACTATTAAAATTTTTAGCAACATATTCAAAAACTTTTAATAATTGTTAAATTTTCATTATGAACATAAAAAACTTATTTTTGCATACTTTTAGGGTACATAAAAATTCCCATTCAACATACAATTTAAGTAGAATCATTAATTTAAAATAAAATTACTCCAAAAGTATTTTGTTTTTATAATAAAACTTTAATGATTAATATAGATTGAAACTTTCAGGGAGTAGATATTTAAAATAATTTTTTTAATAATTCTTTAAAACAAAACCATAATTTTTAAGTGCCTACACCGAGTCACAATTTAAAAAGACAAATGAACATCAATTCCTTAAAATATCCAAAATCATTATTTATATAAAAAAAAATCATTAGGAAAATATATCTTAATTTTTCATTAAAAAAAAAAATCGTTTTTCCTAAATGAATGAGATGGACTTGAAAGACATGAAAGAAAAAAAAATAAATTTTTCCCTAAGGTAAATTTTGTTGTCCCACAAATGTTTCCAAAATCATAAAATCGATTCTATATAGAATGTATTAAAAAGACAACAACAATAACAATTGTCAATTGCTTTTCAGTTACTTGTTTTATAATATAATAAAAATACAAAAAAAAAAAAGAATATTGTATTTTCCCAAAAGCTTTTATGTCACTTTAAAGAAAAGTTTCCACCTGCTGTTCTTTAAAAAAACACAAAAAAAAAAACACAATTTTCTTATCATAAATTTTCTCATCTTTTCTTTTTTCACTTTCTTTTTTGAGGAAAATGAACAATAAAACATAAATAAGTAATGAAACAACTAGGGGTTTTTAAAAAAGCACGTTTCCAAAATTATAAAGTGTTTGATACTGAGCTTATCTAAGTTCTCCTAAAAATTTAAGTCCTTGGCTTGAGCAGCTCTGAAGGGTTCTAAAATTTAGGAAAAACCGTGTTTTTCAAAACGGTTAAATTTAGTACCATATGGCAACTCTTGCTTTTCAAAGATGTATAGATATTATAAAAGCAACTATTTTTACCATTTTCAGATTAAAAATGTACTGAACAGAACTATTCTCATCTCAATTCAATTACAAGGCTTTTTCCGAATTTGGGGTGCTGAAGTTCCGTAACGAGTGGTGCTACAGAAAAAATGTCCTCCCTGAAATTGATTTTTTTTCAATACTTACCCGAAGTTAAATTTTTCCCCCTATTTCAAACGGTTTGAAACCAGTTCTTGTAAACATATGGACTGACGAATGAACAGACAAAGTGAAACTAAAAAGCACATTTTTTCAAAATTTTTTGAAAATGTGATAAGATGAAGAAGTTCAAGGCAAAGAATTGATACAAACATTTATACAAATATTAATACAAAATATTTTTTTATGTATTTGTAGAAATTTTCATTTTATTACTTTGAAACACACATCCTTTTATGAAAGGAATTAGAAAATTGAACTAGGTCTAGATGTCATTATCATTTTGATGGAATATATGGGAAGAACAAAGAATAAAATTGAAATTTTAATCAATTTTTTTTTTGTAGACAATTATATTATTTAATTTTAAATAAATTTATTCTAGGAAAATATCTATATGTTCAATGGAAAATAGTTTGGATACAAGAAAAATGTAAATATTTATGGCACCAGCAGAAATCAAGTACACAGCATACTAAATCGCACACAACTTTTTATACATTAAGTTGTAAGACCTCGATTCCTCTTACACTACACGAACTATATTTTGAGCTGTCAAAGGTTGTAAAGCTGAACTAGTACCAAATTTCAGACACCTAGCTGATTGAATATAGAACTAAACTTATATAAAAAGGGAAGTACAGCAACTACACGAACCAGTTGCGCAAACTCACTGAATCTGAATAGCAAAGACGACTCTCATATGACAACGATTTTGTAAAAATTCAAAATTCTAATGTTTTTGAGTTAAAAGAAATGGCGAACCCATATGGCTAGATCAGTTTATTCTTCGATTCTGATCCGATCCATACAAATTAGTCAATATCTATCTCTTTTATAATTCCATGCCTACAGTTAAAAAGTCTATCAACTGCCAATTGAGGACGATTTGAAAGATTGTGCTGAAATAGGTGTAAAAGATTTTGATCAAAAAAACCAATTTCATCCTAAGCCCAGGAAATGCAAAAAAAAAAATTTATTTATCAAATTACTTGTTATAGGGACTAACAATTTGAGACGTAGTCTGAGTTGTCAAAGAGCATTCCTATTACTGGATCAAAATTTGAAGTCAAAAAAAATTTAAACCTACCTTGAAACAGGAAAATGAAAAGAAAACTGAAATGTTACACAAAAAGATAATCAATCCAAAAAAAAACCTGGATCAATCTATTTCAGACACAATTAAAAATTCTGGCGAAATTTGGTGTCAGTCGTGTGGATGGGATTAAAATGTCTACAGCGTACATAAGTAATTTGTAATACAGACAATGATTAAAATGTTTGAAATAATAAATAATTATTAATTAAGCTAGATAATAATATACTCTTATAAATTAAGAATAAAAGCAAAGAATTTTAGTATAATTTGAAAAATTTTTAAAAATAAAAACTTGTTATTTAGAATAACGAAATTGAGGAATTGCTTCTGTAGACAAAATTTCTGGAATTTTTAGTAGGCGAAAAAGGGTTGTTTTACCCTTTTATAAAAATGGGAAATTCTTCCAGATATTTCCCATTTTTATAAAAGTTTAATTATTTTTTTAAAATTAGATGACATTTATTTATAATAATTTTCGTAGCAATTTGATTTACAAATCAAAAGAATAGTTTTAGTCTTCGTGAGAATTTAAATTTCTATTTTTTTTTATTTTCCTGTCTTTTGAGTCTCTTATATCTGAAATCAAGGTAAAATAATTTGTACTTTTCGGGCGGAAAAAATTTTTAGAAAAATAATAAAATTTAATATAGTTCTTACTTCTAACAACAAATGCGCTTTAGAGCTCAAAAGATCTGTTGCAGACTAACGAAAAATTTAGAAAGATTAGGAAGTTTGAATCTTTATAAGTTTTTTATAAATCTAAGTTCATTACATTGGCTTACTTTAAAAGCTTTTAAAATGATGGACTGATACTAAGCTTGCCAAGGTGTGCCTTTACTTATTTTTAAGTATGGTTCTACTTTTCACATCTGATCAAAAAATTTTACTACATTCAAAGTGTAAGGGCTTCCTTTGGTAGCTACCATACATATTTTTGAACCTCTCTTTCATGTCTTTAGAACAAATTAAATTACGAAGCTGAAATTAAAATTAGCCAAGTAAAGTAGCATGAAAGCTCTTAACGTAAGTCTTGAAATTTTCGGGGCAAAACTATTAGCACAGTATGGTTGACATTGTTGGGGTTAGAGTATTAAAGGCAACGACTAAAAAACGATAGGGTTAAGTTACTCTCAAACATGTTGTCCTTGTCTTTTGTCTTTTTAAAGATATGTTCCTTCAGATGATTAGTATAATATTAAGGCAATTTCTGGAGGATTTTGAATATTCCCTTATTTTTGCTTTAATGTTTAATATTTTGAATATTTACGAAACAGTTTTATTATATTATCGCAAAAAATACGTGAAAAATTAAATTTGTATAACTGGGAAAGAGTGTTTTGTAAAAATTAAATTATTTTACTTTATGAAAAGTTTCTTTTTCATTTTTATGGCTAGACTTACAATGCGATTAAAAATTATAAATTTTAAATTGATTTAATTTATTTTACTTTCATTCATTGGCAGCAAGTCGTGGCTTTTGAGATGTTTCTTATAAATATTTTATAGGGAGATTTTGTTGTTTAATTCCAAATTAAAATTCTTATTGAAGCTTTGACTCATAACCACAAAAATATTTAATTTAAGATTAAGTTCTTATTAAAATAAGATTTTTAGAATATTATACATTCTTTAACTTAAGTTGTATATGTTTCATAGTTATAATTGAAATTTAATTCGTAGAAATTCCCTTTATTACATTAATATGATTTGTTTGTAAAATGCCGAACGCAGAACTTATAAATTCTGCCCTACCAAAAGACAATTAAACAAATGACAGTATATTTGAAGCCAAATTGAGTAATTATGTCATTGTTCCAACATCAGAGATAGTGTGTATCTGAGTTTAAATTTTATAGCCTATATAAAATCTCCATCATCCACAATCCTTAGAAATTACTTTTAGCTGTAACCCCGTTTTGAGCTTATGCCTCTTTCAAAACAGTACTTCTTCATGTTTTCCTTTGTGTACCTACTTGTTGTCTGCCTTGTGGATCCGCCATTTTCTCTGTCGAATCTCGACATCAATCTTCTTTTGGTTCGTTTTTTGCCACAGTTGTGTGTTGGTAATGATTTGCACTCTTAAGATGCGGCGTAAAAAACGGCTTATATACGTCTGCAACTTTTTGGTGATATTGGCGGTTACCTTCTATGTTTCTCAGTCGTATAGAAGTGTTGAGTGTTCTGTAGGCATGCTTTTAGTTTTAGCTGCGTTTATTTTTAGACTAGTTCGTTTGCCATATGTGTTTATTAGTGCATCATCCAATATATTTCCTTTTTCCTAATATTTTTTTTGTATTTATATAAATGATGAATGGAAATTAAATACTTAAGATTAGAAGAAGATATCTGTCTAATTATTTGTATTGCATATTAAAATTGTTAATTATTTTGTGCATCCCTTTATATATAATAGTAGCAGTTGTACCTAAAATATGCTTTCTTCAGTTCGTAACAATTTAAATTAATACGAAATAACTAATCATCGATTAGCGCTTGCTAAATCTATCGACTTGATCGAATGACTCAACTACGCTGACTAGCCTTTCTCTTTATCTTATAAAAAGGGAGAAAGAAGATATGATTAGCAATAACAGTGAAGAGCTTTTTTTCCTTTTATCATTTTAAAATTTTATTTTGTCACACGTTATTTAATTTTATTATACTTTTTACACATCAATCTTTGTTTCAGAATTATTTTGAAAAAATTTTATATTTGGTGTTATTAAACAAGCTGCAGGTATCCCTTATGTTGCTCCTTATAAAGTCTAATCAAAAATCATATTATAATCAACCACTCAACCACACCGGTTTTTAAGTTCCCATGTAAAATTCTGCTACATTTATAATGCAAAAAACTAAATTGTTATCAAACATAAGTAACTATTTTATCCGACTGATGACGTAGTGGTTAGGACGTCGGCATTATAAAACGGAAGGTCTCAGATTTAAATCCAGATCAAATCATTATGTAATAAAAAAATATAATTTATATCATAATAGAGTACTTAATTTCAAATTGGAAACAGGGGTTACAGATACTAAGGTCCATTCATGTAATATTGTACTAAATAAATAAATATACTTACTATTTCACAGAACATATTTTATAAGTTACATTTAAATTTTTAATTAAAAATAATTTTGATGATTTCATTAAAATGAAAATACATATTGAAAATATTCAATATATCTCATTAACTTTCGTTTTTATTCCAGAATAAAAACATTTATTATGAATTGGTATTTCAATTCATTTGAATGGATAATAATAACTCCCGTATGTATATTAAAACCCACATTATACTGCTATTGATTATTTCTTAATTACGGTTAAAAATTTTGGTAGAAAGGTCAGTAATCGATTGTATACTTAAAACTCAACATTCGAAACCAAAAAATTCCGTTAATTAAAAAAAAACATCAATAAATAAAACAATTATTGAGAATAAATATTTTTATTATATATTAACGATAAATTAATGATATAAATGTGACAGTGTTCATACTGTTCATAAATACATACGTACATATCCATTTAAGTAGCAGAAAATATGTACAGATGTCAAAATAGATTTGTTGTCCCCTGATGGAAAAATTCTAATTTTATTTTTTTTCCAACATAATCATTACCATTCATTTTATACATACATACATACATACATATATAAACATAAACACACAATAATTATTTTTATTACATGAATAACGGTACTTATGTTCGTCATTTTGATGAGATATAATGAAGAATCATTTTATACAATGACGACGACGGTGAATATGACGACAACGACCACGACGTGATTAATACACATTTTTTTTACAATTTTTTTTATTTGCGTACCGTTCTGTTTTTCTATTATTTGCTTGCATCCATTTTATTTTAAGTGTCTCTATATAGGGTTGTGTTGTGTGGTGTTGTGATATATGAAAATTAAATTAGAGTAATTTTTTTGTTTTTATTGTTATTTTTTCGGTATTATTTTGATTGTTATTATAGTGTTAGTATATTTTTTGAAATAACCACGTTATTGTATTGTACAGCACTTAAACAACTCACTAAATTTTATTGTATGTCATAACCTTTGTGCATGTGTACTCGTATAATGTGTGTATTGAAACAGTAATGACATCACAAAAATGTGTTTAACTTCTCTTTTGTTTACATTTTTTTTATTTTTTTTTATATTTACCGTTATATAAACGATAAAAATTACCTGCTGTCATGTCATGAAAGTTTCAAACATTTGAAAATTTTTGTTGCGGACATTAAAAAAAAAAAAATAATAAAAAAAAATTAAACAACAAACAAACAAAAAACGGAATACAAAATAAATTATATAGAAACAGTTATAATAAATTGCAGAACATTACAGTACATAATAAAAATAACAGTCAAAAAAACAAAGAAATGAACATAAAACTTTTAAATGTTTGCCTGTTCAATGTCTAGCAGAATTTCTATTTGTTTTTTTTTTGTTTTTTTTTTTTGGTATTTTGATTTTATTTCAATTTCATTTCATTTCATTTTGTTTGTTATTTACCCACCCCTAGTATTTTAACTGTCACACTTCATTTTCTATATAAGTCATTGAAATTGTTTTTTATTTCAAATGTAAAGTGGAAAAATATAAATGTTTTATTTATTAAATTTTTTTTTTTAGTTCTTAAATTACAAACACTGCACAAACACACACACAAACAGATAAAGTATTGTTTACATAAGTATAGATGGAATAAGAAAATATAGAATTTAACGCAATTATAAAACCTCTAGAATTTGTTTAGTTCTAAAAAAAAAAAATATTTCCCAGTGTGAGTATTAAAAATTAAATGTCTTCCATAAATAATTTCCAAATGTATAATGAAATTTCCTATTTAAAAAAAAATAAAAAATAAAAAGAAATACGATGTTTATTTAATGTTACAGTATAAAATATCAAATAATGGAATAAATTTATTAGAGTAGACAGAAAAAAAAAATTTAAAGTTATTTGACAGAAAGAGAAAGCAAAATGCATGCAATCATATGATATGATTATTATTAATATAAATACACACATATGCTATTGCGGTTATGTATACATTAGGGTATAAATTGCTTAAAGAAATTGTAGGCAGTTCAGACAGAAAATAAAAGATAATGAAAAAAAACATAAAGAGATGGAAATAAATTGAGAAAAAGAAATAGCACCATATTTTCAGTTTCACATATATTCTAGATTTCTAACGAACTTGAAAGTGAGAAGAAATGGCAACGAATATTAATGGAGTGGAAAGGGTTTTTTATTTTTTAACTATTTTTCATTTCTGTTATTTGAATATTATTTGAATGAGGAGTGAAAATTTATGCAGTTGTTCTGTTTTAGACGAGGGTTCCTTAAAATCAGCGTAAACTAGAAGACTTTAAAATTACGAAAAGGAGGAAAGTAAATGGAATAAATTTATATTATATTTTATCCAAAGTATATGCTCCCTTGGCATAAGAAAGCTCTATTTTGAAGACAGACAAGAGAAAGAGGTGTTGAATTGGGATTATTTTAACTTAATTGATTTTCGAATTAGTATGCTACCTAGCTTTATAACAACTTTTACTTAAAGATAATAAAAATGAATCCGAATGTAGACTTTTATGGAAAATAGAGTTTTTTCATCAAAATCAGGTGCTGGGAATATGACAAATGCAGCAATAATTAAGAACAGTTTGGAAAAAAACAATAACAGTTCCATAAAAATTTATTTACTTTAAAAATTTAGTAGATGTGTCCACATTTGAGGAAAACCCACAAGATTCAATAGTTTAGAATCTTAGTTAAGAAAAACTTACTTCTTCTAGTTTATAAAAATTAAACTTGAGAATAAATGTTTCATATTAAAAGGTTGCTTCAAATATGGAGGAAATGTTACAGCCTTTAATTGATACCTCCAAAATAACGGTATTTCCTGTATTGCTGCGAACATTCTTTCACAAATTTCAGAATAAGTGTTTTATATTAAAAGGTAGCTTCACATATAGAAGAAAAAGTAAAGTCTTCAACTGATATTTCAAATATAACGGTATTTCCTCCAACTCTTTTTCTGTTGGATGTTAAAAAAGAAAACAGAATATTTTTCCACCCTTTAGATGTCTTGTATTCTGTTCAAATGCAAACAATTTCAATGACGAAAATAACAATAAAAATTTACACCCACACTTTTTCAGTATCACTAAGTGAGTTAATTTTCAAAAGGAAAATAGATAATAATATAAAAGAAAAATATTTTGAAGAGAAAGGAAATAAAATGTATGATGGCGTGAATTATTTCCTAGTAATTTGTACAAAAAAAAATGTATTTTCCCATCTTCCATTTTTTCTGTCATTTTTTATAGTTTCCATCCATCCTTCATTTCATCCTTTAAATATTTTAAACATTTCACACATATTTGTGATTTTTCTGAATAGAATTTACACATTACTTTATTTTCCCATACAACAAAACCCAAATACAATTATACCTTTAAATTTAAATAATATGTGATAGAATAAATAAAATAAATCTTTTTAAAAAAACATGTAGAATAAGAAAAGAAAGAAAATAAGCAAATAATCAACAAACGTAATGTACAATATAATGTCGTATTTTAAAATTATGCACATCTTTCATTCTGATGGAAAGACATAGAAAAAACCAAACAAAATTTTTAGAGTTGTTCCATCCCTTTTTTTTTCAACTAGATTTTTATAAATATTGCACAATATCTCATATGGATGATAAAAACTTAAAAACATTAATATTTAGAATAATAATTTACATTTAAAGATTCGTTTTTTTAATTTTTTTTTTTAAATGGGTAGAGTACAAAATTAAAACCAAAAATGAAAATAAACTAGAATGATGTCCTTAATATCTGGGAAGGCCTTGTTTTAATTTTTGATTTTTTGTTGTAGTCTAAATTATAATTTTGGTGCTAGATAAATTGAGGAGACGAAAGATCTTGGAACGAAGTAGTGCAAAAAGTTTTTAATAGAAATTAATGGAAACTTCAAGTTGAAGCCCCATGATCCCAAGTGAGGTAACAGGGAAAAAAGTTTTAATTTTACTAAAATAATTTGGATTTATTATTTAACTTTTACTGAATTCATATTTAGTTATTTTAGACCAATGACTCAAATAACTTACGTCAGAAGTTTAACGTCTTGAGAATTAAGTTAAAATAAGTTTTGAAGTCTGTTGTGGAAGAATTGGAAGGTTGAAACTTAAGTGTTCTTGGAGCAACACATTTCATTTAATTTTTTTTTAAACCAACGGCAGACAGTAAATAGTAGTTAAAGTAAATAGGAATATCAAATTAATTGTTGGAATTTACTCAACATTTATATTTCAGGATTCGAACAAGCTCTTCTATATAATTGTCTTCTATCATAGTCTTCAAAAATTAATTAATTGAAAGTATTTGGTTTTAACTTAGTTTAAACTAATGAATTGGTTTTTAAGTGGTGAAAATAAACAAATAAAAATATACGATTCCCCCCGTTCTGGAATTTACATGGATTTTTTGTATCATTGTAATTCGTATAACTTTTCTTAACTCGTGGCCTTTGTTGCCATCATTTTTTATTTTGAATTTCCAGTTGGTGTAATGATTAAACGATTGAGTAATTGCTGAAGAGTCAACGGATTAATTTAGATTAGCTTTGTGCTTAAAAAAATGGTTTCTGAATCTAGAGAATGATTTAAGGCCTGTGTACTTTAATAGTTTAATGCCTGTGTACTTTCAAGCAAGTTTTGATGATTTTAACATTTTCTTCGTTTGAAGATGAACTTTAGATCATAAGTTAACTATTGGGCTGGGTCAATATCAGTGTACTGTGGCTGGGTACTTGAACACTGAGTCATATTAATTAAGCGAGTAATGGAAAAAAGCTTTTGTACTATGAAACGAGTTTTGATGACTACGTCTTTTATGTTTGAAACTACACCAAAAGTCATAAGTAAATTTTTTGGTCAGCCAATGGGTTAATCTACGGTGGCTGAGTGCTTAATCACAGAGGCTTATTAATCAAGGAAAAAATAGTTGAAAGCATGTGTTCTATCAATCGAGTTTTGATGACAACGTCTTTTACGTTTTAAAATAAGAGTCATATGATAATTTTTGGTCAGTTAATCAATTAATCAACTATTCCTGGGTGCTCGAACACTGAGGTTTATTAATCATGGGAATAATGATTCAAAGCCTGTGTACTTTCAAACAGATTTGATAGCTCCGTATCCTACTTCTGAAGAACCACTACAGATCATAGAATTAGAGCCTACTGAATTATTTTGGTTTATCCTGTATTTATTATATAAGGCCATAAAATGTCTGAAATCAATTTAGTATCAATCAGACTTATAAAATTTTATCAATTAGAATTTTGCAATTACAGTTTTACCAAGCTATTACAGTTTTTGTAGCAAGTACTTTTATCAAGTACTGATAGAACACTGTACTATAAAAATTTTTAAATTCCTTTGATTTTAACAAGTAGGCATTAAGACAGTTTTAAGTATGTGAAAAAAGCATAGCAAACTAACAAACACTTAACTATATATTGCTGCTGAATAATGAGGACACAATTATAATTTTAAAGAAAAATTTTTGAATATTTGTTGGGTTTGTTTGTATACACAGAGTATGAAGAAGACCGAAGTGTTATATAAAGAATTTTAAAATATTGCTTAGAAAAGCAAAAAATAGAATATCTAAAATATAAATTTGTTTTTTTTTACACTTTATTATATAAAAATAATTTAAAGAATATATTTTTGAAAAATGATGTTTTTAGTAATCGTTATAGGTCACCATCATACTTTAATTCATTAAGTGTATGTGGGATAAAGATTTCAAATTTAATAGGATGAATAAATTTTTAGAAAAAAAAAACCAAACTAAAGCCCAGAGAATTAAAATAAAACTAAAATGGGTCGTGTTTTTTTCGATATCATTTTTAGAAAATTTATTTTAGTGGAGCAGAGAAATCTTGTTGCCACACTGTTTTGTATTATTTTTTAATTATTATTAGAATATGAAATAAAAAAAATAAAACTTATTTTGCATGGCATTTTGATTTAGAAAATTTAGGTTATACATTTTCCTTTTTGAGGTTTTTTATTTTAAAAAATGAAAAGTTAAATCTGATTTAAATCAAATGTACTAAATAACAATATTAATTTAAAAATAGAAAATTTTATTATTTTAAATTTAAATAGGACAGTTTGATAATTATTTTGTATATTTTTTTTTTGATATAATAAATTTTCTAAATTTAATTTCGTGAAATGTGTTACAGGGTGTTTTATTGTCATTAACATAATGGTAGATGAATAACAATAAAAAGGAGACCTAAAACCACTAATACTCGTAAGTCTAAAATATACGAATTAAAATGTTTTCAAGAGCAGCTTACTCATACAGAGGTTGTTGGTAGCAACACGTCACTTATAGTTTGGTTGGAAGTATAGGTTTTAAAGGCATACATAGGTCTCAAAGGAATTTTTCCCAAGCTTTACTAGTAACTACAATTAAAAATAAAGGCTAATGATATATCTGATTACAAGTGATGAACCTTGGGATTAATGAATACTCTTGCGTTCACTTTGTCTTCGAAAAAAAAATAGATGACTAATATTTTATATGGTGCTTCGAACTTACACTTAAGTCAAAAATTAATTTATTCCGAACATTTTTGAATCATTCTGAACTAACCCCCATAACATTCAATTAAATAGTAATAAAATGAACTCTTACCCAAAATAAATGAAAATATTTTTCAAATTCATATTAACTAAATCCCAAATTCCAAAAATGAATTAATTTCTAAATAAAATGAGCTAATTCCCAAAAATGGAACCCTCAAGGAACCACAAGAAGCGACCGTCCCAACATCATACAATCTTCACTAAACAAGAAATCGCTAAATGTAAAATCTCCTGGGATAACTTTAAAATATCAGCGCGGAATCGCGTGAGATGGAGGAAGATGTCAAGTGGAAGTCCTATGCTCCCAAGAGAAGTAAGGAAAAAAAAAAAAAATATTAACTATTTCCAAAAGAAGAACTAACTGTCAAAAGATATTAACTAATTCCTAAAAATATTTTTTGATTAGAGTTCATTTGAATTAATGTACAAATTCTTAAAATAACTTAAGCCACAAAAAAAAATTAACATATTCCCAAGTTAAAATTTTTAAAAAAATACTGGGGATTAGTTAATTTTTTTATTTGGTTGTTAGTAATCTAGAGGTTAGTTCGTAGCGCCTTTTATATTGATTAACAGTATTATAGTTTTACTGTAAAATCATGGTCTTAACTGCAAACAATGTCAATAAAGTCCAAATCCGAAGTGTAGGGTTATCTCATAGACTGTCTATTGAAATTTTTTAAAAATTTAAGGCAAATAAGGCTCTTCAGATGAAATATTCAGATAATATACAAATGTGATTTCGATAGATATTCAATCAGTTTTATGTCAGAAAAAATTTATATTATGTGTATTAAAGTTTTACTAGTTTATAAATCGAAGAAATTGAAGATTTTTTCTTATATCAAAGGTTGTATCAAAATAAAATTGAAGCTTCAGAGTGAAAACCAAAAATAACCAAAACAAAGGCAAGAAAAGAATTTTTATCTAAATAAATACTATTACAAACATTTATATTAGATATTATTTACCCATCGTTAACAGTTTCAAATTACCCTATTATGGATTTTTGTTTATATTTTATACATTTTAATATAAATATAAGTATTCATAATACACATTGTATAGTAATAAAGTTTTTAAAACTAATAGAAATCCCTTGTTACTTGTTAGAGCAAAAAAAAAATTAAAGTAAATAAAACCAAAAACTTATTCAATTAATTATTATATTTGTTTTTATTATATATCCAAATCTATCTATTAATTAACAGAGTGCCATTGGAAAGTTTTGATATACTCTGAAGATAACCACTTTATTTTCTAGTATTCACAAAGGTTAGTGAAGCGGTACAATCAAAAGTAGGAGTGAAACTGAGCTCCCCATTCTCACCTTTACTATTATTAATACAGTAGGGTTGAATAACAAAATGAAAGTGGTCTGTTCATTAGAGAGAGTAATAGCCCTTAACACAACAGCTTAAAGACCCAGACCACGCAGATGACATATGCCGTCTCGGTACAAGTTCAGCGATATGCAGAGTAAATTAGAATATCAAGAAACAAAATCTTTCAAGCAATGTCGGACTCGGATTAAATATTTATATGACCAAAGTAATGAGAATCAATTACTTCATCAACATCGGCTACTTGAGCTATTTTTGCAACCTATATAGGGAGACTAACAAATCTCCACAAACACCGAGCTTCGGATTTTTCGGATATGCATAAAAAGCATCCTAAAGTGTTAATGAAATCTGGTTGGCTACAAGTGCTACGAGCAGAACGCTACACGAATTCTTAAATAAATGTTTTAGAACAATATGTAAGAAATTCTGGCATATTCTGAAAATGGAAAAAATATATAGCAAGAAGGACCCTTAAATGGAATTCGCAATACTACAGAGAAATTTTCGACCAAGTAACACCTAAAGCACAATAATAATTATAAAGCTAAACTCAATAAGAAGAGTACAAGAACTATTTCTCATAGTTCTACAGAGAAATTTTCGACCAAGTAACACCTGAAGCACAACAATAATTATAAAGTGAAACTAAATATGGAGAGTGAAAGAACTACATCTCTTAACAGAGCTTGATAGAAGTTTTGCTCTGAAGAGGAGAAAGAAAACGAATTTATCTTTCGTAAATAAGAAAATACACCTAACTCTATTTTTACGCAATAAAAGCATTCCGAAAAAATCCGCGCAAAAAAAAAAATCGCGTAAAAAAAGAAATGAAGTGCATATACAAAAGTAAGAGATTGTTTCCACATCCGAGAAATCAACTAGAACAAACATTACATTATTTAAGAAAAAAATAAAAAAAATTTTAATTTGCGATATGCATTCTTTTTTTGCTTTTGAAATGTCACTTCAATGTCACTCTCATCACTCGAAATTGAATTTTATTTTCATACCAATGTTGCTGTAATATTCGTATAATCTGTTATTGATGTTTACCTTTTATTTTTCGTAATTTCCCGATGGTTTGTCAAAGGAACTCAAATTCATATATGTATGTGTGTGTAAATGTTATTGAAAAAAATCATCGTTTTTCTTAGTAAAATTATTTTGTGGAATTTCAAATCAATTTTCTTTCTTTTGTTTATCTTTCAATTTAATCATTTATTTTTTAAATCGCGTTATTTCAAATTCGATCGCGTAAAAAAAGAATTGAATCATTTCTTCAAATCGCGTTATTTCACATTCGCGTAAAAAGGGAATTAGGCGTACATACTAAATTGTTACAACAAAAGTATAGCAATGAAATGAAATTAAATTGAAATATTAAACTTTGACTTACTACTGTTCTAAATTCTAATGATCCAATGAATTATCTATAAAATACTTATATCTACAAACAAAAATACTAATATATTATTTTTTATCATGTCATGGCTAGCAATTAACTTGAAGATGAACTTATATTTTCCTATAATAATTTTTTTTTAACCATATCATTATTATTTTGATTATTTTCAATATAACAATAGTCATTATGAACCCCAAAAATGATTACTTTATCTTATAACTTTCATTCTTTCAACTAATTATTATTTTAGTTTTTTTTTGTTATATACTATTATATGAACTTGCCTCTGTCTATGGCTTTATTTTTCATTCTGTCAGTTAGTGATACATTTATATTAGAAATCTGACCATAAATTTATAAAAATTGTATGGTTCAGTGGTTAGCAAAGTGGCTTCGGGTGTAAATAGATCTGAGTTCGATCCTCCTTAAAAGATAAAAATTTCTTTTGTTTTTTTTTTTTAATTCAACAGAAATAATAAAAAAAAAATACAAAAAAAATTAGGATTAACTAAAAGAAGAACTGTCTCTCATTTCAGCAATTTACTTTTACATTAAAACACTTTTAAATGCAAAAGATCTACCATCAATTTTTGGTTAATCAAAATTTTCAACATTTTAAGCTTAAAAGTTTTCAAACATTAAAAGAACTGTTTCTTATACCAGCAATTTACTTTTATATTAAAACAGTAACAAACTCCCAAGATCTACCTTAAATTTTTTATTTTCTACATTTTAGGGGGTTAGAACTACTTTAATAAAAGTATATATTGAAAAAAATATTTTTTTTTATTTTATTTTTATTTTATTTCTGTTCTAAAAAGGAAAACAATAGACTATTATCTCTTTCTCTTTTATTTTATTTTGAAAAATTCATTTCAAAGTTAAACGAAGAGATGATTTCAAATATAATTTTTGCTTTTATTTATTTAAAAATGTATCTTACACAAAATTAAGTAGTTATCATAAAAGATACTTTAATTTTTATGAAAATATGTATGAAAGAGACAAACAATATGTTTCTAATTTGTTTTTATTTGTTGTTTTAATGTATTTTCATTTCAAAGTCAAAGTCAAATACATATTTTTCCACTTGAGAATTTGTATTGTGTATATTTTTGTATTTTGAATTAAAATACTTTTAGAATGCATATTAGTTTTAAGGAAATGTACATAATAATCAGGAATGGATATATTTCATTGAAATTTTTAATAGAAAATAAATATAAAATATAATTGCATATAAGTTGCATAGACCAGGTTAATACGCTCAGAATCAGCCTAAGGATAATATGCAGAATATACTGGCCGAACATAATAAGTAACCAGGACCAATGGAAAATTGCCAAAGTAGAACCAATTGGGCAAGAGATCAAAAGGAAGAAGTGGAAATGGATAGGGCACACACTGAGAAAGCCACAAGATAGCATAGCAAGGGAAGCACTAGAATGGAACCCACAAGGAACCCGAAGACGAGGCCGCCCTAATAACACCTGGAGGCGAACGATTTCGGAAGAACTAACCTCAATTGAGAAAACATGGGAGGAAGCAAAGATAACTGCTCCGAATAGAGTCAGATGGAGATGCCTAGTAGATATCCTATGCTCCCAAGAGGAGTAATAAGGCAAAAAAAAAAAAAAAAAAAAAAAAAAAATATATAATAAATATATAATAATTTACTTGTAATTGAATAACTTAATGAAAAATTAATAAGATTTTACTTACTAAAGTTCAATTAAATGAATGTGTAAGTAAAATAAAATAAAAGAATAAGTTTATGTATGGTATATGCATGTATGTATGCTTTAGTATTTGTCTAATTAAATGACAAGTGATTTAAATGTCAGAAACATCAAAACTTCAAAATATCTTTAGGTTTGAAAGAACAAAGAAGAAAACATGATAGGAAGTAAATAATGTTATTTATTTATATATTTAATTATTATTAAACAGCCATCTACTGCCCAGGCTATTATGAGCATGTTAGTTACTAAATCCAATATGTTTGAAGACTTTTGTAATTACCTTTCGTAATTACACAATTATTAAAAAGATTAGGTGCTAAATTTATAAAGTTATAGATAATTATGAAATTAAGCATATTTAAAATTTACAGATTTTTCCTTTTATAATTTTTTATTCATATGAATGTTAAAATATTATTTTAGTATATAACATTAATATACTTATATTTTATTTATTTTATATATTTATTTGTCGTACCAGACAATAATAAATTTTGCCTGATAATATTAATTGCCTTTGCCGATTTGACATTTGGACTTATTATTAAATTATTGTAATATACACTTTATAATATAATATTTATTCGATACGATTCGACCAGGATTATTTTTTAGCCTTTGAGGTAAATATTTATTTCAAGTTTATTAAGTGGTTTTTGCAGAAAGCTTGAAACTTGACAATCAAAAAAAATATATTTGATTGTCAAAATAGTTTTAACAGTGTAGAAGTGTGGGTGAGTCTGAACATTTGGGTAGCAAAACCAATCTTATAAGCTAAAAATAACACAAATGTTTTTAGATAATATATTAGGATGAATTTAACCACAAATAATCTCTATTTATAACATTCTCTATTTCTAAAAAGATTGGTTTAATAGCCTGAGTTCGAATACAATATGAACTAATATGAACATTTCATATATATCTCAAATTATCTCTGTTAATATTTTCTGGGATATCCTCGAATTTTTGCATGTAGCTCTTCTACTATAATGAAATAGTACAGGGACATGATCTTAGTTTTGAATATAACTATACTTGTCTAAGAAGGTGAAATGCTCAGGAGCTTTAAGACTTGTATTTGCTTCTCATGTGATAAAATATATGTGATATTAAATCGTTTTCTGGAGTTTTTTGGAGAGAGCTCTTTCATAATGACTTCAGAATAATTTTATCATAAAAATATTTGTTTTCATCATATTTGTTTCCTTATAAAAATATTTATTAGAATAAAAATGTTTGTATTCGGACTCAGGCTTTCTATGTTTATTAATCTTATGCACTTTATGCGCTAATTTTCTACCATACAGGTACACCAGACAAGACCTTATTGGTGTCTGGGAGCATATTATTTAAATTCTTTTGCTAATATTTTTGTTGTAAAAGAGTTTTTTAACTGTCATAAATATTATTTATTGCCTTTATCTATTTAGGCAAATTTAGATTAAAAGTCAAAATATTGTAAAACCAAAAAAAATATTGCATATTTATAGGCTAATTTACAATCTCTCGGGTAATAAACCAAATACTTACCCATTACGCCAGCGAGACCCCAATATAATTTATATTTTTAAAAACTTTTCATTTCAATTTTAAATTGATTTTAAAGATTTTTATCGAATTCAATTGAAGGTAATAAGCGCAATCTGGATTATTTTATTTATTTATCAAATTTTTATTATTTGAACTAAATATTTGTTAGATTGACAGTTTTATACATTATGCTACTTTAAATAAATTTTCGATTTCGAATTATTATAAATAAATTTCTAGTCGAAATGAAATATTTTTGTACGGTTCATTAATTATGCATCTGCGACACATTTGTATATAAATTTGAATTTATAAAATAACAGAATTGTGTTAAATTATATTAAACTATTAGGGTGTTTATATCTAAATTTTATTTATACACGGGTACACATTAATTCAAATGAAAAATAAAAGTTTAATATCCATTGGCAATAAAATTTGAATGATGTGCAATTTGTAAAATATGCAATGAAATATTTTAATAAAAATTAAATTGTTAAGAAAATTTTAAAGAATTTAAAAAACATGTTGGTAAAGGTTTATTGCGTCATATCAAACCAAATCCATTGACAGTAGTGACGTTATTTCAATTGAAAGATCTATGACTTGAACACCAGTAATATTAGCTGGAAGGCCATACCAAATTCTATTTAATGATTAGAACTTTATTGCATAAGATGCTAGGTCTGTATTTCATAGTTTAAGGAAATTCTAATAATAATTTAAGGAAGTTTAACTGAAAGTTTTAGAAGTCCCATATGATTTTAGAAAAAAAAATAAAATACAATATGATACAGTTTCATTTAACCAGATTTAAACTAAAAATATAAGTATATCTACTTACTTATATTTAAATTTTAGAAGTTCAAAATCAAAACAATTTTTATCAATTTGGTTCTTAGAATTGATTTTTCTCTAAAAACAGATTTTTTCAAAGAAAAAAATAACAATAGAAATATTTTTGAAAATACTTGAATAAATTGCTCTTAATCCTTCAGATAACCTTTGATCATAAGTTTATTTTTGAATTTATTAGACAAAAGTTTGATATCTTTCTTTATAAACTTTTTGAAAAGTTAAAAATACATTTTTTTTTTTGACAACAAGAGACAATATTGTAATTTGTAATCGTTTTAGATTTTGCACAAAAGAATGAAATTCTCAGTTAAGGGTGGATGATACACGTGCAATAAATTTCAAGAAATTTTGGATTTCAAGGATTTCAACAAAGTCAAGGATTTGTGAATAATGCTCTTTCGTTTGCTATGTATTGTATAAGGCATGGAAGATGGGGCTTAAAGTTTATTGATCTAATAATGTTGGAGAAGTAAACCTATTAGGTCATTTGTGTTTCCTTCGTTCTACTAGAAGATAATGAAGTATTTTCTTGATAGTTGTGAATTAAAGTGATGAGATGAGAAAAGTAAAACGATTTTGGTCAGATCTTTTTACCGATTGTCTATATGTCAACACTAGAACTTCAATGCTAAGTCAGATACTTGAAATTTACCCAAAAATTTTCTTCAAAAACTTCCAGATTACCAGATTTGCAGGATTGGTTGGAATCGATTCGGTGTATAAAAAGGAAATACTTAATATATAATGGAAATATACAAAAACTTTTAAAGTAAGCATGTCTAAGCATGTCTATGAAACTAATTACTCAATAGTGATGTTATTATAAATATGTTAACGCTATTGACTTTAATACGACCAGATTATAAGATGATCGAATTTTCGGAGTTTGAGATTATTCGAAAAGATGTTCAAAATAGCCGCCATAGGAATTTCTGAATCCGATGCACAAATTTGTGTTAAAAAGGTTGGAAAGTGAATTTGAAAAGCTAAATAACATCAAAAGCAAAAAGAGGTTTTAAAAGCTTTGAAGCATATGCAGCAGCATATTCAGTAAATGCGAGCAGCATCTGTGTGAAGCAAGGTTTTTGAAGCGATGGTTTTGGAACTTGTTAAAGTTTTAGAAGTATTTGAAAGTCGAGAATATCTTTTACTTTTGAAAGACACACTGTGATGCAAGGTTTTCAACTCTGTTGCTTTAAAACTTGTCAAACTTTTCGAAGAATCTGAGGCTTGACAAGGGAAAGAATGTTATTTTTGGATCTCTGCTTTTTTACCCAACGAAAATGCAATAACCAAATTACAGTCTAATTTTAGGCGTTTTTTTGTTATTTGTCCATTAAATTTATTTCTTAAAAATTTGTATCTCATTAAACATCCAATCCTTTTGTAATATCTACACTAATAACTTCTTTTAAAGAATAAGTGATGACCTTATGAAGGTAACCTTCTGTATATATTTTAAGAACTGAAAATAGAAAATTAATTTCAATCAAAATGTAATTTTCTGTTTGTGCACTTGAATACCACAGATAGACCACAAAAACTAGTCATCCTTTTAATTTTCAAATTTTTATTTTACCATTTGGTATATTTAATGTCTGTTTCTGCTTTTGTAATATAATGTTATAAAAATATAAAAAATTATAGTTTGCATTTTACTTTTTTATTACAAAAAAGAATTTATGTGGTCAAATACAAAATAAAAATCATTTGATTGCAGTTCAAGAGTAGAAATCTTTAGAAATATTTTTTAAGTACTTTTTGATATTTGAGATGTAATTTTTGACACTACAAGATGCAAGCAAACAAACACTTGAACTGTTTAAGGTTCAACACAGATTGTAAAAAAACATCAAATATAAAAAATGAAATATGGATTGATGTAGTTGCAATATTGAATAAAAATATATATTATTATATAAACAAATAAATAAGTTTTGAAGTGATTACATATTTTTTTGGGAACAAGTACTTTTCAATCTTAAAGAAAATTGAATTTATAGATATATATATTTTTAGATCTTTAAGTTGTGGATGGTGATCTGGCAAATATCCTTAAGTTTCGATTATAATTTAATTGTAATTTATGTGTAGGAGTATTAAAAATATATTTTTCATCAATATGAAAGTGCATCGCGTGTTTAAAAGTGTTGCTTTAAGTTTTTATAGTGTAGAAACTTTTTATACATGGAAAAAGCCCCAAAGTTTCATATATATGTTAAGGACCTTTTTTCATTTTTGGTTTTGAGGACTGTTTTCCTAAAACTGTTTCAATCTTCAGTATAATTCTCCTCGGCATAGCTTCATTACTTTTTGAGTTATGGCACCAAAGGAAGAACGGGATTTAATGAAAACTTTTTTGGAATTAAGACAGTAAAGGTGTACTCAAGTGAATTAATATTAATGGATGGACCAAGAATCTTCAAATATATTTTGTACCCAGTGTTCGTAAAACTGAGGAGACAAGAAGATTTAAATTTTAATATATTGGAAATGGCATATAAAGTTCTCTATCCAGGATTATCAAACTAAAAAATTTCTACACTACATTTTTCCTTTTTTTAATTCATTTTTTCTTCTATCTTTTGAATACAACTTTTTCCTCTGCTATACTATTGCTATCTCTTTCGTTTGAAAATAAAAAAAAAATAATAAACTAAAATTCTGAATGATGAAATATTATTTCCCAATCAAAAATAAAAAAGTGAAAAGTATAAAAAAAAAAAAAATTTATATTTTTTAACATTCTGTCACCATTTAAAATGTAAGTGTTAAAAAAAATATAATAATCAAAATATAATAATAAAATAAAATAATAATAATAAAAAAAAACCACTTGGAGAAAGAGGGAAAGGTTACATATATTTAAAGTAGTTTCCCCAGATTTCGTAAGAAAATGAATGGATTTCCTTGAGGATATTTGAAATTATGAATATGTATGTAGTTTACATACACGGCGTCGTTCTATATGGCCCCAGGCCATAGTGTCTATGTCACACCAGTGGTGAGACACAATGCTCTTAGCCAAACTAAAGTTAAATAGCGCACATAAAATTGAGGGGCTATGTATCCCGACGTTTATTTAAACATAAACATGGTTGGATCCCGCTCTCGCAGCCATTTTCGACGTGTTGATGGCGGGCTATGAGAGATGCGGTTAGAGAAGCGGCATTAAATAAATTAAGTTGCTTTATATTAAGATAGTTTTCTGAGTTCTTGTGGATGAAATTGAAGACATTAACTAATGATATTACAATGAACTATTCGTATTAAAGTATCAGAAAATATTTGTTATTTAGACCTTCGCTTTGTTTCTGCAAATGAAGTTGTGTATCAGAGCCATAAATTTGAACCCCGGGATCAGAAATTAGGTTAAAAGAGAAATGACTCACGGTGTCTTTTTTCTCTTTTAATTTATTCTTCGGCTCCTTGTAAAATAAGTTCTGGGGAGTTCTATCTGATCCCTTCAGAAACAAAGCCCAGGGGTAGTAGTTTTCATATATGTAGATGATATTCTGGAGGGATCTTAACTAGATTTGAAAACAGGAAATATTCCCTGAATTTTGAATGCATAAAATCCCTCTTAATTTAAAATCTCATTTACACATATAAATAAACTGGAAAAGTGGAATGCTCTGATTTTGAATAAAATTCTAAACAACTCAGAGTCTTATTGCTTAAGTTTAAAGATGTTATTACATATGAGAAATAAGAAGGTAGGTATTATTTTTCATCGAATGAGAAATACACATAGCTGGGACTAGTTTCATGGCTACCTTTATTTCATTTGTATTTCTATGATATGACAACTTAGCTAACTTAGATAATATAGGTATATTCTAATTAATTAGAAATTGAATTGCCTTAGCAACAAAAGCAGAAACACAAAATAAAATTTTAGTTAAAAACAGAATTATAAAAACCCTAACCAAATACATTAAAATTAATTAATATTCTGAAAATTGATTAACTAAGAATTTAATTAAAAATGTATATATAGAAATTATTTTCCTGAATTTAATTTTTAAATTAAAAATAGAAAAAATTAAAACTAAAATTCATTTTGACTATTAAATAATACATGTTCAAAATACCGTGAAACCAAGTTTATTAAAATAATATTTTACAAAAAAATTGTTATTTCTAATAAATTTAGAATTCAATTTTTTGCTTAAAATTCTTTTGAAATTAAATTTATAAAAAACACTAGATTTAATAGAATAATGTTCAATCATTGACGACAATAGTTGAGAAAAAAACCCTTGATGCATAACTTGGTTCATAATTTAACAAAAAAATCCCTTTTTCGATATTTATACTAAAGCAAACTATTAAACTGTTTAATCTTAATATGTAAAGTCGTTGGTGCGTGTGTGTGACACCGCATCACGTCTGAACAAATCTTCATACCAAAGTCATATTTACAACTATGTTCATTTGATGCTGCCGATGTTTGGTAGATGGTGTTAAAGTCATAGTTGTCATATAACTTCAAGAGTGTGTTATACCACAAACTATCTTCTGATCCTCTAATTACAAAAAAACGGACCAAGCTAACCATCCATGACTGTAGCGTCACTTTTTGAAAATGGAATTTACTATTATTTTAACAGACTTTGTTATAGAATTTGTTAACCCATATTTATCACAATGATACAAAAGTCGTGATTCAATACTGTTTTGAAATAACATTTACAGCATTTGCGTTAGTTTTATTATTTTGCGTTAATTTTATCCAATAACATCAACTTCAATCAAAAAGGCGTTGCGAGGACTAGAAACGCGCATACCGTATCAGTTAGTATTCTATAATTCTCTGTATTCTTATATAGAATCGTACCTCTATTGGGTTGTATTGGCTGCTAAATTTGTTTTGTTTTTTTTTTTTTTTTAAGCGCTAACTGTTCAACTGTTAGGCTAATAAGCCTGTCTATACCATAGGTAGATGTTGAAACAGGGAGTCATATTATATTTGTGTTACTAGAATTGATCTTAATGAATTCCACATACAATTTAAACATGAAATAGTACTATATATAGTAGGTAATGAATAATATAAAAATAAAATAATCCATTAATTCGAACCCAATGGTAGCTGAGTGGAAAAACCAGAAAAGTTTTTTTCACTTCCACTGGGATTCGAACCCGGGCTTTTCACATGATAGGTTGGCATTTAACCACTGTGACGCCCCCTTTAATAAACAGTATTTATTGATTAATAATAGCAGCTACTAACTAGCATGGGTTCAATTCCATAATGTCATGCTAAATGATTGAGTCCCTACAAATTGTTAGTACATTTGAAATAAATCCTAGTTATTAATTCCAAATTAAAAGCAAAGGGTTTTTTCTATCAAAGTAATATATAAAAAATTTTTTACTAAATTAGAGTTTTTTTTTTTTAATTCACAATGGGTTGTAATTTTTAATTAAAACTAAATCAAATTACTAGAAACTATTTGATTAAATTTGCTAAATAGAGCTATCAACCTTTAAAAATATATTTTATTCTTGGAGACGCATATTTTTTAATAAAATTTTGGTTTAATTTATTATTTAATAAATATTTTACATGTACCATAATTGTATATTTATTACTTAATATTTTTTTTTATATGATAATAAAGAAATTAGTACAAGATAATTGATGCTGAGTACATGGAAAAAATTAAACATATATCATTGAAATTCGGAAGGTTATTATTAAACTGTCAAATTAAATTGCATACTTTTGGGTTACTGTAAAATATATTGTTTTATTTCTATTAAATTATCTTTTTGTAATGAACCCTGTAATGAATTATAACTACCAGGACTTGTTTATAGCTGTAAATGGGTTAAGCTCATTTTGTAGACATTTTAGAAGAACATTGGTCAAAATTAAACAATAGATTTTAGATTTAACCTAAAAGTATGCAATTTAAATTAAGGCTGTTAGAACTAGGTTTTGAATATAGCAATTTTTATCTTTGAAGACGAAATGTTAAGGAACTACAAAGTCTAGGAGCTAGTCCTCCTGTTGGACACTGCATTAAGTGCATGACGTCTTAAAGTAATGACTTGGAATTGATTTAATCATAAAACTATCGATTTTGTTAATCTTTGATTGTCTGATATTGTTCAAGCTATTTCCTTTGCTAATTTGGTTTTACGTGATCCGGGGATTTTTTAGAATTATGATATTACAAAAACTAAAAAAATATGTATTATTACATTTTACAATAATTTTTTACTTTTCATTCATATATTTGAACATGAAAATGAAAAACAATAAATTTTAAAGTTGATTACCAAATATATAAAAAATTTTATTAAAAAAATTTTTTTAAATTTTTAACATTTTTTGTTAAATTTAATTTACTTTTAATTTGTTTATTAATTTTTCATTCTTGGTAATCCAGTAACCAAGGCTGCAGTTAAATAATCTAAAAAAAAGAGATAGAAGTTACAAAACAACAGTAATGTTGTATAGTAGCATTATTGCATTTTAAAAAAATACAAAATTTACAATCCGAGTAATTACTCATATTATTATATCTATTACGCACATATAAACCTCTAAGTTTTTTTTCCAAGTACTTTAATTTATAAACTTTTTGTGCAAATATACTAGGTGATCAAAGTTTTGAATATCACTTATTTGACCATTCAAGGAACCATAGTTTTGAGACAACAAGTTTTACATACTAGCTTGAGTGCTGATCTATCGTTAAAAAAATGATGCAAGGTAAAATTATTGAAAAGTAATGAAAATGGTATAAAAAAAGTTACTTAGCCCCACTTTGACCCCAATTTAGTAATAATTGGATGAAAGTGATTCACAGGTCTAAAAACCTAATTTCTGGTCTTTTTCGGAAGTTGAATTAGTATGTGTTGTCCGGAATATCTTTAGGTAAACTTAGGTAATAAATTTATTTTTATATTAATTAAAATATATAGGTTTCTTGCTTATTTACGAAAACTTTAAAGCATTGTCCGGGGCAAGAGTTTTTGCTAATTTTATAATTTAATAACACATTAATTTTTTTATTTTATTTTGTTTTTTATTTATTTTTTGTTTCTACTGGCACCTTTTCGTGCACACTGTTAGAGGTTAAACAGCCTCACTATTCATGGGGGAAATATTATATTCATCTAATTAGAAATTCCACATACAGTTTAAATATTAGATGGTACTAGGTCTTATAACATGTATAAATGTCTTAGATTTTCAAAAGATACAGTTCTATTTTGTTAATATTGTAATAGAGTTTTAAATTTGTATTATGGTATTCTATATCTGTGAGTTATATTATTGAGTTATATATTTATAGTTATATTTATCTTTATATTGTGCATTTATTTATATTGTTATATTAATGTGGTTTTTATTAAATATATTTAATTATTAATTTCTGATTAAGCCATCATTTTCACTGAGATTCAAATCCGGTATTTTGTGTGAAAGATCGCCACTGTATCACCCAACCGTTTGAATTAAAGACGATCTTTTTTAATTATAAAATTGATTCGGTTATTTTAATTAATAAAATTTTGATAAAATTTATTTATTTTTACAATCATAACTATTAAATGTGATGTTAAATAATCAACTAACTAATTTCTAAAATTCAAAATTTCTTGTTTTTTTAACCAAAAAATAATAAAACAAAGTTTTCTGATTTCTAAAAATTTTTAGAACTAATTATTAAGAAGTTATAAATGTTTCAGCTTCTATTATTTGGCAAATTAAATTCTGGCGAGTTTTAATAATAATAACTTATCGAAATAATTTCAGATTCACTTTCTCGATATATTTAACAAGTAAGAGTATAAAGAATTTTTTTTTTTTTTTTTGCCTTATTATTCTCCTAGGGAACATAGGGCTTCCACATAGCCTCTCCAACTGTCTCTGTTTAGCGCTAACCTCTTTAATTCGAACCATGTTTTTGCCGATAAGTCATATTCTCTCTGAACTGATCTTTTTCATGTTGTTCTTGGTCTTCCCTTATTTCTCCTACCCTGCGGGTTCCAATCTAGGGCTTGGCGTGCTACTGATATTGTTGGCCGCTCTTGCTTCGTCATTACCCAAGGTTTTTAATTCATTATTCGCCTAGGCCAGAATATGCGACATATTATTCTTAGACATTTATTCATGAAGACTTGTAACTTTTGTATGTTATATCTTGATACAAGCCAAGTAGTAAGAGTTATTTCTCCTACCCTGCGGGTTCCAATCTAGGGCTTGGCATTCTACTGATGTTGTTGGCTGCTCTTGCCTCGTCATTACCCAGGGTTCTTCATTCATTATTCGCCTAGGCCAGAATATGCGACATATTGTTCTTACATTTATTCATGAAGACTTGTAACTTTTGTATGTTATTTCTTGATACAAGCCAAGTAGTAAGAGTTAAGTAGTGTTGAAAACAGAGCCTTTATTTAAGAGTTTGAGTCCTCTGGCAATCTTCAACTCTTTGCTTTAAAATTTTGCAAGGCAATGACACACCCATTTACTTCTACATTACCTTACCTACTTTCATTCTTCATCGAATTATAAAGACTCATAACTGCTATAATCTTAATTTAAATTAAATCATTTTAAGTAGGTCTAATTTTTTTTTTTTCAAAAAAAAAAAAAACAAATATTATATTTTATTACAGTAATTTTTTATTTAAAAATGTTTTTGGCAATTATTATTAAAAATGAAATATTATTTTAAACTAGATCTTTCCTTAATATTATCTTTTGCAAAAAAAAAAAAAAAATGTTTAACCACCATAATAATGAATTTTAAATTTATAATTTTAATCTTTTTTAAAAATAATGATTATATTGTTTAATTATCCGTGTGTTTTTTTTTTCTTACATATAAAAAAATAATTATTCGTGATTCTTTAATTTCGTCCTTACAACAACAAAAGATAAATGAAAATGGATATAGTAACAGTAATAAGGACACGAAAGGATTTAATCTGTATTTTTTTTTTTTAAACTGGCATTTTATAAAATCATCTTTTTTTTGAATCCATGTTTCGCTCTCAATGTTTTACTTTTAAACATTTTTTATATTGAGCCCAAAAGTATAATTTGGTACATTTTAAAATGAATAAAAAAGTCATTTAAAGTGATTTCCTTTAATTTTTAATATTATTATAAACATTTTTGTATCTTATAGATATTTAGTTTGAATAAGGGGGTAATGGTTTTAAATAATTGAGGATTAAATAAAAACAGTTATACAATTTGTTGGAGAAAGAGTAAAAGACGTTATTAAATCTAATTTGATACTTAAAATTAATATCATTCAAAAAAAAAAATGAAGTACAGTTATTGTTATAGTAATTGTAACCAATTTTAATATGATAAATTTTACATGAAAATTGAGGCGAAATTGAAATATTGAAAGGCTTAAAATGCTGTAAAACTTTTAAATTTTGTAAGTTCATTTTTTTTTTTTTGTTTTGAATCATTAAATTTTTACACAATAAATCTGTGTTTAAATATTATATATTTTATAATAAAAGGAAAACTTTTAATAGGTCTGCTTTATCGACCGTATCTTAAGATTAAATAATTTTTTTTTTTTTTTCCTTTTAAATATTTTGTTTTTTTTTTATGCGATTATATTTTTTAATGTATACTGCTTATATAAATTTATTTAAACAGTTTTTAAGGCAGTATTATTGATAAGTTTACTTGTATTCTAAAGATTCTATTATATTTAATTTAATAAGACTCCTCTCATTAGAGGGATCTTCTAAAGTTAGTTGAATAAAGGAGGAAATAATATATAATAAAAGATTCAAAAATTAATTCTACAAATAAATTTGACCTAATTGAATAATCTAGTTTAAAAAATATCGATGATTTAATTCAAGGGGATGAAATAATTTACCGTAGGAAACCCCTTAAGCTCCAAATGTCAATTTGACATTATGCGCGCTTAAAACGCTAAATGTTAAATAATTTTTTTTGAAGCAAAGTCTAAAATAATAGTTGGTTCCAAAGGCATGACTACCGATTTTTTCAGGATGTTAATAAATATGCTGGAAAAAGCGTATAACTCTGATTGGGAACACATGATGATATTTATTTTTAGTTTTCTGAGTTTCTAAGTTAATTCATTAAGAGTTAAACTAGAAAAATTAAAAGTTGTGTTTTAAATCAATTCATTTTTGTTTTATAGCTAAATCCATAGTGCCCGTAAAACCCTTAACTTAAGAGATTAATATTATTATAAATCATGTATCTTCAGGTGAATATTATTGGCAGTATGCGTGTTTGAAAAAGACGCATAGTGCCAATATTAAAAAAAAAAAAATGTCAATTGACATTTAACGGGTTTTAAAGAGTGCATAATGTCAATTGACTTTATGTCCGTTTGAAAAGCGAATGATGTCAATTGTCATTATTCGCGTTGACATTTCGCGATCCCCCGTTTTTAATAACTTACTTTTCGACACTATAAATGTTACAAAGTATTTCTTGCCATAATTGTGATATTCACTCTAATTTATGTATTTAAATTTTTCTTAGTATCTTTAGGAAATCCTTAGTCTTCAAATGCTCAACATCTTGTTTTGCAATTTGAACTATCTGTTTTTGTAATTATACTTTAACTATCTTCGTGCAAAATTTTAAAAAACATTGCCTCATAGCTGCAGCAATATTCGATTTTAATCCGAGCGATCTTTTTGCGCGCAAACGCGAATACATTTTATTTTGGCGTTCAGTTGTCACTGTTCTATTTAAAAAAGCATTGTGTTTGAAGTTTATTTTGAAAAATCCCTTGCTGGATATTTCCTTATTCCCTTAGGATGCGTTTATGTTGGAGCTGCGATAAGTGATAAGAGCGTCGATAAGAGCATAACGTATGAAAACTATAAATACATTTAATTTAAATAGAGGTGTTTATATTAGAGCATCGTTTTGATCGTCGATAAACAATATAAATTGTCTACGCTATGTTATTAACGATGCTCTTGTCACTTAACGTAGCTCCATTATAAACGCACTCTGCAGAATCCCTTTAAAGCGTCCGAGACCTTTCTCGGTATTAAAAATTCTTCACAATATTTTGTCACCATCAAAGAATTGTGAAAACAACATTTTAATCTGAGTAAGTCTACCCATTTAAAAAATATATTAAATTTTCATTTTTATTTATTTATAATACAAATTCCATCTTCAAAAAAATATTCAATTACTCTTTATTCATTCATTGTTAAATTATCAGAAACTAATGACACAAAAATAATGGGTTTTCCTTTTATTCGCCTAAATGTATGCAATTACTGTTTTTTTTTTTTTTTTGTATGCATTTTTTGAATAAAAGGCCAAAACATTGTTAAAAAACAAATTATAAATATAAATTAAATTTTAACAAAGGCATGTTACTGTATTTTTTTTTTTTTGTTGTATTAAAAAATTAAAATATCTTTTGTAGTCTTTTGCAGGGTAAAGGAACCTTGCCTCAATCGTAACAATATTCTTTTTATATTTATACAAAAATGCAAAAATTAAAATATCAAAAAAAAAAAAAAAATGAAAATCATTTTCTAAATAATATCTTACGGTTCAATTCAATATATCGTTAGAAGATATATTGTAATTTTTCAAGATTATTTGTTCAAAAAGCATGAAATTAAATTTAATCATGCATATAACTTATTATATTTTCAAAATAATATTATATATTTTTTTTTCTTCATCTTCTATTATTATTTATCTTTTATCAATAAACCACAAATATTATTTAATATTATATTTTATATAATATGTAATAGAAATATACTTTATATATTAATTTTTATGTATCATATATGAAAATCAATATTTGATTTAAGATTGTTTTTTGATAAATTAAGATAAACAAATTCAAAAAAAATAAGTAAAAAAAAAAACAAAAAAAAGCTTATTATATTATTAAGAATATGAATATGTAAATAATATAATGAGGTTATGATTATATTATTTGATTGAAAGTATAAGTCATGTTTATGTATAAGAGAATTTATAGTTAAATGTGTCATATACTCGTATATGTCATATTTAATATTGTAAAAAAGTTCGATGAAATGCTTTATATTTCAATTGAATGATATTTAATATTGAATGACATCTATAGATTTAGGATCAGTCATATTTAACAAATTCTAAAAATTTTTGGTTAAAATTTTAAATTTAATATTTTATATGTATGTGAATATGTATTGCATATTATAGTTGTAGCTGATAAAAAAAATTGGCTATAGTTTTTTTTTTTTTTAAGAATAGAGCTTCCATTTGTTCACTAAACTGAATGATTTGTCTGCCGTAGGTATACCACATGATTTTCAATCTTATGCCTTGTGGAAGTTCCGTATAGTAGCTACATTTAATTGTTTGATTTGTCAGGTATTTATTGATCATAAAATTTAAAAATGAGGTTAGTTGCTGGATACATAGTATTTACCTCTCATTCGAAGGGCTAGACTATCAGTAACAGTGGAAAAAATGTTTTATAAAATTTAGCTCCCAATCATCATTGGGTTTGATTTAATTATATTAGAAAATAAAATAACTCAAAGATACAGAAATACCAATTAAAGCAATTTTAGATATTTTTTCAAATGCAAAATGAATCCGATAATATGTTTATTTTAAAAGAAGAATGCCTCAAAATAAAGGAATAAGTCCTCAGATTAAGTACTTTGTTGCTGTCATATCGTCGGGTTACCGCCATAGTCACGAAACTGCTTTTTTCGCTTTTTTGACTTATTAATGCAAAAATATAGAAAATAATGAGATCTATATTATGCCAAAGACACGAATCTCTTAATCTTATTTATTGCTTTGTAATTCAATTTCCTTATTTTCATAAACTAACGAAAAATCATTTATTTCATATTTTCTTGGTGCCAAAGTCGCGAAAATTAAGTTCTACTATTTTTCAGTTTCGTGACTTTGGCGGTAACCCGACGATATTATGCATAAAAACAAAATTTAGAAGGGTTTTGAGTTTGATATAAAACCAAAGTTTGAATATTTTGGTTCGCAAATCCTTGCAAGCGGTAGCTCTATTATTTATATGCTTTGTTGCTGACATATTATTTATAAAATAAATTAAAAAAAAATATATTAAAGAAGTACTATCCCCTAAAATGTAGAAAATAAAAAATTGAAGATAGATCTTGGATATTTGTTACTGTTTTAATATAAAAGAATATTGCTGGTATAAGAAACAGTTCTTTTAATGTTTGAAAACTTTAAAGCTTAAAATGTTGAAAATTTTTATTAACCGAAAATTGATGGTAAACCTTTTGCATTTAAAAGTGTTTTAATATAAAAGTAAATTGCTAAAATGAGAGACAGTTCTTCTTTCAGTTAATCTTAATCCACCAATTAAATTTTTTATATGAAAATGATCGTTTATATAATTATTTGGTCTATGGTTTTATATTATCAAAGTGAAGTATTTTAGTTTATAAAGTTACGAATTTTTAAAGAAACTATCCAAATAAATTAATTTTATTTGTAATTTTTCTTATTATTTCTTTTCAATTTAAAAAAATTTTACTTTTTAAGGAGGATCGAATTCGCATATATTTACACGCGAAGCCACTTTGCTAACCACTGAACCATACAATTGTTACAAATTTTTAGTCAGATTTCTAATATAAATTAATCACTAACTGACAGAATGAAAAATAAAGTCATAAACACAGGCAAGTTCATTTAAAAGTATATAAAAAGTTAGGAGTTGGTTACAAAATCTGGAATCCAAATGTCATAATAAGGATAGAAAAAGTCACAATTTTTTTGCATTTTCTTGGAAAAAGCTGAGGTTTAATTTTTTTTGGAAATAGAAATTATTCAAAGTTTCCACACAACCAACTTATCCTTATTGTCACTTACTCTAAAAAAAAAACACTTTATTAAGAACTTTTTTCATCCGCAAGAAATCCCCAAAATAAAAGAAAAAAGCCCACAAAATTTTACCAAGTTTGTAGACTATTTATATATGAAAATATCTCTCCACTTTTATGAATTAAGTTCCTCTCTTTCCAGCTTTCGGCTCAAAATTGTATGTTAACTGCCAATGGCTTCTAGTTTTAAGTTAAATAAGGAAATTATTTTGAATTGTACAGTTATTTTGAAGTTAATCTTATGTAATACCTTCACTTTCTACTAAATTTTATTAAATATCCTATAAATTAAAAAAATTTCTTGAAAAGTAGTTTGTATAGTAAAACCTTTATCTACCTCAATTAAATGCGAACATTCTGAATATAATATCAAATTAATTTATTTAAATACATAATTTTTTTGATATAATTAGATAATTATATATCTGTCTCTAATATAATATACATATAAGAATATACCCACAATTTTTACTAATTTTTTTATAATTTAGTAACATAATGGTCGAATTTAATCATCACATGTTTTTGAACCCGACCTAACAAAAATGATATCAGTTAATTATACTCATAAGACTATAAGTCAAAAGGGTATACTAAATTTTCCATTCCGTTTGTGAAGCAGAGAAGGAGGGCGGGTAGATATAGTCTCAAAGGTATGTATCGGATCAGAATCGAAAAGTATTTCGATCTAGCTATCTTTGGCGTCCGTTCCTACGATATTTCATTAAATATTCCACAAATTCCTTGTTATGCAATAGTCGGCATCTCTATTGAAATCCAGCCAGTTTACTCCACGGGTTCGAGTACCTGCCATTCAACTTCTTTTTTTATTTGGGCGCTACTCTATGTCAATACTAATTACCTTTAATGGCCAACGTCTGGTTAAAATAAAGTTGGAGCAGTGGAAGATGTTTGAAGAGCTGCCTTTCAACTTATATTTCGTTTACAACTGAAAACCTAATAAGTTATGCATTAAAAATTTTGTCAAAAGTAATTAAACGGATGATATAATGTCGATATTACGGTCATACGGGTATCCCAGAATTGACACAGTCTACTCTACTATACTCTTCCTCGTTTTTTTTTTTGTAATTATCTTATGAGTATATAATTTGAACATTAACATTCTTAATCGGAATGCCAATACAAAAAAAAAAATCAAAAAAATACACAGATAAAAGAGGGTAAAAATAAAAAACAAAACTAATATTGGACCCTACTTTACAGCCTCATTACATAGTAATAGAGTAAGGAAAATATCAAGATAATCATTGACTACTGGATCTATATAGTAATGAACTTCGACTAAGTATAACAAAACAAAAACTCATTTTATTATATTTATCAGTCTGATAGAAATGAGGATTTCTCATCATCATCATCATCATCATCATCATCAGTAGTCAAATATATATCTTTTCTCCTTTTCTTTCATTTGGTATTTAACTTACATTGCAAGTTCTTTTATAAATCCGTCTAGGAATTAAAGTTTCTTTTAATATGAATTCTGCTGATTCATTAAATTTTTTAATTTTTTCCTTTCGGAAGTAGTATTTGGCTCGGTATGTTAAAAGTACCCATTTAATAGTTGATTAATAGTTTACAATAGTTTCGAAGATACGCGTGGAAATTTTTAGAGCCTAGATAATATGCAAATGATATTGAAAAAAAAAAAACAATATCGTTAATTAATTTAATTTAAATAAGTTCATTTCAATTCTTATCAGCAAATACCTATCAAATTGAATAGGTTCTTAAGAAAGCTTTGTAGAGGTATTGAAGATTCTGTAAAATTTTCTGCGAGATCGATCCATGGGTTCGAGTTCACGAAGCTTCCAATCAAACAGAAGGGGTATGAGCGTATCTCCGAAACCAATTCAGGTAAAACATCTTCAAATTTAATACGACAGTGTTTCTTACTGTTTCCCTTGTGGCTTTAACATCAAATTTAGAATAAAATGATGGTTCGGGGACCTCCAACAGACCTCCTAAGTTTAAAAAGCATATACTTGATATTCGCTACATGGCTGTTCTGCTCTGCTTGTATATTGTCTCCGAAATTTGGGATTAATTAGAGTGGTGGTTCGGGTACCTGCTACACACCTTCCAGAACATAAAAGTATATTTTCGAAATTAATAAAGATAGAAACTTGAAATTTGATACAGAACGGTTCTGTTTATTTAATGTTTCTAAAATCTGAGATGGCTCGGGTAACTGTCAATTAAATTATTCAGGTGCAGGGTATTACTAGTCCAACTTACTGTTGTTTCATTATTTGTTCTCAGTTTCGGTATATGTTATATTTATTTACTATTTCATCTTCCACTATACTAATTTTGTGAACCTTTTGAGAATTCCTTATCGTAGCTTAATCTATATATATAAAAGGGAATGTTTGTGTGTATGTTTGTTTGTTTGTTTGTTTGTTTGTTTGTTTGTTTGTTTGTATGTAGCGAATAGACTCCTAAACTGCCCAGCCGATTTTCATGAAAATTTGTATATAGGGGTTTTTGGGTACGGAAAGAAATCGTGGCCCAAAAATTTTGCTCTAACGGACCGACAAGTTGGGGCTGTGGTGCAAGTATTTAAACTTCTTTGTTCTAAAATGAAAACGGTTTGACCGATTGACTTCAAATTTTGTATACGTGATGCTCTTTGAGAATTGAGTAGACACTATTAACAGTTTTGGAATTTATTAACCCATGTCGGGCCGACGGGTGGTCAAAAAAAATTTTGGGTCCAAATTTTGTCCGATTTTACGAAATTCTGCTTTAGTTTAAAAGAAAGCCCCAAAAAAATTTTTGTTGAGTTCCATTAACCCATTGCGGCCCAACAGCTTTTTATAGGTTTTTTAAATACTTTACTCTAAATTCGAAACGGTTTGACCGATTGACTTCAAATTTTGTATACGTGATGCTCTTTGAGAATTGAGTAGACACTATTGACAGTTTTGGAATTTGTTAACCCATGTAGGGCCGACGGGTGGTCAAAAAAAATTTTGGGTCCAAATTTTGTCCGATTTTACGAAATTCTGCTTTAGTTTAAAAGAAAGCCCCAAAAAAATTTTGTTGAGTTCCATTAACCCATTGCGTCCAACAGCTTATTATAGGTTTTTTTCAATATTTTACTCTAAATACGAAACGGTTTGACCGATTGACTTCAAATTTTGTATACGTGATGCTCTTTGAGAATTGAGTTGACACTATTAACAGTTTTGGAATTTGTTAACCCATGTAGGGCCGACGGGTGGTCAAAATAAATTTTGGGTCCAAATTTTGTCCGATTTTACGAAATTCTGCTTTAGCTTTAAAAAAATTTTGTTGAGTTCCATTAACCCATTGCGGCCCAAAAGCTTTTTATAGGTTTTTTCAATACTTTACTCTAAATTCGAAACAGTTTGACCAATTGACTTCAAATTTTGTATACGTGATGCTCCTTGAGAATTGAGTTGACACTATTAACAGTTTTGGAATTTATTAACCCATGTTGGGCCGACGGGGTGTCAAAAAAAATTTTGGGTCCGAATTTTGTCCGATTTTATGAAATTCTGCTTTGGCTAAAAAGAAAACCCACAAAAAAATTTTGTTGACTTGCATTAACCCATTGGGGCCAACAGCTTTTTATAGGTTTTTTCAATACTTAACTCTAAATTAAAAACGGTTTGACCGATTTTCTTTAAATTTTATATACGTGCTCCCCTGTGAGAATTGAGTTGACACTATTAACAGATTTGGAATTTGTTAACCCATGTCGGTCAAAATAATTTTGGAAGCTAATATTGTCAAAATTTGCGAAGTACTGCTTTGGCTAAAAAGAAAGCCTCAAAAAAATTTTGTTGAGTGATTTGGAAGCAAATTACGTCCAATTTTGCGCAATACTGCTTTGCCCAAACAGAAAGTGTAGTTCCGTTAAACCAGTGGAGCACAGTGGCTTTTAATAGATTTTTGCGTTACTTAACTCTAAATTAGAAACGATTTGACCGGTTTACTTCAAATTTTACATGTGTGAAGCAACTTGAAAATGGAGTTGAGTCTGTTAACAGTCGGTCCTGCGATTTTTCAAAAAATTTTTTTGGAAGTAAATTACGTCAAAATTTGGAAAGTAGTTCGTACTGCTTTGAATTACAGAAAGTTTCAAAAATTACTAGAATAATCCTAGAAAAATCGTTTTAAAAAGATTGCTTTCACATATTTTAAAATTTACATGTGTAAACCGTGTGTAAGTTTTGTGTTAACTTTTTGCAGTAACATCAAATTCAATTAAACCTCCATTGAGAGGCGCAGCAACGCGCACCGGGTATTAGCTAGTATATACATAAATATTTAGCTTAGTTACAAATTTGATATTAAGTTTGGTTTTAATTTCTGGAAATTAATTGGAAATTGATGCAATTTGGAACAATAATCTGCCTTATGCCAATACCATTTCTCTTGGGGCTCTCTTGTGTACGCTTAAGTTTAAAAGATTACATTTATTTACAACACAACTGGTTATATTGGATGACTCTTATTTTGTTCCGTATTTTCTGCACTTTAATATTAAAAAAATTAAAATAATGAAATATAAGATGTTTAAAAATATTTAAGCAAATAAAAGTTTAAGACGACAATAAAAGGACCAAAACGTGTTACGTTACAAAACTGAGAAAATAAAACAATTTTAATTTTTTTTAATAAATCACTTTCTAATAAATCATCTAACAAAAGAAATAAAAATATGAACGTTCTGAATATAAATGGATTCATTAAATAAACTCATATATCTCTCTCATAATTTTTTTATTTGAAGGGAACTCCTTTCAGTAAGGAGTGAAATTTATTTGGGTAAAAAATAAAAAGAATTTAAAACTAGAAAGAAAAAGTACTAATATTGAAGCGAATCATATTTTTACCTTTTGTTTCTAATTATAAGGATTTTTTCCGTATATTGTACTAAAAGAATGTCTCTTTCAGTTTTATTGTCTTTCGCTAAATTTCTGTATCGTGGACATGGTTTACATTATTCTTTAGAAAATTTGCCAATTTCATGTCATCACTTTAAAAAAACCTTCTGTTCAACATTGAGTTCGTAGTTTTTCGAAAAATTATTGCAACCCAATTAAGTGTTTTGTGATATGATTTAAGAAGAAGCTGCCTTTCGAAACTCTAATAACATATTTAGTAATCAAATCAACGGAGTTAAAACTCAATCAACAGAAAAACAATGAGAAACATAAGGGCGAACACCTTTTAACACAATTTTAGAAAACAATTAATGGAAATTTGTTTTTTCAAAAAGTGTAAAAGGAAGGCCGTTAGGCGGAAGTCTTTTCCATCACTTGCTGATAGAAATAGCAAAATTTTGTCAACTTCTAAAGAGACAGTTGTTTGACGAAAAATTTTCCCTCAAATCAATACACTTCCTCAGCCAATTAAAGAACCAACATCAGCTGCTTAAGGTACCTCCCTAAAACGGGATCAGCGAGTAAAACCTTGAAAAATTTAGCAAATAAACAAATCAGCCGAGTCAGGTGCGAAGCTGAGGTTCAGTCTTCACTGGTAACTTTCGAAAAATTCTAGATCTAGAGCATGATTCTATACTAGAAAAATCTATCACTTAAATTACCTTTTAAAAATGGATTAAATATTTGATTTCGAATTTTATGAATCGAGTCCTAGATATTAATCTAATCAATTTATTACGATTCAAACTTTCAGTTATATTCACAATGTTTAACATACCATCATACTTTTGGTATTAACAATAATTAATAGCATTAGCCTCAAGTCATAAAATATTTACAGTATTAATCACCTAGGTGAATGCAAAAGTAAAACTTACAAATTTCTAATCGTATGATTAAAAAAATTCTATAAATACTTCTAAACTTTTTTAATAAATTGTTTACTTCTTAATTTAATGTGTTTTGCAGAACAAAATTTTTCATTGATTTTTATAACTCACAGATGATTTTCGAAAAAAATTTCCTAAATTTGTCAAAGCAATGTTCTAAATACTTCAATCCTACTGTTGAAACCAGAAGTATTTCAGGACGAATGGAGTTTGATTAATGGAGTGGTTCCAACACAACTCAACTCTATGTTGGCAGTTCAATCAAAATAATTCAAAAACTGTAATTAATTATAAGAAAAATCTATTTTAAAATTTTGAACGTATTAGTCCTTGAAAAATTGTAATTCACTTTCCAAACGTACTTTTCAACGTATTTAAATCATATCCTAATATTCTATTTATATACGCAGGAAATTTTCTTACATCTTAAATATTAAAAAAAAAAATTTTTAAAAAATTTTAAAAACTTTTTTTCCTTTTAATACAATCAGTTATTTTTATCATCTTTCATTACAAGGATATCATTTGATATGTAATACATACATACACATATTTCCATATACCTATAATATATAACAAACTCATAACATTTTATATGTTATACTGAAACTAAAAAAAAAACGAGGAAGAGTGTAGTAGAGTGTCAACTCTGGGATACCCGTATAACCGTAACATATACATTATATCATCCGGTTAATTACTTTTGGCAAAATTTCAAACATACAGCTTTATTAAGTGTAGTAGAATAGTCATATAAAAGAAGGAGTTGTATGGCAGCTACTCGAACCCTCTGCAGTAGACCAACCAAATTTTGTTGTAACCTTGGCCATTGCACTAAACTATTTTTAGCAAAATTTCAGAATAGCTAAATCAATTTATTTTTCGATACTGATCCGATCCATACACTTGAGTCTATATCTACCCCCCCTCCTTCTCTGCGTCACAAACGTAATGGCAAATTTATTATACCCTTTGACTATATAGTCATACGGGTATAAAAGTTTATTAAATTTTACGATAAAAATGTGGATAACCGCACATTGAAACCGATATTTTGATTGCATTACACGTGTTTCTTATGTACATTTTTTATTTGTTTTTTTTTTTTTTTAAATATAAATTTAGACCAAAAGTAAAACAGTTATTTTTTTCTTTTTATATCTAAAAATTTTGGCAAACCTAAAATAGCAAGCAGTAACACACACACAAAAACACATTATATACGCTTTGTATTTTTCTTTGTAATTCTAAAAAAAAAAAAACAACAACAACAAAAAACAAATGTTTTTAATGGTAATATCGTAATATTATGGTTTATTATGTGGTGCTGTATATTTTTTATCGTAAAAAAAAAGTTTAGATATTTTTTTTGACATTTTGTTATTATTGTTGTGATTTCTTTTCATTTTTTTTGTATCCTTGGACTGTCAGAAACATAAAAATGATATGAATATAAAGGAAAAATTGGTTAAGAGCCTCTTTATTTTTTGTTTTTCTTTTGTTATTTTTTTTTGTATTTTTAATGGTTTTTCACTCTTTTTTTTATTTTTTTTTTTTGAAAAAAAAGGAAATTGTAATGAATGCGTGAGTGCGTCTACATATAATAATCAAATCACAATTTTTTTTGTATAATATATTATAAGTAGTATACAATATATAAAAACAGTTATGGTCAAATTATTTTGAGGCAATATAATGTGTCAAGGTAGTTTTAAAAGTTAGGAAGATCTCATCTAACAAGATAAATAAAAATATGAACGATCTGAATATAAATGGATTCATTAAATAAACTCGTGTATCTTTTTCATAATTTTAGTTTGAAAAGTTGGTAAGATCTAGGAAAATAACATTAAACGAGGAAGAGTGTAGTAGAGTAGACTTTGTTAACTCTGGGATACCCGTATGACCGTAATATAAACATTATATCACCCGGTTAATTACGTTTGGGAAAATTTCAAACATTCAGCTTTATCTATCTATCTATACATATAAAAGCGAAAGTTTGTTTCTTTGTTTGTTTGTTTGTTTGTTTGTATATAGCGAATAGATTCCTAAACTGCTCAGCCGATTTTCTTAAAAATTTGTATATAGAGGTTTTTGGGTACTGAAAGAAATTTTGGGCTAAAAATTTTCCTCTAATGGACCCTCAAGTTGGGGCTGTGGTGCAAGTACTTAAACTTTTTTGTTCTAAAATTAAAACTGTTTGACCGATTGATTTCAAATTGTATACGTGATGCTCCTTGAGAATTGATCTGACACAATTAACCGTTTTGGAACTCGTTAACTCATGGCGATCCTACGATTGGTCAAAAAACAGTAACAGTTTTTTGAAGTAAATTATGTCCAATTTTGGAAAGTAGTTTGTACTAGAATAATCCTAGAAAAATTGCTTTCATACATTTTAAAATTTACATTTACACCGTGTGTAATTTTTGTGTTAACTTTTTGAAGTAACATCAACTTCAATTAAACCTCCATTGAGAGGCGCAGCAACCCGCACCGGGTATTAGTTAGTTATGTATAAAGTAATGCTCATGTGAAATATGAAGTTGTGTGGCAACTACTCGAACCCACTGCAGAAGACCAACTAAATTTTGCAGTAACTTTGGCTATTACACTAAACTATTTTTGGCAAAATTTCAGACACGCAGCTTCCATAGGTGTAGAATAATGCTAATATAAAAGAAGAAGTTGCTGGCAGCTACTCGAACCCGTGAACCAAAATGAATTTGTGAAAAAAAAAAACGAATTTGTAAAAATTTCAAAATGCTAACTCCTTTAATTTTTGAGTTATCGTGATTGCGGACGGACAGACGGACGGACATACATAGCTAAATCAATTTACTTTTCGATTGTGATCCGATCCGTTATATATTCGGTGTTTATATATTGTTTATGTGTTTATTTAATATTACTAATATAGAAATGTTAAAAGTTTTTGTTTTATTTGAAAACAGAATATAGAATTTTATGCCAACATATTGGAACACTCGCATTATACTTTTTGAAAAGTGTCTGTCCTTTACAACAAGATTGAAGCTCGAACAAAGATGTAGAGCTTTAATTTTAACAAAAGAGCCTGACAGTTATAAATAATTCATTTTGAGCACATGAACTGTTGCATAACAATTTCAAATATCGCACACAACATTTTATTTTAATCACTCAAATTTTCATTCAATCACCCATTCAAATACTTTTGGCCACAACTGTTATAAAGTGTGAGTGAAATAGAAAAGTGGAAGTACCAAAAAAAAACCAGAAAAAAAAAGGATTATAATGTTAGAATTAAATTTAGTGATTTTATATTTTTGATAACGTGATTCTTATAGAGAAATAAAATGAATGATAAGAGAAAGAATGAAAGAGATGAGAGGTAGTCTACATTAATTTGTAGGGAAAAAGGACATAAGAGAAATTTTGATTTTGAAATAAAAGGAAATGAATACTTTTATATAATTTTTATATTTTATATAAATTTAATATAACAAATATGACGTAAAGGGTTATTATGTAAAGTTTTAAATTATTTTTTAAACTTTTTTTTACTTTGTACTTCTGTAAAGATTATTTTACTAAGTTTTAAAGAATAATTATTATTATTATTATTATTGCTATTATTCTAAACAAAGAAAGATTAAGGAAATCACTGATTTCAGATTGACATTGTTAGAGGTATATGGATTAATTTGTGAACTTGAAATAATAACTTACTTATCAATTTTATCATTTTTCAAAAGAAATATAATACTCTAATGAATCTTATAAATTTAAATCCATATCATATTTTTAATTTATTTAATTTTTAACGAATTTAAAAATATTTTAAAATAAAAAGTTTTTCTTGTTTTTAATTTAATATAGAAATAGAAGTCATTTGGCTCAACACTAATAACTAAATCCATTAAAATATAAGACTAATTTTATTAATTATTATTAATTTCAAAAAATATTAAAGATCAGTCTTTCTATAACCGAGAATCTTTTTACCGTTTATTTCAAAAGAATTTTATTCCTACAGCCCGTTAGTCCATTTGTTCACTTGTCTGTTTTTAAACTTCTACATCAATTAAGATAGTTGATTGATGGTCTTAAAAGACTGGTCTGATCTACAGTCATAGGAAACTGGAAGTAGTGCGTTAGCACCATTTGGAGCCAATTCATCGATTAAAAGGTTTACTTCAAGGTATTTTAGATCCATTTTGTTACATTTAGAAATCTTATTATTCTTCAGGCGACTGATAAATCGTTTGGGTCATTGAATTAGTGTCTTCTAGAGTTATGCTTCTATTCTTAACCAAAGCATGGGTCTTACAGATAAAATGTTAAATGATTTATTTTTTAATTCGGTTCACCACAGCTTCGTCAGGATGGGATACCTAATGATTTGAAATTTAAATGAGATACATATGCAATATAAAAAATGGAGATAAGTAATTTTCAAGTTTAACAATAGAGCCTGGAATTTAGACCGTAACATATTTGAATTTTTTTTTTATTCCTTTTCCACCCTTTTCAGGAGAATAGGACATTCATCAAGTCATTTAGACAAGATTTCAGCTTCTTTAATTGTTGTATTCACTAAGTCGTTGATTACTCAGTTCAAATCAGATTATGAATACACAAAGATTAATTTTGTGTGCCATCTATTATCTTACACAAGAGTTATATATATTTATTTATTTACGGTCTCCTGCCACATTCAATGTGCTAAGTGAGTGAATATGCCTTTCTTTTTATCGTGTGGCAGTTAAAATTATTTTATATTATGGTATAAAATATATTATACGATATCAATTACAAATTATATTTTTTTTTAGATATGATCTGAGCAGGATTTGAACCCGAAACTTTTCGATTAAAAAGCCGTCACTCTAACCACTGAGCTATTAATCAGATATATCTAATGATCTGAACGGGGTTTGAACTCGGAACCTACCAACTGAAAAACCGGCGTCTGAATTACAGCGCATTAGATCAGATTAAAAATATGAAAATATCTTGTAGAATATCTAAAATTGAATTCCTTTAAGAGTCCTTGTTCTTTCATACTCCCTTGTTAGTTCCTCAATTTTTATATAGAAACAAAAAACCAATAAAAAAAAAAAAAACAATTTTTTTGTTTTATTTTACCTTTCAATGCCAAAAATGTTTTTTATTATTTTGTATTTGTTTTTGTTTTTTCTTTGTTTTACAATTCAAAAGAAAAATAAAAAAAATAAAACAACCAAAACTCTTTTCCTAACGTCAATCAATCAAACTTGTAATTGAATTGTTCAACATTTAATCAATTTATAATCGATTCTTTATACAAATAACCCAAATATGAAACAACAAATTTTTATAAAAAATAATAAAAAAAAAAAAAATATAAATGAGACTTTTTCTTTTGTACAATTTAATTTTTCATTGATATAAAAATTTTTTTTTGAAAAAATATTGATTGCCATAATATTGATAAAGATAATATTGAAAAGTGCAACATTAATTGAATCCGTTGAAGTTTGTAAGTAAATAAATTTGGCATTAACATGCTTTGAGTGCACTGAGCGTATGAGGTTAGATAAATTTTTTCGAAATTTCGATGAAACTTGGTTTTAGTGTGTTACAGGTATAAACAGAATTAGATTAGTATAATGTGGGTTTTATTTTTATTCCTTTGGTGCACTGTACCTTCCATAAAGCCATCCCATCTAGTTCTACTTTGTGCAATGACTTTCGCTTTTGACAACGCCTTATTCATTTGTTTTATATTTCATTCTATTTTTCTGCGCTATGTTTTTTCAGATTTTGAAAAAATTGCTCTTTTCTAAAGGGTCTAATTCCAGTGCCTGTCCTGCTATGCAATTTAAAGATTTTCTAAGAATATGACCTATCCATCTGTTATTTTTTTTCTTGAATGCTATTTCTATTATTTCTTGATCAATAGGTTTGCTGATATCTTCGTTGTTTGTTCTTCTTAACCTGAGTATTATGCATATAATTCGAAGGAATTTGCTTATGAATACCTGTAGTTTGTATTTTTCCATCTTGTTAACGAGCCAAGAAGACGTTATTTTATTCATTCTTGGAGTATTCTGAGCTTTCCATTTCTTACGACTTGTGATTATCTATATACTTTCCACATTTCTTCAAAAATTGCTCTAGTGTTTGTCAATTTTTTATCAATATTTTATTTTGTACCACCTTCTTTGGTAATTGAATTTATCTTCATATTCAATTAATGTATTTTCAAATGTAATTGGTCTTATTTTGTTGGTGTTTCGTCTTATAATCTTTGCTTTGTCAATATTTATTTCTAAGCTAATTAGGGAAGTACTTAACTAGGATAATGTAGAATTATGTAGGAATGGGGCTACTAAAATGTATAATATTGATTCTCATTTAAATTGGTAATTTTGGATCTGGACTACAATTATCTGAGATTTTAATATCTTTTTTGGCGCAAACTTAAAACTTATTTCTGAAGGGTTTTTCCAATCAAATGGATATTGCGACAGTTATAAGGTCCTATTAAAAAAGTGAGATCACTATCTGGAAGTGAACCTAACCTAGCAAAAACTGGCTGTTATCCTAATTAGCCAGTTGTTATTAAAATTGAGTTATATTTCCCTTTATGCTCAAATTTTCATGTGTACCAACAATTTTTAAACAAATGTTAAAAAGTTGCAAGGCCCTTTTCTCTTTACTTTTTTTGCGAGTATAATTATTGGTTTGATTATTTTACCAATGTTTGTTGAGACTCAAAAAACCTAAGAGTTAGAAAAACAATATTTTTGTGGTCAAACATTAATTAATTAATAAAAACATTTGCATTAAATGATGTAATGATAATGATTCAGTCTTTCTATTTCTATTTTATCAAGAAAGCAAAGTCAAAAAATTTAGTGAATAACTAATTTTCTTTTACAATAATTAATGTTTTAGCATATTTTCAATAAAATGTGCCTACACACACTTTCTGTCCGTTCGTCCATCCATTTGTGATTTTATAAAACTTTTAAAGTAAAGAAAAGGAATTTTAATTAGATAATTTCAATAATGGATTTTTTTCTGTAATTACGAAAGATTACGAAAAAGCCCTTTGTTTAAATTTTCAAGGAATATTTTCAACCAACATGAAAACTTTAAACGATATCGGTATTAGCTTTATAAATATAAAGCAAATACCATGTTACATGTGTAAATGTAGGATTGCCATACGGTACTTTCGTTCGAAAATCATATTATGTAAAATTATCTTATATTATTCAGATGATTTGAGTTATCAACTTAATATTTTGTTTGAAGTCAAACCTTAAAGAATAAAAATGTACTTTTTAAGAAAACTTTTTGTATGGCCCTTTTTTAAAGATCTTTGAGGGGTTAAGAGCAGCAAAATTTTCAATTTTTAAACATCTAGACCTTCAATTTGTAAACATCTAGACCTTCATTATCGGTTACAGTTTTTTTCTTGAAGCAACATACAAAAGGAAGGGTTACTGGTGCTAAGAACGAATTATTCCAATCATTCTTATATAATAATAAAGAATAATACTTTTAGTAAAAATAATACTTTTATTAAAGTAGTATACTAGCCCCCTAAAATATAGAAAATAAAAAATTGAAAGTAGATCTTGGGAATTTATTACTGTTTTAATATTAAAGTAAATTGCTGGTATAAGAAAGAGTTCTTTTAATGTTTGAAAAATTTTTAGCTCAAAATATTGAAAATTTTCATTAACCTCATAACCCAAGTCTCGGGTTCAACCACCGGCAATATTTACTAGTGTCTGGTACTACAAATAAATAAATAAATAAATTATATAAGAGTTCACATATATTAAATTTACAAATGCATTATATAATACTATAAATTTAAAGCTTTTGACTTCTTATTAGGTAAGAAGCTATTTAAAGCTTTATAAAGTTCATGAGCTTTTCATGGAATCAGAAAAGATGCAAATATAAAATAACAATAAAAATTGGAGTTACTCTTACTCTTCTCATATTAGTTGAATAATAAAGATTAATTAATTTGTTTAAAAATATAAGTTTTAAATAAATGTGTTTAAGTTTGTAAATTCCCAAAGAGGTTTTCAGTTCCTTTTCTCTTATTAAATTTGAATAATAATAACAATGTATCAATTAATGTATCAAATAAACAATAACGTATTTTATATTTTAGCTGTAAGATGACCGACCACTATATAATAATTCAGTCATAAGTTAAGCTTGTAAGTTTCGAACAATGATATAAATAAATAAAAAATAACAGTAAAAAACATAAAAAAACATGTTTTAATTTGAACTTTCTGTTCTGATAAAGAACCTTTAAATTACAACTAAAACAAGTTTTCAAGTTATTTTTATTTAATTGAGATTTAATTAAATTGATTCCAAAAAAATGTTCTAAAACAAAGTTCGTTAGCTTTCCGAAAATTTTAAAATTGTAGTCGAAAACTTTTATAGTCAATTTCAGACATGTGTTACTGAATTACAAAATTATAATTTCAGATACTTTCAACTTCTATTGAAATGTTATTTTTTCTCGCTATGTACAAGATTATTTTATATAAAACTTTTTTCTAGAAAATACAATCATCTTAATTTTACTTAGACGAAATTAGCAAAAGCGTATATTATATTTTGTATAGGTATTATATTAAACAATATAATATGCAACATTTTTCTTAAAAATTTAAAATAACGAGGAAGATTATAGTTGCCCTTGTCAACTTTTAGATACCCGTGCATACCCACTATGGTGTATAAAATAAACCGTAATTTACTTCTCTTATACATTTAACTCATTACCCCATAATTTTGACGTAAAAAAAAAAAAAAAAATTAACAAAAAAAAAAAAAAAGTCACAAAACAAAAAACAAAATTTTCATTCATTGTCCCTTAACTTTAGCTTAAAAAAAAAAAAAAAAAATTAACAAAAAAAAAAAAAAAATCACAAAAAAAAAAAAAAAGTTTTCATTCATTGTCCCATAACTTAAGCTTAAAAAAAAAAAAAAAAAAATAAAAAAAAAAAAAAACAACAAAGAAAAAAAAAACAAAAAAAAAAAATTGGCCCACCCTAAAAGTCCGATGGTCCGAGTGATGTCCAACTTTGCCAAGTAACTTGCCCTATTAATTTATCTGCCCAATTTTAATTTTAACCTTGTAGCTTTATTAGATTCACAGTTATTGAATCGAAAACTTTGTATGGCAGCCCTCCGAAAATGGGGCCCTAACATTTTGAAACTTCATATAAGTGCTCGATTCATTATATAACTAACCGTGTGTAGTTTTCAGCCTCGTAGTATAATTAGTTTTGAAGAAATTCATATTGGTGCAAAGAAGTTGTATGGCAGCCCCCCATAAATGGGGCCCTAACATTTTGAAACTTCATATAAGTGCTCGATTCATTATATAACTAACCGTGTGTAATTTTCATCCGCGTAGTATAATTAGTTTTGAAGAAATTCATATTGGTGCAAGGAAGTTGTATGGCAGCCCCCCGAAAATGGGGCCCTAACATTTTGAAACTTCATATAAGTGCCGGAGTCAATATAAAACTAACCGTGTGTAATTTTCATCCCCGTAGTATAAATAGTTTTGAAGAAATTCATATTGGTGCAAAAAAGTTGTATGGCAGCTCCCCGAAGCCTTGGTCCGATTTTAACCAAAAACAATAGGGAACCTAGAAATTGTCTAAAAATGACTTTGTGTGAATTTCAAGACTCTAGCCCTTTTAGTTTTTGAGTTATCGTGATGACACACGGACGGACGGACGGACGGACGGACAGACACACATAGCTAGATCGACTAATTTTTCGATTCTGAGCCGATATATATATATACCCTTGACACTATATCTAGCTCGTCTAGATCGATGCGTTACAAACGGAGGAGCAAATCTAATATACCCGATGTTCATATATATATGCACGGGTATAAAAACAAATTTCACTTTTAAAGTTTTCGTTTTTTTCATTCAACGCTACAAAGAAAATTTTTAGAATAACATTTTACAACAACATACTAAAACAAAATTATAAAATTTAATTTTTTTTTTATTTTTCTTTTTGTTTTTCTATTTTCTTTCATTAATTAGCAGCATATCCTTTTTATTTTGTTGAAAGAAAAAACAATACTATTTTATTTGCCTCAAACCTTTAATTAACTGCATAATAACAAAAACAAAAAAAAAAAACAGAAATATTTTAAATACGGTATATGTGTGAGTGTATAATCAGGATTATGCAAGTGCACAAAGTAATTGTAGCGTAACTAACTGTTCTTTTTTTTTCTTTTTTTGTTATTTAATAAACAAGTTTGTTAATGTTTTTCTTCTTTTATATTTTTACTGTTATTAAACCTATTGGCGTTTATTATTTATGTTATTTTTGTTTTATTTAGAATTCATTTACCGTTATTTGTTTTATACTGATGGTGGTAAAGTTACTTTGAAAAGTTTTATTGTTTTTTTTTTTTTTTTTTTTTTGTAATTTAAATAAAATACACTGGATAAAAAATGAGACTGTATAACATATAAAATCAAGAGTTTAAGGAGTTAAAATAAAGTGGTAAATTTAAAGGTTGATTGCCAACTCTTGTCCTTTTGATTTATAAAGATTAAACAAATCTAGAGTAACTTAAGCCGGAATAAATTGAAATGGTTGTAGTTTGCTAAGGAGGAGTACAGTAATATATTTTTTTGCTGTGAAAGTTAGGAAACCATTTATAAATGATTTACATTGATTTTTTACAGATGATACAGACATTTTGACAAATAAATAGAGAGATATATGGAAAATTTCGAAGAAAAAAAATAAACAAGTAAAGAAGCAAGAGTAAGTCGATGCAACCGCGCTGACAGTATTCAATACATGAAAAAATCAATTAATAGTTATACTTACTTCCACTTCACTTTAACTCATATTTTAGAAACATTAAGCAAACAGAACAAAATTATCTTGTACCAAATTTTAGGTTTCTGTCTTTATAAATTTTGAAAATGTGTTTGTTGGATTTCGGCAAGTGCGCGGTACCCGAACAACCTCTCCAATTAATCTTTAGTTCTTGGAATACAATGAAATCAGGAAAAACCCTTACAATAAATTTGAAATATTCATCTTTATTAATTTCGTAGATGGGAATGTTAGGTTTTGGAAGGTGTGTGGAATATACCTGAAGCACCATCCCAATTCATTTCAAATTTTGGAGATATAATGTGAAGATTCTTTGATCTAAGCAGATGCGTGAGAAGAACCTTAACCAGCATTCCAATTTATTCCAAATCTTAACGACATAATACAAGCAAGACAGAATACCCATTTTAGCTTTGAGTGGTGTGCGGTAGATATCCAAATCATTTCTTCAATTCATTTCAAATTTTAAGTAGACCAGATCGGAAACAGGAAGAAACACCCTTGTACCTAATTTGAAGATTCTGTCATTATGGGTCTCGAAAATATGCTCGTTTCATCCAATCTAATAGTCCGATCTCGTCCATTTGCAATTACAACTTCCCTTTTATTATTACTGAACTTACCTTCGGTACAAAAGTCATTAAAATAGCATCTTTATTTTTTGAGTTATGCGAACGGGCCGACTCAGAGGTGGAGCATTCTATACAATCTTCTGTCTGCTAGCAGTAATTCAAGTCTAACACAAACAATTAGGATCTCTTTTCTCCCTTTTTGGTTTTTTTCATATATCTTTGAGCTTCAAAAAATTTAATTAAACTTTCTCTCAAAGCTTTTCTTACTCTAATATTGATTGTGTTTCATTTGTAAAGTAGAATGCGAAAGATTTGACAATTATTTTGTGCAGCTTGACACTGTTAAATGTGCCCCACTTAAACCATGTTCAGTTAAATTTTCATAACTTTGGTACTAATTAATATATATATGTATATATATATATATGTGTATATATATTTTTCCAAAACGTAGTGTGAAATTAGTTGTTACTTGTATACAATAACGTATTAAAAAAATTAAATTAAACAGATAAAAATCATAGCTCCAAAGCTTTCATTTGTAAACATCTTACGAATATTCCACTAAATTTTAAGATTTTTTCAAAAAGTTTTTAGCAGTTTTTTTTTGAGATCTAAAATGTGCCCACTCTACTTTATTATATACATGCAGTATTTTATTGTAATTTGTTATACAGATACACTCTTGTCAATGTTATATAAATATGTATATTTTATTATAATTTTGCTTTTTTAATTTATTCTAGTGCAATACAAGTATTATTAATAAATATCTTGTATCTAGCAGACGGCTGAATAAAGTTTAAAGAAACCACACATATATATTTTATATATTTTTATGTTAAATAAAAACTCTTGTATTGTGTTAAGTGTCAACGTCAAAAAAATACCATATTTAAAATACACTTTTATTGTTGTTTTATTGTTTTTATACCCGTGCATACATATATGAACATCGGGTATATTAAAATTACTTCTCCGTTTGTAACGCATCGAAATAGACGAGCTATAGATATAGTGTCAAGGGTACGTATCGAATCAGCATCGAAAAGTGAATCGATCTAGCTATGTGTGTCCGTCCGTCCGTCAGCACGATAACTGTAACTAGTAGTCAAAACGTTTTGGTTCGAATTCAGGCTGGGGCAAAATTTTTTTTTTTTTAAATTCATCTTAAAACTCTCATTTATAAATTATTCATTTTTTTTTAATACATTTTTAAAAAAATTCAAAACAGTTATTCAAAACAAACAATTGATACCATAGCAACTATAATAATTTTAAAAAAAATTGAGATGAACAAAAAATCGATGGCTTAGTGGTTAGGACGTCGACCTTTTAATTGAAAAGTGTGGGTTCGAATCTTGTTCAGAGCATATTTTTTTTTAATTCATTTTTTTTTTTTATTAATTTTTTTTGTAATTAAATATGAAATTCTTATTTATTTAATACATAATAGTGTACGCACGGGTATCTAAAAGTTGACAAGAGCAACTATCATCTTTCTCGTTGTTCTTCGTTTTTAGTATAATAAAAACTTTTCTTGATTTTAGTCTGAAGTTTTGTTTTGAAAACCACAACTTCTAATAAAACAAAGAGATAAATAACATTGTTTAAGGCTTTTCTTACTTTTCATTTAAATTGTATTCGAAGAAAAAATGAAACAGTAGGTTAAAGGATTGTTTTTTCTAGAATTTTTCCTTTGATTCCGAAGATCAAGACAAAACATTGTTCATTTTCTGGATGTAATATACAAGATATTTTGCAAAATATTCTGTGTTACTATTTTTTAAATATGTTTCATAAGTGAGATTGTTACAAAGTAATTTTTTAAATTGGGATTAAAAGTATCAATGAAATCCAACATTGTAATTAAGTATTAAAAATGTTGCTCTAAATTTTTATACATAGAAGTTTATCAGCAAATTATATTCAAAAGAAAGGTTATTAATCTTGAAAGTAACTTTTGTGTAATCACAAAACTAAAATATATATAAGTGTGATTTTATAAATAACTATATATTAGTACTAAAGCCGTGTCCGAAACTTTTGCACCTCGCTCTAAAAACTAGCTTGTAACACTAAATTAATTCCGAAAAACTCCGAATAGTATCAAATGTTGTCCGGAATTAATCTCACTAATACTAAATTATCTGTCAAATATTTAATACTAACTTAGCTGTCAAATATTTAATGCTCTCTTCACTACACTAGATGATCGTACTTAGCACTTAAATTTACAGCTTAATATAATTGAGTCTACTGAATTTTTTTAAAGCAAAATAAAAGTAAAGGAAATAAAGGTATTAACAAATAAAATAAAAATGTCCAATTTTTTCGCTAATCCTACTAACTTTTTGTTGAATTTAAAAAAAAAACCATCCAACATTGCCATAATCATCATAAATGTAGTTGGAGAATGCTAAAATTAAGAATATTTTTGGGGTTGTCAAAATAAGTTTATCACAAAATGCCTTAAAAATATGCATTAAGGTAAAACTTCTTCAACTTTAAAAAATTTACTAAATGTCATAAAGTTTAGTCCGAAAAATACAAAAGACGAAAAAAGAATGCGATAAATTGGTGAGAATAGTTCGTAGGACTTGTTTTAGTGTCAAGCGCTTCGTGCGGTACTTTCAGATACGACCTAAATATATATTTTTTTCAATCAACTAAAACTGACATTTGTGTTTGGTATTGCTTGGAAAGCTACCAAGCAAAAATTCAGCTGCAAAGGTATTCAATTTAGCTAGTAAGGTAAATATAATAGACTTAAAAAAATCAGTTACATATAGAGATATTGTTTTAAAACAACATTTAAATAACATTGATAAAGTTAAAATAATAGAAAAGGTCAACGAAGGCGTTTAAAAAACTTTTTTATAATAAAATTATCGATGATGGAGTAAAAATTTAGGAATACAAAACACTTGTTGGATCTGCCATTTCATAAACTGCACCCCTTTGGTTTAACAAAAGAGCAATTCTAATGAAGAGAGTAAGAAAATTTTTCATGAAAATCCAATGGAGCGTGTGTAAACCTACATAGAAAATCTAAAACAGATTACAAACATTTTTACTTCATAATCAGATTCAACAACTTTTTAATAAAAATTGTTTGTAATCACTTTGAAAGATCACTGAATATCACGAAATTGGTTTAATATCCAAAATACATTACCATAATAAAGAGTACATTAAAAATATTGAAAATGAGCGTTTTAATGCTCCCGAACATTTTATCTATCTTGAAAGGGTTTATAAGATTCTATATTTATTTACCTGTACGGGAATCGACCCTGCATCCTCTTCGGGTTAATAAACCAAATGTTTAGCCACTACACCAACAAACAACAATTTATATTTTTCGAACTATTCGAAATACTTAATAGTTTATTTAAGTCAAATTACTTATTTAAACTTCCTTTGTACAAAATAAAATTATATTATAATATTGTTCAGTTAACTATAAAATGGTTTGCATTCTTTCCTAATATTTCTTGTAAATTTCATTATTTTTACAAATTTTTTTATAAAAATTTTCTTATAAATTAAGTCTTAAAATACTTTTTAAAGGAAGTAATTCTTGTGCATACCAACTATCTTTATTTTATGTAAGATTCTTTCAAAAAACCAAAACAGTTTTTTAATAAATTTTTTTTTATTTAATATTCAAAATTATTTTATAATATCATGGCTGATTTATTTTGTACCTGGACAAAATATCTACAGTATATGTTACAACATAGTAATTGGTTTTTCTTGTTAGATTTTTTTTATTATCTTAAATACCTTATGTTTTCCTCTTGTTATAACATAAATGGAGCATAAAGAAATTTTGTTAAAACCATGTTTTTCTTAAAAATAACATCAATACTTTGAAAATTTTAATTTTTTTTTTTTAATCTTTCCCTTTGTTGATGCAAAAAATGCATGTAATTTTAAGCATATTTGTAATAATGTGTCATTAGTTTCACTTGACCAATTGTCGGTCTGTCCGGATGTTAAGAAACTTTTCTCTGTACACCCTTTCTTTGAAAGGCAAACACATAGTTGTACAGAGTAGAAAAGTTTGTTAACATCCGGACAGACAGACGGTCTCACAAAATTCGATATTCTTATATACCATGGTTAATGTAGCACAAGTTGCATCGGAGAAATCTAAATCGCTAAATGACAGCTTTTATATTTAAAAATGTAAAATAATTATACGGATTTACCAAACGGTTATTTAATTTACTGTTATATAAAACTTAACTTTTGCATAGTTTTGAACTTTTAAACCTTTCCAAACGGTTTAAGTTTGAAATATAGAATTTTGGAAGTAATTAAATTTTTTAAAATATTTTATTTTAGTGGAAATCATCAAAAGTCCCTTATTACACAGCTCATTTGGGTATCAGACTGATAGCTCAGTGGTCTCGGTTTCAAATCCTGGTCTAATCATATCTAATAAAAAGTATAAATTATAATTGATATCGTAATAGTTTATAGGACCATTATATAAAATTAATTTAACTGCCACTTTTGAAAATGAAAGGTAGATTCACTCATTTAGCATATTGTATGTGGTAGGGGACTGTACATAAATAAACAACAAATAAATAAGTTTATTTGGGTATTACGTGCTTCATTCTCAACATACTTAGAATGGGTCATTTTATAAAAATGTACAGGTTGGTTTTTAGAATGGAAATGAGGAGATGAAACTTAACGAATTGGAATTTTAAGGGATCAGAAATTTCAGTAGATCATAAGACAGAATAAATGGGAAATTTTTAACGGATATTAATAAAAAATGTTAAAAATCTACTGAAATTTAATTTATTAGTACACATACGAATTTCAAAATAAAATCTATCAAATATTTAAATGTTGTGTTCGAAAAACATTTTGCAAATCAAATGACTAATAATGTAAGCTTATTTAAACTTAAAGCATCTTAAAAGCAAAGTGGTAGTAAAATTAATCATTGTTACATTTTTACAAGATAGATCAATTTTTAGAAGACAAACTTCAAAATGGAGCTCCTTTGGGGAACGAATTTGATATTTGTTTTGAAATACAGTGTGATAAAAGTCGAGAATCTTTTCGAAATACGCACTGATTTCTTGAGAAGCTGTAAAAACTGTAAAAATTCAAGCACCGAGAATTTGAAATATGCTAAAATCTAAATTTTGAAGTTTCAACATTCTTGTGTCGCAAAGGGCTTCCATGAAAGTGATGAAATTATCTGCTGATCTTTGAAACTTTATTAAAATAAACATAAAACCTAATTTGGAACATATTGTTTGAAATATTTTGCAAATGTGCATTTTAATAAATCCTTGATTTTTTCCATTACTTGATTTTGGTAAACTATATAATAGATACAATAAAATAATTAAGTTTTTTTTGTTGTTATCAAAATGAATGTTACATTATAATGTAATTCAAAAATATTCTAAAAAAGATTTTATTATTGAAAAAAAAATTCAATATATTGAAAAAGATTTTATAAAGTTAGATACAAAAATAAATTTAAATTTAAATTTTTCTTCTTTTCTTTAGATAAATCTATAAATTGTTTTGTTAGTTTTTTTGAGGAGCAGCATTTGGTTTTGATCTTTTGATTATTTCATAAAATAGTAAATTTAATTCCAATAAATAATTTTCAAAAAGATAATAAAATTAAACATTTTTTTATTTAAAATTTCTAACCTTGACTTGATCGGAAGTTGTTTTATGAGATTGGGAGCAATTGTATCCCAATTTCAAAACGATTTAGTATATCATAACCTAAAATTATGTATAATTCTCCCTGGGCTGATGCTTCATTAACCTTACGAAATTACTTGACAAAATTAAAAATCGCGGCTCACACTTAATGGATGACTCTTCCGTACCGATTAACCTCATTTCTCTTAGTACTCGTCGAAATATTGAAGCACAAACTCTTCCTTATAGATATCCTTTAGGTATTGACATTTATATTAAATTAAAACCAATAATGTCACCTTTTAAGCAATTCAAACGTAACATTAGTGAGGCCTCGAACGCCCATCTCCACAAAGTGGAAATTCTCAGTTGGCCCAAAACTGGTAATGGAAATTTATATATCCCTGGCACTGCTAGCATATGAAACACTCTTTCATCCAATCAGTTCCGTTCTGAGATAAATATACCATCATACAATTTTCAACGTTTCAAAAAGACCTACTATCCCGACTTACCCTTTTTTCCTATTACTTTGCCTCGTAGCCAAGTCTTCATATCATTACAATCTCATGTGTTATGTGTAAGGAAGTTCGCTTCTAGAGGTTGACTAGCGTGTAAAAAATAGAAAAAATAAATTTAAAAAGAACATTTAAATTAAACTACAACAGGTCAAGGTGCATGAGAAAAGCTCTTTCAACTGCTATTTTTTGAGAGTTTTGTAAACAACAGATGTGTAGACAGACGGACAGAACAAATCTTACGAAATTTTTATAAAATTACGCCAAAAATCGACTACATTTGCAAATACTTTAAATTTATAAAATCCTTAATTACATTAAAGGCATATTTTTTTTAAAATTTATTTACAATATAGTTTATTTGATTCTGTCACTTCTGTCACTTTTTTTTTTTTTTATTTACCATTATTTTTCATCCGGAAGTTCCTCTTTTTATTTTCATTATCGTAGACCTTTTTTAATGGTATGTATTTAACGTTTAATTAAAAATTGAATAATTAAATTTTTTAAGATTATAAAAAAAAAATATCAAATCAAAAATACAAACTGGAATAATCTTATTTTCAAGCTTGTCGGATATTTAATAAGTTTTATACAAAATGACAAAAAAAAAAAAAACGATATTTAAATCATTTTAAAATATTACACGAAATTAATATTTCCGGTCTAATTTTTTACAATTTTAAGTCCCTCGTTTTTTTATTGAAAAGACAAAAAAAATCCAGGAACACAAAATAAAATTAAATTCTCATGGGATTTTTTTACAAAATTTAGGTGTGAAATAATTCACCTTTTTTTTGTTTTTATTTTTCTTTTTGTTCTTATAATGAAATTTTGTTTTTTTGTTTTTTTAATTATTAAAGGACATAAACGCATCCATTTGCAAAAATTAGACAGAAATTTTGTTGTTATTTTTCTTATAAGAAAAGAATTACACAGCTAAGTACATCTCAAAAACAGTAGAATTAGCATCAAAAGTATACGAATATTTGAAGGATGAAGAATGAAGGACATTAAAGACAAATAATAATAAAAACAAAAACAAGAAAAAGAACATTCAATTTCAAAAGAAAAATGTATATGTATACAGACAAATATAAATAAAAAAAACGTGGGTATCTCATTAACTTCTTTAAATGTCCTTAAAAATGATCATCAGATTAGAAACAATTTTACTTTCTAAATGATTCAGAAGAAAAACGCGCAAAAATAACGAATAGAGAGTTGAAGGGTAGGGAACGTTTGAACTAAATGTATATTTCAATAATCCGTTATACCTAATATCATTTTTAACTCTACTATTTAAAGGAGCAAAAATGCAGCGATCTAAAAGCTTAGATATTTGAGACCTACAGCCTTATCAAGCAATCTTGCGAGAATGAGAATTATTATTGAAATATCTAAGTGTATGCTGTTCAAATATGTGAGTTTTTAAACATTTCCTACAAGTCGTAAGGTTCAGTCTGGTGGTTAAACCACAAAAGTTTTAAAGCTCCCAGCCCTCGTTGTGACATTGGAACACAATCTCTTTTTCAGAGATATCTTTTACTCGTGCGCAATGACCTCGTACGAAGACTACGATTTTCAAATACTCATAGAATCCTGTTGAAATGCGTATTTGCCTTGATGCAAGTTATGCTAACTCAGTCAGCCGCTTATATGAGAAACTTGTTTCTAGCTAATATTCTCCTCCCGGCAAAATATGTTTACAACTTTTAAAAAAATACCTGTTTAAGTTTGTTACTGTTTTTTCCAATTCTTATTTTCCTATAAATCCCGCTCCAAATCTCCGAATTCACAATGAAAGGCTCCTCTTCTGGAGTTTCCGTAACATTTCCAAATAATGGACGATATAAACTATAAAGCAGCGTTTAGTATAAATCAAGCTGCCATTCCTATACGCCAACTACTGAAGGTTATTGAAATTTTCCTTTTTAATCCAACTGCAGATTCTCACCTAATTTGGACTTTTTCTAGTACGAGTAGTACAGGTACAAAAATAAGAAGAGATTGCTTAAAAACCGTATTAGCCACCTAAGACAGGAGCTACAAATTTGTTAAACCACAATATTTTTAAATAGTTTCACTAATTTATTTTTCATAGTTAAACTTAGAAGTAATAGAACTTGGTAATTTGAGTTTTGCAAAGTGTTACCATCCAAAAACTAAACAAAATAATCTTTACAAAAAGAAAAATAAAAAAAAATAATAAAAAATTTTTTAAAAGAAAATTAAAAATAAAATTACCAAGAAAAAAAAAACATATATAAAAGAAAAATAAGGTGAAAATTTAAAATTAAATTTTCTTTCAGATATTTTCTTATGATTTTTTTTCTTTTTTTATTATTTTATTTAATTTTTCACTCAGTTTTATTTTAATTTTCTGTATAATTTTTTTTTATTTTTCTTAATAACATTTATTTTTCACAACTTCAGAAATTTTCTATTTTATTCTTTATGGTTGGAACTATATATATTTACAATATTTATACTGGACCTTATCTCATCAGTAAAACCTGACGGTTTGACTGACAATTTAAATTCACAGATAACAAACCAAATTAAAAAAAAAAGTAAAACAAAAAATGGCGGAGAGAAAAAAATACAAAATAAAACGTTAGAGTAAAATTAAAAAAAATTATATGCGATTTTTTCTTTCACAAGACGTTTTCCCACACAACTGCTTTTTTCCGCTGTTTTTCTTTTTAAGCGTTTTCATCTTTTTCGTTTGTTTTTTTTTTTAGAGTTTTATTTTCTTCACGAGTTTCCCTTTAAATAATTTTTTCATAATAAAAGTGTTTTCCCAATGTTTTTTTCGTGTGAGAATTTTAAAGGAGTTGAGCAATTTTACTACAAGATTTATATAGAGTACTATTCATTCGATAAAACTTATATCAGCTTTATTATTGGGAGCAGAATTTTAGATATCTGGGCGAAGGGACTACAATCTATACTAGAGACACCGCGTATCGTTTGGTCAATATCTTATAACCTTTACAGCGCCTCAAATCGTACAAATGCTAGTCCTCAGTTAACAAATTCGCCTTTAATACGGGAATTCCCATCATTTGTGTTTTCAATCAAAAAATAATTGCGGAAATTCCCATAATTCGTGTTTTCACTTAAACAATAATTGCGATGATTCCAGTCGGGATTTATATGGATTTGTATATATAGAAAAATTTTGTGATTCTTCTAGTCGGTTTGCTAAAAACTAAGTGAAGCCGAATGTGTAAATATCATCTGATTTTGAAGATTGTGGAAATTTGCACGGAGCACTCTCTTAAGTAGCTAGATTCCTATTCTTTCTTGTATGTGGAGCTAATTGTTCTTGAATGGACAAAATCTGATTAATTACTACATCTTCCGAAAAATATTTACAAGACTTCAATACTTTATAAAAATCACGAGAAAATTAAATAAAAAAAAAAAAAAAATTGTTTTGACAAAAAAATTAAAAATTAAAAACAAAAAAAAAATCCTGAAAAGGACGATAAAAAAAGAAAGAAAAATAGCAACAATTTTAACTCAAAAAGAAATAATTTTTTTCAATATCAGATTCAATTTTTTTTTTATTGTTGCCTTTATATTCTCTTGTGAATGTTCTCATACACACAAATCTTTAAAAACTGCAAAGCTTGAAAACTACAGTGACTTAATCTCATTTTCAAGGATATTCTTCTTTATTATAAACATCTCTCTTTCAGGGACGTAACCAAATATTATAAAAGACAGTTTCATAACGTCGTTGCTTTGAAAGCATGATATTACACATTTTTGTTTATTAAGTTTTAGTCCCTTTAGATTGTATAAACAGCAGTTTCGATAATTTTTTCCTTAAGTTGTGATTTATTTTTAAATTGGATTTTTAGATTACAAATTTTGTGTAATTGTTAAACTAAACCTAACGGAAAATGCATATATGTATTTTATTTTGTTTTATGAGGGTAGGTGAAAAACTTTGGAAATGATTTAGATTTGTTGTACGACATTTTTCTGAACAGTATTTAAAATTTTGTACAGACATGAATTGAAAGGTAATATAAGATAATCTACTTTTAAAGGTGTCTGTTGCTTCTAAATATTTCGTATATAAAGTGAGAGATAAAACTGTGCTCACTGCATTCGAAGAGGTGTCCAAGTGTATACTCGGAAATATATTCGGAAAGGTGTCCGAGTGTAGTAAGCGTTAAGGCTACACGGATAGTTTATCAGCTTAACACCTGTTCTTCATTTTATCTTGAATTTACAACGCTGATTAAGGAACTCTAGGCAAAGAAGTATACTATACTTCAATTTTGGCCTTGGAGCTACATAAAAATGAGTATGGCTTTTCAAATGTAAGCTCACATGATAATTTAAATTATATTATAATTTTTTCAATAATTTCTATATATGAGTACATATACAGCACAAATATTATCGTAATATTCTCATCAGCCATCGCCGTAGGGTTAGGCACTACAGTCCTTAATTTGTGAAGTGTTAATTCTAAGCCTTACTTAAAACAAGTCTCGTTATAAAACGAAGAATGATAGAATATAAAACTTTACGATTTTTAACTTTTTATAAAGCGCAGTTTCTTTGAGCTTCCGTCAATGCCCTCAATATGTTCCATTATTTTTATTAAGAAATTTCTTTACAATTTTCATATTCGCAGTTGACTTCTATTAAACTTTTAATGAAAATTCCATTCTATTATATGCAGCTCCACCACTGCATACAATAAAAAGAATTATACAAACAATAAATAAAAAAAAAAAATAAAACTGAAAAACAAAAACTAAATAAAAACAATAATATTGAAAAAAAAAACAAATAAAAAAACAAAAAAAAAAATTTATAGATCGCGCTGGGTTGCTAAGATTAACTTGTCCATTTTTAGCGATAAACTTGAAGTGTTATTACCTGACACTTTTATTAATTACACTCGATATTTTGATAGCAATATTCCCTTTTAATATATATCGTACACACAGTACAGAACAGTTAACTACCGTTATTATAGATATTTTATTTTTCTTGTTTTGTTTTGTTTAAATGTTGTTGTAGTTGTTGTTGTGGATGTCGTTGTTTTTATTATTGTTGCTGTTGATTATAATTGTTGAAATTCATGTTGTAAAGTAAAAAAAAAAACAAAAACGAAAAAAATAAAATATAAGTTTACCATTATGTTTGGTAACACCGTTATTATAAATTTTGCTTTATTTTAAGTTTTATACAAAATTTAGTACGTTACGTAGTAGAAAAATCACTATTGTGAATAGAATTTAACTTATCACGTTTACATGTAGATAATACAGATTATAACGTGTGTTGTATACAATGTACATGTAATTAAATAAATAAGGAATGGTGAATTAAAATTTTACAATAAAAAATAAAAAAAGCAAAAATAAAAAAAAGATCATTTTCAATGCTATTTATTTATTTTTTCATTCGATATGAATACAAAATATATTGTGCAGGACATTTAGAATTAGTGCAAGGTTAAATCACTGGTTTGTTTATTTGACTATTTGAAATAAAAAATTTCTCGTGTAATTCAAATAATGATTTGTTGTGTTAAATAAAACAAAACAAACTGGGCTAAGATGGTATGACCTTTATGATGATGGTCCGTATGACCTCCATGATTTACTGCTTATATTTAAAATTTTATGTCAAACTTCTATGGCTTCAGCTTTTTAAAAAGGCTGCAGGATTACTCCCCTACTCTAAAATATGGACAACACGGGAATTATGACTAGAAATCAAAGAGATGAAGACGGGTAATTTTGAAAAGAATCTATAGATATAATGCTTGTTTGTAATTGTTTTATTTGGAAGGTTTAAGAATCCACATTTTCTAAGGTCTACTTTCATCATTATTAACCTTTTGTATTAATTTTATCAATAGTTTCATTATGCCACCCTGTAGAACGACCGATATGGTTTGAATGTTTAATAACTTTTTAAATTTATTTATATTATTTATTTTTATTTCAGAATTTTGTGAAGAAAACTTAGGGAATTGGAAATGGAACAGTACACAACAGAACAGCGATCAAAAATTACGAAAAGTTATGGAAAATGTACTGGAAAATGTACTGGAAAGAGCACGAATGTGCGAAGCCGAAAATGGTCACCACTTGCGGTAAGCTAAAAATATTCCCCATTAATATACTGTATAACAAAATAATAATAATAATTAACCAAAAATTATTAAACATTCAAAACATATCGGCCACCCTGTATTTAAGTTGTTGGAGCAAACAGTCGGACAGGTGGGCATCGTTAAATTGACTAAGAAAATGACGCTGATCTAAAATATAATATAAATAAATGTTCATATCTAACCTTATTCCTTTTGTTAGTTACAAATACTTTACCGGGATTAATAAAGCACATACTATAATACCAATTTTAAATGAAAGTAATAATGGAGATACGTTAAAAATATAAATTACCGAAAATTAATTACGTGTACATGTATGTATTTAGTTTTAAGTGAATTCTGTATTAAGAAGGTCACCAATGTTCGTTTTAACTATCATTTCAAGTTTTTCACTTTAATTCTAATATTATTATAAATTTAGGTAAAGAATATTGAAAAATTGGAAATTGGAAAGTATGATTTAATTATTGAACTCGTATTGGAATGAAATATACAACCATAGATAGAAAATATACTTTATAGGGAAAACAAAATGTTGTACTCATTTTCATTTTTAGTCCTTGCACTCTCTCTTCCAAATCACATTTCAACTTTTAATATTTATACCCGTTTGATTATAAGTGAAAAGAGTATACTAAATTTGCCATTACGTTGGTGACGCTGAGAAGTAGGAGAATGTTTAGAACAGATTAGTTCTAGGGCCAAATTTGGAAAAAATTTGGTTGGTCTACTGCAGTGGGTTACGCGTAGTTGCCATACAACTTCTTTTTTTATTTAGCATTACTCTATGTAGTTAACTAATAGTAGTTAACTTTAATGGCCAACGTCTGAATAAAATAAAACTAGTGTAGTGGAAGAGGTTCGAAGAGCTGCATTTCAACTTATGTTTTCTTTTGTACATAACTAAAAGCCTCATAAGTTATGCATTTAAAATTTTGAAAAAAGTAATTAACCGGATATAATGTTTTATATCATGGTCATATGGGGTGATGATATTACGGTCATACGGCTACCCCAGAGTTGACTCTAATACCTTTTTCCTCGACAGTCTACTCTACTACACTCTTCCTCGTTTTTTACTAAATTATAAATATTACCAAAAAACAGTTAAAAAATATTTACAAGCTAAATTATATCAAAATTCTACTTGATCACCAGACATTGCAACTAAAAAAGGACCTTGGGATGTACAATAAATCTTTATAGAAGAGATAAACAATGAGTGGTAAAAATAACAAGTTTGAGTTAAGTTAAATAAAAACCCAGATAATAAATTTTTTTTTGTCTATTTAAAATAGAAATTCTGAATTATCTTACATCGTTATATTATAAAAGTTGAAAGGACGTTTTGAAAGGATAACAAAAAAAAACAAGCCATTAAAATAAATTTTTTTTTTGTATGTACAAAAAAACCAAAAAAAAATTACAAATTATCTATTGAAAATCAATTTTGTGTGTTAAAAATACATATTTGACGTTTTTGACGTATTTGACAAACAATACAATGCTGTCTGGACAACATTTATTTTTTATCTCTTTCTATTTCGCCTCAAAACAAATAGTTTTTTTTTTCTATTATTATTATTTTTTTTGAATGGCGAAATGTGTGAAGGGATAAAAATTTATACAATAAAATGATAATAAAAATTAAATGTCGTGTAATTCAATTTAATTAATTATTTTTAATCTGATCAATATAAATTGATTTGATATATGAATTAAATTAAGTGTCATTCACTTGAAAGTTATTCGTGGTTTCAAGTTGCAAAAAAAAAAATTTTTTTTGATTGCTGTTTTTTTTTGTTTTTATTTTTTTATGAATTTTTTGTGTTTGTTTGACTTAAATTTTTTTTACTGAGTCATTAATTGGTTGAGTAGAGAAAGTATTAAAGTTTAAAGAAATTGGTGGAATTAATCACCCGATTAATTTTTTTACTAGTACGAAATTAGTTGCAATGTACTTAGTTTAGTTGGTAACACTATAAAAGAGTCGAATGGCTATAGATTTAAAAGTCGAATAGATATAGACTAAAGGGTCGAATGATAGTAGACTCAAATTGTCTAATTGAGATATGCCCAAATGTATGGATTAAATCAGAATCGAAAAGAGGGACAATTAATCTTTGTCTATTCATAATTTCCCTCGCATTGAAATTGATTGATAATTGAAATTCTAATAAATTAATTTGAGATCAATTACTAATAGTCATACGGGTATGAAAAAAGAAATTTTATGGGAGCTATTCGAATCCGTTAGGCAAACTGGCTGGATTTCACCAGCGATGATGGCTCTTGCGTATAAAAGGACACCCATAGCTAGTATAACCAGTATTTGATCAGTATAGTGAATTATGAGAAGAAGTTCTAATAAAATATTTTTCTGAAGAACCATTAGCAAAAGCTTAATCTTGACACTTTTTAAATGAATATGTTTTTATTTTCCCATTAGATTAAAACGTAAAACTTTTTTAAATAATTTTATTTGGTTCCGTGTTGATTCCATGTATATTTCATGTATGTTCAGTTCCATGCTGATGGTTTGTTATTGACTTTTCACTTTATTCACAGAATAAAAGAAATAATTTTATCTTGATTTTTAATTAAAGAATATTAAAAAAAATAAAAACTAATTACACTTAAAAGAAATTTATTTTTGTAATTTTCTTTATTTGATATGAAAAATGGATGTGCTAACCTGGGAATTATGGTACAAGTGTTAATCTGTTTACTATTTATTTTGTTTTTGGTCATTTCAAATGAAAAAATATTTTGTTTAATTTTCAAATTTTGTTTATTTTAATATTTTTTTTTTAATTTACTTTATTTTAGAGAAAAAAATAAATGTTTTTGAATTTTTGCAATTAAGTTTTCATATTGTTGGTACAAGTTTTTAATTATATAAAAGTTAAATGGAAGGAAGACGCTTCAGAACTTTGTACCAAGGGGTTTTAAAAAATCAAATTTCCAAAAATTAAATAATTTTTAATAAAGAATTTTTGTGAAGAGTACCTAAATTTTAAATTTCAACAGACATTTCATTTATAAGACAAACTGGTAACTTACATTGAAATATAAAGTTGAACCTTTAATTTTTGTAAATTGCTTCAAAAGATTTAGGAACGTTTTCATGTTTCACATGTTTAAAAATAGTGAATTTCCAATTTTACCACTAATCGTTTGGAGATATTAGATACCACCGTTTGGAGATATTAGGGGCAAATCAAATTTTCGTGTAGAGTAGCTGTCGTTTGGCGTTTCCAGATAGCAAATAATTGCCTTTAGAATTTTTGTTATAACAGTTTAAATAAATGGTTTTTTTTCAAATTTTAAAGAACCTGTAGCTCTGTAATGAATTGAACTACAGAGAAAAGTCATTCCATTAATTGAGCTTGAAAATGGCTATCCGAACATCACTTCCTTATTTTTAGAATATTAATAAGATTCTTCGGTATTTCAAAAATTTACGAAATAATTAGACTAGGTGGCAAAATTTAATTAGGCTGGATGGCACGGTGGTTAGAGTGCCGTTCTTTCATACGAAAGAGTCGGGCTCAAATCCCATTAATTGCTCAATTCAAATTAATACAAAAATAAGTTAATATAACATTATAAAAAAATACAAAATATAAAAAAATTATTTAATTGAATAATTAAACTCACAGACATAGAATACCGTATAACTCAAATACAAAATATTACAATATACACAAAAATAAAAATGTATCTATTGAAAATCTAAGACGTTTCTACATGTTATGAGGCCTAGTAATATCTCACGTTTAAATTGTACGTTCATTAAGATCAATTCTAATAATACAAATATAATATGACCCCTGTTTCAACATGTACCAATGGTATAGACAGACTTATTGGCCTAATAGTTTTAGAACAGTTAGCGCTTAAAAAAAAAATATGGAATGGTATACAGTTTGTGTTTTAATTATAAGCAATTGTCAAACTAGTTTAAATTTTTAAATTTTCTAATTAAAATGCTTTACAGTTGATTCAAACTAATTTAATTCAAAACTTAACAATGTTACGGAGTGTAAGTTTCACCACTTCGCTAAATTGTATATAGTCCCAATATACTGATACTGCTACTGCTTTCCTATTAAGCCATATAAGGAGGTTAGAACCTCAGAAGGAACTATTATTGAAAAAAAGTTTCACACTTCCGATGATTGAAGTTTTGTTAAAAATCTCAAGTAGGTATATATTGTTTCAGTGCTATTTAAAATAATAATAATCTTAAATTGTTTGGTTTTGTTTTCTAAATCCATCGAACAGTGTTAGCAGTGTTAAAGAAAAGTTAAGCAGTCAAGTGAATAAATGATAGAGCTGAATAAATAGTATTTACTTACAATTATTTACCTTGTAGAATGTTTATGGAAGTAAATATGTACTCAACTTAAACTTTTTACAGAAGCCAAAAATGTCCGACTGGTGGCGTAGTGGTTAGGATTTCGGCTTTTCAATCGAAGGGTCTCGGGTACAACGCCTGGTCTGATGTAATTCAAAATTAAAATAAACAGTATAATAGTTTAAAAACAAGTCCAAATGCCAAATAGACAAAGGACTATTATAGTATCAAGCAATGTTTACAAGCAATTCAGCTACATTGTCCGGTACTACAAGTAAATAAATAAGTAGAAGCCAATCAATCCAAATTTTTATAATATAAAATACAATTTTGCATTACCATATAGCATAATATAGATTAATATACTATTCAAGGTACTTTTTAGAATTTGTTATAAGAGATATTCAAAAGATATGCATTCTGAAACCATAAAAAATCAATTTTTTTTTATATAAGATACTTTTAAATTATAACTTTCTCAAACGAGGAATATTAAAGCAAATACTCTATAGTCTATTACCAAATACAAGTTTGTAATTGGTAAACAAGTTTCTTTTTTTTCTAAAAAAAATTCATAAAATTTTTAATTTAAATCATAGAGGAACCAAATTTTAAAAAGATTTTTATTTTGAATATAAATTTTTATAAAAGTCTTTAATCTTTTTTAGTAGTGTTTGTAGGGGAAGGACCTTAATATATGGTTTATGTGTTAAAAAAAAATATAAAAAGTTGTTTAATGTTAATCTCATTATTTATTTTTTGTTGATATTTTGATAATGTCAAAGAGTTCGAGTCTATTTGTAGGTATTTTTGAGAAGTTAAGTTTAGACGAATTTAAGAAACAACAATTTTTTTTAATAAAAAGTATTATAACTAAATATTGAACTAAATTATAAATCTTAAAATTTTGTTTTTTATTAATTTATTAAATAGAGATAGACAGTTTCAAAATCTGGTATAAGCCTCAGTTATAACTAACTTATGTCTAATGAAATATTCAAACAATTAAGAATTATTAGTTTTATTATAAATTTATTTTTATTATTATTTATTCTTTTATATGAATTATTTTTTGGCACTGACAGCTTTCAATCTTTTATTGAATAATCTTAAGTTAGGGGCATATTTTATATTAATAGGAAGACTATTTAAAATTTTATTATTATTATACATTACGTCTTTTTTACCCTATTTCGGTTAGCGGTACTGCTAGTCTTAAAGTTTTCTAAAATTGTTTGTTGAACAGAAGGTAGGTTGCTAATAGAATAAAGTAGAGTAGTCGGTTGAAGGCAAGTTGCTAATAGAATAAAGTTGAGTAGTCCGTTGAATGTAAGTTGCTTATGGAATAAATTGCGTTGTTGGATAATCATAGCTTTTTTTGTTTTTTACGACGAAATGGAAAGCTTGAAAGCCACCCATTTAAACTGTAGGACTTTATCACACCAAAATCACACCCTTTTTGAACCAACCATTAGGAGGGAACCTGTGATACAAATGTATAATTTGGTTACAGGGATGGGGATGTGGAAGGATTGTGGGATTATGGAGAATGCAGAAAACTGGGTGGGATATTTAAAAGAAAGATGTTAATGTTTTTCTTAAATTTGGCTAAATCGTACATATATACATTATCAACTTTGGGGAACATGCGTAGTGGAATATGGTTTCATAAATGTCATGAGCGCATAACAAACGAATTTTCATAAGCCGTGTTTTGTAATTTTTTTTTAAGGGCTAACTGTTCAACTGTTAGGCTAATAAGCCTGTCTATACCATAGGTACATGCTTGAACAGGGGGTCATATGATATTCGTGTTATAAGAATTGGTCTTATTTAATTCCACATACAATTTAAACATGAGATAGTACTAGGCCAATAATTACAATTCTATTTTTTGTTTATATTGTAATATTTTGCATTTGAGTTATATGGTATTCTATATCTGCGAGTTATATTATTCAATTAAATTATTTGTTTATATTTTGCATTTGTTTATATTGTTTTATTAATGTATTTTATATGAGAGGTATATGATTATTGATTATTGATTAAGCCATTAATTTGAACCCAATGGCGGATGGTAGTTGAGTCGAGTCGAAAACCAGAAAAGTTTTTCACTTTCACTGGGATTCGAACCCGGTCCTTTCCACATTAAAGGTCGGCACTCAACCACTTTGCCACCCAGCCGTTAATAAGGATGCTTATTGGATTGATATGGTATTTGCAACCCTGGCTGCAAACTTGAATTAAATACAGTATTTTTGACTGAGTGTGAGAGTAAAAAACTGAGTTTGTTCCAAAATAAATTCCATATATAATTAGTGAAAAAGAATATTGAAAACAAAATTCACCATTTTTCAATTTATTTATTTATTTTTTTTTTTTTTTTTTGAGAAATTTTCTTTTAAGTGATAATTCAATTAAAATTTTCTTTTTTATCGCAATTGACTTTAGATTAAAAAAATTGAAAATTATCTAGCAAAAAAAAAAAGTTGTGAAATATAAAAATTAATGCCCATCCGTTACATTTATATTTTTATACATTTTAAAATTTCTATTTTTGTAGTATTTCCAATAAGATATTTTTCCAAATATTTTCGGATTGAAGAAAAGAACAAAATTAATTTATTTTTGAAGGATTTTTTTTTTTTGAACTGGATTGAGGATTAAATTGTTTCCGCTTTTAGATTTTCTTTTTATTTCCTTGGTTGTTTTTTCTTTGTGATTTTTTTGATAATTTTTTTAAATTAACACATCGCTCCAAATTGAAAATAAAATTCGAAATAAAAATCTTAACTGTCAAACAATTATAAATTGATTTTTTTTGTGAATTATTGTGAATGTTGTAATCAGATTCCGAATTCTAAACAGAGTGGAAATTTCTAAGGAAAGATAGAAATGTGAAAATTCTATAGAATTTCATATCCAATAAAAATTTCTGAATAAAGTATTTTGTGCAAGAGGAATCAGTCTTAATTTAGAGATGTGACTTAAAAAGGTCGGTTCACTGAAACTGTGTTCAAATAACTGGTACTCAGAAAAAGTTAAAAGTATTTATTTTACTTATAATACTACATCTTGTGATGATGTGACAAGATGTTGTGATATAGAGGCTTCTATAACTATACATATAAAAGCGAATATTCGTTTGTTTGCAGCATATGTACTCCTAAAAAGCTACTCAGCCAATTATAGAAATGATAGGACAATAGGAATACCTATTTCCATATAAATAATTTTTTATCTATGGGTTGCCTTTTGACATCTAATTTGGCTCTGTAAAAAAACTTAGAATTTTTTAAACCATATCGGAACTTCGATAGTTTAAAAACAAGTTGGAAGCAAATTACGTCCAATATTGCGAAGTATTGTTTGGTTCTGAAAGAAATTATCTAAACAAATTGTTTTGTAGAGTTCCTTAAATTGAAATGGTTTGAACGATTGACTTTGTATACATATTGCTCTTTAACAACTGAGTTAATTCTATTAACAGACTTGGAGACTTGACCCAATTTTGCGAAGTACTATTTTGACTCTTATGTATTTCTATTTATATGTACTATTTTGAAAACATATTTATCGAGTTCCGTTATCCTATTGCGGTACAATTTTCCATACTTTATTGTCATTAACAAAATAACGTGTAATTTTTGTGTTAATTATTGTTTAGTAATATCAACTCCATTCAAAAATATATTGAGAGGCGCAAAACGCGCACCATGTATTTGTTTTTGGATCTTAACAACTTTAACAGTAATTTTTTAATTGAAATAACAGCAAAAAAAACAAAATTTATTTTAAGCGCAATATTCGACTAAATCAATTTGAAAAGAGGTAAAGATACAGTTGAATGAATTTTCTCTCAGAAAAATTACTTAATTTTTCTTTAATTCGTATTTCATTTTATTTCCTTCAAAAAAAAAAATTTCCCAATATTTTTAGTATATCTACTTGTGAACAAATTACGCAGCAAAATGAAAGAAATTGAAACCTTTTTTAATAATTGAAAATCAATTTTGTTTTTTATATTTCTTGTGAAATGATATTTAAAATTTTATTAAATGAAATAAAATAATTTTATAAATTAAATTAAAATTTTTAAAAACTAAAAATTACTGAATAATTATTCAATCAACCGAAAAAAAATATTAATAGGAACTAATTTTTAGATAAATCTTTGCAAATTCCATTGTTTATTTAAAGTTGTTCTATAAAGTCTGTATTTGGGCGAAATAACGGGTTTAAAACGATTATAAAACGACTGTACATATTCTTAAATTTGAATGGAAACGAGTACGGACAAGAGTATTAACATTGGATTTGTATTCCTAAAGGTAGTCTGGGACTTTAATACACCAAAATCCGCATCTTTTTGAATCAAACTTTAGGATGAGATACAAATGTACAGTTTGATCACAAGGATACGGATGTGAATCAATTTTTGAGAACTACAAAAATTTAGGAATATAGCATTATAGGGGAAGGGGTATGGATAAAATTGGATAGGATATTTTGAAGAAAGATGTTAATATTCTCCTGGAATTTATCTACATTGTAACCATATTATAAATTAACAATTTGAGGGATACAATTTGATGAAATAAGAATCGAAGTCTCGGATGATCATGACATCACATGACAAATGAATTTCCATAGCTGTATTTCTCCACTTTAGTATTTTGACTGTATAGGAATGAGCATATATGTTGCTCTCCGTATTTCCCTTTGGCAAACTTTAAGTGGAGGCATTAATTGTTGAATTTATTGGATTTATAATATATTTATAATAATAAATATAATTGGATTTATTTAAATTTTTTTTATGTGTATTGCGAAGCTTGATATACGAAGTTCACTCTAACACCGGACAGGGATTTGTTACCCGATTCTTGTCCATCAAATATTTATAATTAGGTACAGGACTTTTTAACCTAAATGAATGCTTTAGAAAAGCTTTTCTCTCATTAATAGACGGTGCAAGTACCACAACAACCTTTTCTAGCTCAAATTATCATTATCTTTAACAAATATAAGTAGTAAGGTAAAAAACTAGGACTTGTGCCCTACATGACGAATTTCTTACAACAGAGCTTAATTCATTTTTCTTATATTATTATAAAAAAGTTATCCTATTTTAAATTTCAAGTTGTTATTTAAATAGCTATTTTATAAAGAGTGGGGAGGAACTGGGTGCGATTTATAATAAAAACTCTTGGAAGAAGAAAATAAAACTTAAAAATAAGTTTCATATATCGTATTTTTTTTTTGAAAATAGTTCCATTAAATTGATGCTAAAAAAACATTTTAAGCTTCAAAACAATAGACATTATGGTTATTTAAGTACTATTGTATTGTATAAACTTTTTAAATAAAATTATTTTTGCCTATTTTAAATTGTACATTTTTAGTTTAAAATCCAAACTCATACAAAATTTTTCCAAAATATAAATAAAAAAAGTTTATGATTTTCTTTTGTGAAAATTTTTTTCTATAAAAAAAAGTCGTAATATTTCTACCTGAAAAGTCATAAAATTGTGAGAAAATTTAAGTTTAAGAAGCATAAAACTTAATTTTCCGAAAAATCAAAAAAAAAAAGAATACAAAATAAAAAAAAAATTGTGGTAACTTCTAAGAAATTGTTGTTTTTATTATTTTTATTTTGAAAATTTGAAAGATATTGACCCCATCGTACAAAAAGAAGGCTGGGATAATGGAGAGAACCAAAAAACGAAATAAAAAAAAAACGATTAGAAAGTAGTTCTCTTTTGCTACGTGCACATTATAATAACTAAGTTAAAAAAATCCAAAATTTGGAATGAGAATGAGTGTAAGGAGACGGAATGTTTGAAAAGAAAAAAAAAAAAGAATGCTTTAAAAAAAAATTAACTGGAACTTTGAATAAAGATTTTTTTTTAATAATAATGAAAAATTTTCCCGAACAGCAATTGCTATTTATAGAAAAAAAGGGTACCAATATAAAATGGCAAATTTTAAAAATTTAATAGGTACTCATAGTTACTTGAATAGGTTTAAGTTCGAAATTTGAACTTATAATATTGATGGTCTTATTTTCGATCATTTCAAACAACTCCTTAAACTCTTAAATAATTAATACAGATTTTGTTTATAGGGTTACGGTATAGTTCTGTATTTATAGACGTCTGCATCGTCAGCCAACTCGGTAGTGGCAATTTGATTTTAGCTACCAAATTCTTGAATTGTTTTGTACTTTCTGTTCCTCGAAGACAGTATTGAAGGAATCACTTGTAACATAATAGTTTGTTATCTAGTTTAATAACTAAATATGATTTTTATCCAATTTCTATAAGGCAAAATAAGATTGCACATAATGTAGAATACAATACATTTGACTTTCTGAGATTTAGTTACCAAACAAGAGCAGAACGTCCGTAGCAATGTAGTCTTCAAAATCAATCGACAGTGGATGCATATTTAATTCAACTTTTGACTACCATCTAGATCCTTAATTGCAATTATATTTTACAGTTTTTTTATAAGGAATGTAAGCTGTCGATTTTTTAACGAAAATGGATGAAAAGTATTGTTTTCCTTGCACGTAGTACAGCAGGGTTATGTTGGAGTTTAATCACTCAAACTACCCTCTTTTAAAACAAAACCTAGAACAACATTTTTAATACCGATCTATGCTCTGGTTTTAGGGTTTGGGATAGTTTCAAAAATAGCTTTGCCCACATTTTTATGGAAGCTTTAAAATCAATTTAAGCCTTTGAATGTGGGATTTCAATAAATACATTGTTTTCCAAGTTATTAGAAACGTACATTCGATACTCTGGTTATAACAAATCGATCTGTTGGTAAATGTTAGTTCAAAGATCTCAACAGAAAATGGTAAAAGAAATTGATGCTAAAAAAGAATTAAAATGAAACTAAAAAAAAAAAGAAAAGCAAAAAAAATATTTGTTATGAATATTAGTGAGAACTTAGGGGTACTTAATACTTCAAAATGCTTTAATATTTTTTTATATTTCATTTTACTTAGATATTTTTGTTTGTTTGTTTATTTTTTACTTAATGGGTTTGTTTCACTTTTTTTTTATTTTATAGTTTTGGCCATTTTCAGTTATGCTTCAAATTTTTTGTAATATTATAATCAAATATAATATACATATTATTGTGTTATATATACATATATTTTGCAATTGTATTATAATATTTTATTTAAAGTATATTGTACCGTATACGTATTGTGTAACATAGTAGTTTTATAAATATACAGTTACTATGAAATAACTGTTCTTTACTCCATTTTTTTTTTTAATTTTTTTATAAAATACAAAAGAAAATTCATTTTGAAACTTAAAACCATTTGTATTAAAGTTAAGTACCGTAAAAAAGGAATTATCGCTTCCAAAAATAAAAAAAAAAAAAATTCAAAAACGGGATGGATGTATTTGAGGACAACAAAAAATTGGGAGGGATATTTAGTCATAAGAATTCAAGAAGGGCAGAATCAAAAAAAATGAATACTTTGTGAAAGAAAAAATTCTTTGAAAAAAAAACCAAAAAAAAAATTGTGGAAAGTAGATTATTTATTTTTTGTCTCTTTCTTTCGTTTGTATGTTTTTTGCTTTTGAAATGGTCTTTTTCTCTTATGGTTTAATTTTTATATTTTCAAAGTTTATTTAAGAAAAAATATATATATTATTTTTTATTTAAATTTAAATTTTTTGTTTATTTCTAGTAAAGTTTGTTTACTATTTTTTTTTTATTTTGTATTATTTATTAATGCAATTATTATTTTTTTTTATTTTTTAATTATTTTTTGTTGAATTTATTTTTTTTTTTAATTTAAAAATTTTTTTTAAGTAAATATTATAATTATAGAACAATCCGTTTTTCTTAAGATTTTATACAAACAATATTATAATTTTAAAATATAGTTGCTGATTATTTTTAGCACATTTTCAAAAAATTTTGTAAAAATGTGCCTATATAGTTTCACTCTGTCCGTCCGTCTGTCTGTCCGTCTGTCCGTCTGTCCGTCTGTCCGTCCGTATGTTTACAAAAACTTTTACATCGTTTGAAATATAGAAAAGAAATTTTAACCATGAGTAGGTATTACAAAAAAAATAATTTCGTAGAAGAATTTTTTTCTGTAGCCCCACCTGTTAGGGAGCTGCAGCCCCCCAAAGTTGGGAAAATCCCTATATTCAAATTGTTATAACAAGAGTTCTATTAAGTGTATTTTCAATCTGAAAACGGCAAAAGATAGCTGGTTTTATAAAATTTATAAATTTTTAAAAAATAAATGTTTAGGGTTGCCATACGGTACTAAAATTTACCATTATGCTAAACTCAATTTTTGCAAAATTTTTGGCCACACATATCTTCTAAACGGTTCAAGCTAGGGTCTTGAAATTTTGGGAGAAGTTAGATACTCAGAAATTAGTAGGAGTCGGTTAACAAAATTTTTTTGTCAAGCCCCATGTTTAGGAGCTATAAGGGCTCGAAAACTGAAATTTTGCAATTTTTAAACACCTGTAACTTGAATACCTGTCAAAATTTTTTTTTAGTAATATACAAAATTCAAAGCACTATAATTATATTTCAACATTTGTCAAAGGTTTTTCTTAATTTTGAAGGGTGACGATGCTACAGCCCCTGCAAATTCCGAAAAAGCCCTACATTTAAATTGATATAACAAGAGTTCTGATAGGTTTATTTTCAATTGAAAAACGATATAAGAGAGCTGCTTTTATAAACTTTACAAAAATACTTTGCTTAAATGTTTAGGGTTGCCATACGGAACTAAAATTTACCACTGTGCAAAACTCAATTTTTGCAAAATTTTTGGCCCCACATATCTTTTAAACGGTTCAAGCTAGGGTCTTGAAATTTTGGGAGAAGTTAGATCCTCAGAAATTAGTAGGAGTCGGTTAACAAAATTTTTCTGTCAAGCCCCCTGTTCAGGAGCTATAAGGGCTCGAAAACTGAAATTTTGCTATTTTTAAACACCTGTAACTGGAATACCTTTTTTAAATATTTTTTCCTTAATATACAAAATTTAAAGGTCTAACATTATATTTTAACATATGTTAAAGGTTTTTCTTAAATTTAAAAGGGGTTCTTTAAATTGAAGAAAGTGTCTCTCAGTTTTAACCATTTTTGCCTAAATAGTAAAATTCTAAGAAAAATTCCAAAATTCATGGTGGAATTCACAATTTAATTCCTTGAACCTAAAAAAGTTTGGGGGAAGGGGAGTAGTGAGCATTATATCCTTGAAAAATTTGGCAATCTTCCCCATACAGGGGCTACTAGGACTTAAAAATTTACTGTTATTATAAGTAAGCAGTAACTTAGTCACCAACATATATATTTCCTAAATTAAACGTTATTATTGAAGCTTCAACATTATATTCCGATCAAATACTTAGTATGAAACACTATATTATTTTGAAAATGTGCTTTTTTAAAAACCCTTGGTTTTTTTTCATCACTTGTTTATAATTTTTTTACTTAATTTTTAAGAAAAATTTCTTTGTTTCTAATAGAGGATTTGTGCTCAAATTAATAATTTATAATTAAAAATTTTTGTATTCTATTGTTACAAATTTTAAACATTACGGTTGAAATACTTAAGATAAGAAAATTGCATGACAATGCAATAATTAAGAATAGAAATATTCTATTTGCGCTTATTAAAATTATTTGAATGGCTCTACGAAAAATGTTTGAAAAATCAAAAATTAATAGGGTTTGGCTAGAAGCTTTAGATCACACTAATAGATTATTAAAAAGCTTTGCGGGAAAATCCAATCCAACTCAAATTTTCTTAATATTTTACAGAAATTTAAAAAAAATATCAGATTCAATCAAGAGGTACCTTCATTGACATAGCCTCAGAGAAAGAAGTCTAACGGTTTCAAAACGCAAGATCTTAAAGACCAATTCACGTCACTGAGTCAGGAAATAACACCGTCAGGAAATTTTGTATGCCGTAATTGTAGTGTTTCTCTGGCTGTATATCACGTAGCCCCATCTTTTTGGAACCATACGTCCCATACGTTATAGTTTTGGGCATAAAATAGTTGCGACCTTGTCGTGATATTTATGCCTTTTCCAGCATCATTTTTAAAAAGTACTGATCAATCACACCACAAGACCAATGTACTCTAAACTGTGACTCTTTTTGGGTGCTTTAGCTTCTCTTGGAACACGCGAGGAACTCAGAGTAAATGTCAAATAATTTCAAGGAACAAGAAAACCCTTACGGAATTTATATTTTAAGAGAGTGTCCCAAAGGCGCTATTCATTATTTCAAATGTTGTAACAAATCATCCTCAAACTTTAGTCGTTTGAATAATATATTCTATTACTTTTGCTACAGAGAAATTTGCCAAAGGAGCCAGATAGTTATTTCGGACCGGCACAAAAACTTCTCCCACAGAAACTTATTAATAAAATACTTATCCTCTGCAAACTAAGAATAATTTTATCTATTAGTTGTATATAGCACTACAATTATGCACCAATTTAAATTTTATTTAAATTTTATTATAATGTATTACCTGTAAACCAAAGAATTCAAAATTTAATAATAAATGTAATAATTTAAAAAAACAAAAAACGGGTATTAGTGGTTTTGTTTATTGCCATAATACTTTACACCATGATAAAAATGGATTTGTTCAATTATAATCTTTTAATTCTTTTCTCCTAGTCATAATTCCCAGTTATTAGACTAATTTTTATTTAACCAATCAAATTTTCATGTTTTATAATTTCAAAATTGATTTATTACCTTTGGTAGGCAATGGAATAACAAAATTTTATATTTATGGTTTACGGACTGTACACAACTGTGAACAAGGATTCCGATGCCGGTTTATTTAAAACCTGTAATTTGTAATTTACACACTTAAATACATAATAATATTATTCAAAATTGGCTTTTCTTAGTTTTCCTATACTGCCTTAAAAAGACAATCTGTAATTACAAAAATTATAAAATGCGATGTTAAATGTTAATTGAAAATATATGAATTTTTATAAGAATAAGTTTAAATTTTTAATACCTTCCTTGGTTTAGATTTTGTTAGAAACCTCCTCAAAAAATGTTAAGGCTACTGTATACTATGAAATCGATTGAAAAGAAAACCTAATGTAGGTTTTACAATAACTTTGTGGAAACAGAAGTCTCGAAAAGCTTTAATAACCGGCTAATTAACTTCACTGTAATGATTGGTGGGATCAGATACTAAAACCTCTACCATTATGTGCGAAATTCCAGAAAACATTATAAAAAAAAAAATGTTTTCAATTAAATAATAATGCGATGTTAAATGTTAATTGAGGAATTATTAATACTTAAAAGATCTAGCTATTTTTAATTTTTTAATGATGACCAACGGTTCTACAGGGTACTAACGGTTCTACAGGGTAGGAACGGTAAGGTTCGTCAACGCAAAGAAATACATCTTAAACAAATCCTAATACAGCTTTGGAGTAACGCAAAAAATAAAGAAATGATACTAAATTGCTCTTTAGAATTAGTGTCAAAATAGCTGTAACTGATCACGTAAATCAACTTCCCATCCATGTCCGAAACTGGCGATATTACTTAAAAATTTTAAACCTAATAAAATACGATGTTAAATGTTTTGAATTTTAAGAATATTAGAATATTTTATCTGAAAAATTTCTGGATTTTTTAAATATTAGAAACATTACTTAAACTATTTAATAATATTACATCATGCAGATCCTAGTTCCGTAATCCCCAATTTAATTTAGAAAATATTTTCCCTAAAAATTAGGTATTAAAACTCCTAGAGCAGTTAATTAGTAATTCGTTCTTTTAATATAACATATTGAATTAATGTTATATAAAAGCACGAAAAACACAAAACGAAATTATAAAAGAGAAAAAAAGCAGAAAATTGAAAACAGCGGAAAAATTTATTATGTTAAATGAAAACCTTACCTAATCCGATTATCCTTTTAGCGGTTTGTTTATTTTTTATTTTAACGTTCTTAGGCTTTTTTTATTCCTTTACCTTGCTATCGCAAAAATACCGCCATATGATATATATGTGGCACATAAATCGTGTATAATTTAGCGTATAAAAATTAATTCGCATGAAAATTTCAAAATAAATAAAAAAAAAAAAATTTTTTTTTCAAAGAAATATTTAGAGTCTCTTTTGTGTCCTGGAAAATTTTTTTTTTATTTTTTTTTTTCAAAAAAAAAGTAAAAACTAAAGAACCGTGTATTTTTTCTAGTGAAAAACCTTTGTTTTTTTTTTAAAATTCAGTTCTTGTAAATGTCAAAAAGATTCAGGAATGTAAGCATAAACAAGTGATGAAAAAAATCAAGGGTTTTTAAAAAAGCACGTTTTTAAAATTATATGGTGTTTCATTTTGGGAATATATTATATACTGGTTACTAAGTTAGTGATTTATAAAAATGGGAAACTTTTAAGTCTAAATAGCGGTTCAAGGGGAAAGGTTCTTAAGGGATATAATCCCATCTCCCTTCTTCCAAAATTTTGAGGTTGTAGAAATTAAATTGTGACTACTTCTAAAATTTGGAACTTTTCTTAGAATTTTATTATCTAAGTAAAAATGTTTAAAACTAAGAGACACTTTGAACGGGTATTTAAGTTACAGGTTCATAAAAGTACACAAAAACAGGGTGCGTGACAAAAATATTTTCTTAGCCCACTTGTACTAATTTCTGAGATCTTACTTACCCAAAATGTTAAGTTTCTGGCTCAAGCAAGCGTTCAGAAGATATGAAAGGCCAAACATTTTGCAAAAATTTTACATAACGGTTAATTTTAGTATGGTATGGCAACCCTATAAATTTACGTTTCAAAAATTTTAAAGCTTAAATAAGGAGCTGTATTTTATCGCTTCAGATTGAAAATAGACCTTACACAACCCTTGTTAAACAGTATAAATTAAGGACTTGATTAGTTGTTGGGGGGCTGCAGTTTTTATAAACATATGGACGGATGGACAGAGTGAAACAATGTCGACACATTTTCACAAAATATTTTGAAAATTTTCTAAAAACAAGAGAGTTGAAAAAATTCATTACTTAAAAAATTAAATTATTATAAAACATTTTTATAAAGTAGGAAAAAAAAAGTTTTTTTTTTAAATCGAGAATGAAAATTCATTTTCTTTGAGCGGGCGAGCTTTTCATGAAAATTTTGAATGAAATCCTTTCTAATATATTGTGTGCTAATATTTTTTTTTATAAAAAATTTTTTGACTTAGAAATGCAAAATTTTTATAATCAAAATTTATGAAAAAAAAAATTCTATTGGTCTCTTTATTCTTTTGTTTTTCAATATTTCGACCTATAAAGAACCGTTATTGAATTGTTTTTGCAAAATTTTATCGGCTGATAAGTGGTTTTTTGAGCGGATTAACAAAAATTCGCTTTTGAGTAGAATTAACAGAAACGCGTTTTTCTAAATTTTACTTTATCATATTTTAGGTTGTAATGGAAATGAGTTCTAAAAAATGGTTCTAGAGAAGTAAAATAAAAAGAATTCTATTCGTACACAAAATATTAATTAAAGATGGGGTAAACTTTAAACTGATGAATTTTTAGCTTCTTTTTCTGATTGGCTTCCACAACTCTTGCTTTCAAAATGTGCTTAGAACCCTAACGAGTTAAGAAAATGTTTGTAAAAACTTAAAAAAGAAAGATAGAAGAGTGAACTGTTTCAAATATCAAATATCCCCACGAGCGTAATATTAATCAATATAAGGAATCTAGTTAAAACGCTATCTAGCTTTATTATATAGTTATGCAAATTACAAAAAGAAACAGTATGGAAGCTCGTTGAATTTGTCGAATTTTTGGAAATCGGCTGAATTTCAATAATAAAGACAGATCTAGCATAAAAACGAAAATTTTAGAATCCCAACTCCTTGTTTTTGGGGTAATCTCCTAACGAACGGTTGGCTGCAAATGAATAGCTACATTTATTTACTTTCCAATTCTGATACGATCAATGCACTTAAGCTTATATCTACTCCTGGTTTCTTTAAAGTGTCACAAATGTAATAACAAATTTTGTATGTCCTTCGAACTACGTTCATGCGGGTAAAACATGAAATAAAGGAGAGTGGAGACTGGGTATTCAAAATAATTGTTAAAATATCAACCAGTTGTCTGGCGATCCTCGAAGTTGTTGTAATCTGATCAAGTAAATGTTAAAGAATTTTTATCTACAGGGTCTAGAGAAATTTGTATTTCTGAGATCTAGGTTTATTTATAACAAAACTTCAGAATTCCAAGTTCATTACGAGAGCTTGAATTTCATTGCTTCTCAGTGATACGCTAGTCAAACTTTATTAATCAGTGGTTGACACATAACTAAATTTCTGCTGACATAATTTGATCGAAATATCTAATTTAAATTATGAGAGTTAGCTATTAGCATTGAACAAACTTAAATAAAAATGCAGCTACTTTAACCAATCTCAGATATATGATATAAAGTTATATAAGGACAAATTTAAGAATTGCATGGTAGCTATTAGAACACTTTGATCAAAATTGTAACTTTTTAATTTTAAGAACGTACAGTAAAAATTTTTTGAGTTAAAGATTTTGTCAAGATTTACAGTAAAGCAGGTGCGCTAAAGTTCTGTTACGCTGATCTTACACAATGTCTTCAAGTGAAAAGCATTAATTACAAAGACACGGAACAGATATAGTTAACAGTCTCAGTTTCCCTAGCTTAAGTTGCTTCAGTTAAAGTTATTTAAAATGATATTATTTAAAGAGGAAACACTCTGTACTAGATTTAATATAATAATATATATATGTGCCCCCTTAAGCAGTATATCGTTAACGAATTTAAACGAACATTTTGAATTACGTTAAAGTAAATTTCAGTAAATGAATAATGAAATTTTCCTCAATAAATACCATGCCCCTATAACTCTTCAACTAATAAACTCTCTCACGTGAAAATGATTAAGAAAACACATTTTAATTAAAATACTAACATCTTAATAATATTTTAAATAATAATGAATTTTATTAGTTACTATACAAAACTATTTCTTTCAGTTAAAATAATCAAATATTTAAAATTAACCATTATTGATGGAAAACTTTCGATTTTGATGATTAAAGTATTGAGAGGCGGAAATGGATTTGTGCTTTTTTGTTTTTCCAATTTTACTTTCTTTTGAAAATTTTTTTCGCACGTGAAATTTTCACCTTAGGGAAAACGAGTATTATTAGCTAAGATGATAATGTAAACGGAAATGAGTAAAAAAGATGAATAGATGATGAAACAAAAGAAAGAAAATTGTAATATTGAAGTTTTGCTGTTTCTTTTCTTTGTACAAAAGTTAAATAATAAGGAAAAGAATTTGGAAGATAAAATTGAAGAAAAAAAAGAAACAAAATGAAAATTCGAATAAATTTTGAAGGACAAATTAAAAACTGTTATAAATTGATGTTTTCTTTTGTACTTATTTAAAATTTCCGGGAATCCAGGATATTTACGTGGTAGAGTTTTATTTAAAACTAAAACATGCTTCTTAATTTAGTGACAACTACCACTGGAAACCTGTATTTTCAGCAACAATTTGTCTTCAGAAAATTTTCAGAAATAAAAAAGCAAAAGATAAAATTAATTTTTAGAATAATTTTTAAATTAAGACTTTTATCAACTTCTAGTGTTTCTATACTCTACACCTAATTTAGTTATAAGGGTATATTTTTTTTTTGTTTTTACGAGGGACTGGAAAGCTAGAAAGCCACTCATTGAATCTGTGCAGTGTTTCTTTGGGTGGTGTGCGATGTTAACACACCAAAACCACACCCTTTTTAAGCCAAGCTTTAGGAGGGAACCTGTGGTACAAATGTACAGTTTGGCTACAGGAATGGGGATATGGAAGGAATGTGGATTATTGTGGAAGATATTTGGGATACTGTGTTTGTATCCACCAAAACGAAGCAAACTAGATACAGAAAGATATAGAAAAGTAAAGTATTTATATTTTTGATAAGCGTCATCTCCTGAGACAAGGTCCATCAGGTTAGGTCCATCCATGCCTTCTTCTTTAAACACAATAACTCAACAAATAATGACACTATCTTGATGAAATTTATACTGCAGGTAAATAGTGACGTAAGACGGGGTTCGGATTACCTTTAACACAGCTCCCAAGATCTAACAAGCATATTTTTGAAATTAGATAAAATGGACAAGCGTGTTCTACCATATTTTTATTATATCCCCAAAATTTAAGATGAATTGGTGCGGGGCATTTCGTGTACCTCCCACACACCATTAAAAACCTTAAAAGTATACCTCAAAAATTAATAAAGATAGAAACTTCAAATTTGGTACAAGAGTGTTTTGTTCCGTTTCCTTTATGTTTCGAAAGGATTTGAAGTAAAATAAAATTTAAATGTTACCTTTATGTTTCGAAAGGAATTTAAGTAAAATAAAATTAAATTTGAGAGGAGAAATGATTCGATAGAAGGTATTTCTATAAGGTAAAATACAGACGATTTGATAGATTCGCGTAACTGTCAACTGAATTTTTCTGGTGTAGATAATACCAAGTCGGTTGCATCGAATTATTGTTATTTCATTACTTTTCAAGGAATTTTGTTATTACATCACACAAAACCTCAAAAAACCGGGACAGTATTTAATTTTTTTGGAGCGTCCTCTTTAGTGTGTGTGCTAAGTTATTAAATTTGTTAGCGCACTTCTTTAATTTCTTACTGGAGATCTTGTTTTAGTGCACTACTTGTTAACATACAAAAAAAAGTCTTAATTTTGGTTCTACACCCTCACCTATCCTATAACCTTTTTTTATGATAATTTAAAATTTAACTTCAAATTTATTACCCACCCAATCTATTATATTTTTAAATATAAAATGTAAAATATTATTTTTCCAGACTCCCTTGGGATATCCTAAAAATGTTGACATTTGTTTATGTTTTCTTTACATTATCAATTTTAAATAAGTTGTTATTTTAAGTTTTTTTATACACTCTTTTAAATTAAAGAATATTTTATATTTTTTTTTATATTTTATGTATTCAAAACTTATCCAACATATCAATATTATTAAGATGTAACCAAAATTTAAAACTTAAACTATCCAACTGTGGAGAAAGTAATTGATTTGTTATTTGCGATCTACTGTTTGGAATAAAGTTTTATTTAACTTGCTTTTTGCCTGTGGTTATTTTATATAATTCATATTCATAATACATCTGAAATTTACCAAATCCTTTGTCTATATTTCTTAAACATGGTGGATACCCTTACTCCATTAGTCACATTGGATTAAATTTCAGTTTTATGAACCACTATTTTTATTAAGCAACTAAGTACTTGATCTAAGCTATTGTAGAATATTGCAAAACACACACCTCTTCATTATAAGCGATTTATAGAACTTGTCGAAGAATTACTATAGTTATTCATCTTCAGCGGTCTAATTTGACACACGTAAGCTGCTTAACTTAAATTTTTATTACCCTTATGTGTTATAGTCCTTTTCCACTTCTTTAAGGAGTATAGGGCATTCACCACGTCTATTTAGACTAGGTTTCAGTTTCTTTAATCGTTTTAATAAGATTATGAATACACATCCGTAGTTTATTTTGTACATCTATTATACTACACAAGAGGATTATTTATATATTTATATTGAATCTTATCTTATACTAAGATATATTTATACAATATTGTTATATAAGTTATCATCTGTACGAGATTTGAACTGAAGAGTTTCCAGATGAAAGGCCGTGTCTTTACCACAACGATTTTGGTCAAATAACGATTATCTTAGCCCTCATGCTTAAGCGATTTTCAATTGCATCAAGACTTGAGTTAACTAAATGTTAAGCCAACTCATATAATCAGCAGATTTAAAGTTTAGCAAATCTGATTTAAGTTATAAGTGAGAACGCGATAAAAGTCGAATTTTCAGCTGTTTTTATTGTGGAATTATTTACATCATTTTATGATATATTGAGTTACGGTATTTCAATCTCAATTACTAATTTCTACTTCGACTTGACTCTTTCTATTGAAAGAATAACATATTTAAGCACTAGCTACCTTACTAACAATCTACATATTGCTATTCTGAACCCATTAATTTAAACAACTAAGCATACCAAATATTCATACCTTTCATTTTATTATAATAATAAAAGTGTCAAATGCATTTTAACTAATACAAAGAAAGGAATCCTTTGACAAAAACCCTAAAAAAAATAAAATAATTTAATTTATTTATTTAATATCTTTTATAAAAAGGTATCAAAAATCGAAAAGTTGAAGATATTTTACAAGTAGCTTGGCATAACAATAAAAAAAAGTTTTTGATTCATGATTTTAAGTTTTTTTTTAAGAAATACCAAAAAAACTGCAGATAATCTGTCGACATTTTTGTTGTTATTTTTTTTGTTTTTCATCTGTCCATTTTATTTTATTTTCAATTTTCAAAAAAATTTCTGAATATTGTGAATATTGTATTATACATTTCTACGTACCCTTAAAAAAAAAGAGTTACTTACATTACATTAAGATATGGACATATGACGAAAAATTTATGAAAAATAGTAACAGTGACGTATCGCTTTTCAAGAATTTGACAACTTAGTGCTTTTTTACAAGGTAATGGAAAGTTTTAAAAACCACGCAATTGAACCTTGTGGTATTACTTTGGGTAGTGTGCAACTTAAACATAACAAAACCACACCATTTTTTAACGAAATTTAAAGGAGGGACCTGTGGTACAAATGTACAGCTGGCTCACGAGAATAGCAATTTTGAAGAATTTCAATTCCGGAAATTTAGAGTTGTCGGATTATTTTAAATGAGGATAAATGAATAAATATGTAATGAAGTCTTTGAAGATATTTAATATGAGGTTTATCAAAAAATACTATAATAACTAATTTGAGGTTGGTCCATTCAGAAAGTTTTTCTTAAAGGTCAAACTTCTTCCTCATTTTTTTTCTGTACTATTCAACGAATCATGTTTTAAAAACAAATACAAATTGAACAAATACAATTCACCCACGCAAACAGTTGGAGAGTGACTATACAACTTCCTTAGTGATCATCTGTGTCCTCGTAATATTGATTTTAACTAACCATGGAATTGTAATATAGTTTTGCACTTTCATTGACGCTCTCCCATTGACGCTCTCCCAGTGACCATAAAACTTATATGAAAACCAATTTGTTTAAAAGTTTTTCTGGAAAATAACTTGTAAAAATATTTTCGCTCACTATCTGTGTGCCCACCACAGAAGTCATTTGGAAAAATGTTTCTTGTTAACTGCCTATGTTTCCGCGACCTATGTCAAATTTTAAGACCTTGAATATTTTTTGAACCTTTGAAGAAAATGAGCAATAGTGTTAAATTTCAAATTTCCGAAGGTACACAGGTTTTGTTTTAACGTATATAATTAGATGCGTCTTTTAACTATTCCTAAACTGCGTTCACTTGAATAAATCAAATTTGCATGAAGATTTCTAGTAAGGAAACTCGGTAGGCAAAGGTACTATACTAGGTTACATTATCAGGTGGATACTAGGTTACATTATCAGGTGAAGTCAGGAGTTTCTTGATCATGCTATTAAATATGTTTTATTAGGTATCACGTACTATTCTCCAGTAACGGGATCTCAAAAGATTTAAGAAAAACCTCCATCTATATCGTGACTAAGGAAGCATTGAAAAGCACCTCTCTCTTTTCCCTTCATTCAGTTTCACCAAAGACATTTCAGTGGATATAAGAATACCATCAAACGTGTCTAAGTATTTTGTACTAGGACTTCGATTTTCTCGTTTTCTCTGTCGAATTACTCTTTACCTTGACCCAGAAAGCCTTCATACTCCTTTACTTTTTTCACTATGGCACTGATATATGTTATGCAGTACCTATTATTTCGTCAAAGAAAAAAAATACTAAAATTGATGAAAAAAAAATTACCAGAGGACCTAATCAAAAAATAAAAAAAAAGTTATAACATATAGAAAAATCCAAATTTCAGGTTCACATCACGTATTTTATTACCTTGATATGAAATTGACTTTTTATTTCTCTATTTTTAAAACTTTCAATTCGTCCCAACAACAAAAACAAAAAACGTATAACAGATTTTGGTATCCCTTTACATTGGTATCAGGTCTCTTCTGAGTAAGAATAGGACAACAAAAAAAAAAAATTGATTCCATTTAACTTCTTCCAAGTGAAGTGATATGAAGGTTCCTAAGGAATAGTGAGTAAAATTGTTATTCGGTTTTTTTTTTTTTTAATAGAACAACAGAACGTTTTCATATGGAAATGGTAAGTACATGAGAATGGAATGTTCTAAAGAATGTCAGTCATAGGACAATAACTTTTAAAACGTTTTTTTTTATGAATTTTTTATTATGTTACTTTTCAATTGCAATTTATTTTATTTTATTTTATACGTTTGGTTTTAGTTTTTCTAGAAATCTAAATATAATATGATAAACTTTGGTGTTTAAAATACAAGTATTATGGATAATACTTTGATTGAATTAAAAAATGGTTTTAAAACCTGACCTGTTTTAACAAAACTCTTTTATATTTGAACAATTCAGAATGGAATAGACCAGGACAATGCACTTTTAATGCACATACGATAGTAAAAAAAGAAGTGAGGATTAAATTTTAAATTAAAGATTTTAAATATATTATTTAAATTAAGTTAAAGATACTTTTTAAAATAATAATTTAGAAAATTATATGATATTTTAATAGTCTTTATTTTCATGTCTTCTTATTATGTGCTTCTAGGAATCGTGGGTCATTCACCTTTTCAACTTTTTTTTTTTTTTTGCCAAAGCCGCGTATTTTTCAATCAACTTTTATACAATGTGCCATGGCTTTTGTAACAACGACCTTTTAGTTATACCTGAACTGATTCTTAGGTTGCCTGCTTATTTATCTTTCTCTTAGGCTGCGTATTTTAAGTGTTCCAGGTAATCGTATTTTCTAGCCGTTTCATGCACCTGGCCTATCTTTTTATTTTTTAACAGAGGAAATTAAAAAGTTTCTTAATGACCCCCATTGAAACAGTCTCAAAACGACGCCGTTCTTGAACAAATATAAGACAGAACTTATAACACCAATGCAGAGTTTAATTTTGAGGTCAAAAATCTGAAAATATTTTGGGGAATGGACTTTAGGAAACTTTATATTATTGGTTGGTAAGGAAAGGTTTAATTTGAAAATGGTATTTAAGAGAAAGTTGTTACTGTTCTTCCTAAAATTTAGTTTATTTATAAACATAGACAATAAAAAGTTTGACGAATACGCTTGTTGAAATAATGGTTCCATAAGCTCGACGACAAACGAATTTCCCTAAGCTCATTTACACAATCTGACCAGTTTAACATTTTCTATATTGTTTTCCTCTATTTTTGTGCATTAACAGGATCTCCCCCAAAACACAAACACAATCTAGAATTAACTAGTAGGAATTTACTTTGAATTTAAAATGACTCTGGACAATCTTAGATATTCAGAGTCATAGCTTAGAATACCAAGCTGATCATGTAGAGTCATTTAATTATAAAGATCATTAAAACTATTGTATCTACGATGATCGCTTCTGGATTTATATAACCTCTAAAACAATTTTAACGATCGTTTGAATATTTTGGTGAAAAATATATTATTGAATTAATTTTTGAAAAGTTTACTTGTAATTTTATAAACCAGTCTCTTAAACTTTTATAAAAACTTTGTCATATATTAATTATTTCTGATTTTATTAATTATGTAATGAAATTTATTTAAACTTTGTCTAGAGTATTGATTCCTTAATTAGTTTTGTTAAATTTTCCGATCCACTTCTCTAATAGCAAATTATTACTCCATTTAATGAACGAATATTATTTTTTCATATTTGTTTTATTTGAAAAATAAACATTTATTAAAGCAATTATTTTATGTGAAGTCAATATAACTTTTTCCACATGATTTATTTGAAAAAAAAAAACGATTTTTTTTAATTAATATTTAAAATTAGTTTATTTTTTGTTTTTTTTTTATTAATCAAACAATTCATGAATTTTAATAATAATTTTTATTTTATTTTGAAATTATTAATCTAATAATTAACAATTTATTGAAATTGAATTAACCCTCCAATCCAACATAATATATAATCCAACATTCCATCCAGATATTCAATTCAATTCATATTAAGCCCCAATAACATTTTAATACAACAAGAATATGAATATTTTTAAAAAATTGTTTTAAAACTTGAATAATTTAATCTGAATTTGTATTTGAATCTATGGTAACCCATCATTACTAAAGAAAAAATAAAAAAAATGTAAAATTAAAAATTCTTAATTCCCAAATCATTGATAGGGATTTTTTTATTTAATTGTATATTTTTTATAAAGTTTTTCTGCCTGGTTTGATTTTGTTCATCCCATTAATGATTGCACTCCATTTGTATATAAAATAATAAAATTTAAATATTAACATAAGGCTGTGTTATGCCTTACCATCGATTCTATTTTACAACTCCATTAATACTTCCCTGGTAGCTAAACTGAAGAGTAGATAGAGGATTAGGGATTTAATTTTAAAATTCTAGCCTTCAGAGTCGTATCCAAGCAAGTTTTATTATAAATTTTTAGAAGTGTTTTATTGAGTTTAGTCAACTCATCAGCTTGGACTAACTCTCGATTTAGAATTGATTTTTGTAGGGAATTTTAATAGATATATTCTGTGAGTTATAAGAATGGATCAAAAAAAATTTTTTTTTTGTTTTTAAATGTAAATAAAATATTGTAATCGACTAATAAAATCCCACTTAATTCAGAATCTGTCAATTACACAAATGTACATATATGCCGATATAAATATTCTGAAAAAAATAGCCTGATTGGCCTCATTTTGAATCCAACTCTAAAATCCCTCCAAAAATTATAAAATTCAAAAAATATTTCAATTTCTGCATAAATTTGGGACATATTATCAACTATCGAACTACATATCAGACTTAACATAAGACAGTTGTTGCCCTTTACATATCCTACTTTAATTTCATTGTAATAGGGCAAGATTAATTTAAAGTGGTTACTAGGTAACAACAAAATAACTGTACAATTTAAATTATATAGTGTTATGACTAAATTTTTTTGAAACACAATATGGCTTTGTGATTCATTCGAGCGTGTCTTAAATATTGAAAAATTTCGTGATTAAATGAATATTAAATATCATAAATGATAATGCAATATTTTCAAATGGTGATCGAATCTGCCCCCTTGGTATTAACGCTAAGTACTTAGCCACTACACCACAAAGGCCCCTTAATAAGAGGAACGTTCCTTAAATAAAGCTTACGATATGTGTGGGAATTGAACCTGAATCCTCAAGTTCGATCCGCTAGTTATTTAATCACTACGCCACCAAGGCCTTATATTTATTTTAAATATTGCATACTTTTAGGTAGAATTCTGTAGTGAAAATTGTCTTCCATTGCAAACTTATGTTTAAATTTTTTAAATAATTGATATTGTTTTATAAAAAATAAATTTTTTTCTGGATAACAATTGATTATTTTCACATACATATGATAAATCATGCAAACAATTTTTTATTATATTTTAACTGTTGTTCCCTATTGAATTTTCATCGCAGTCATTAATAGGGAAATGATTTCAGGGGAAACCCCCAATAGCAATGTAATAAGAATTTAAATATCTGTTTTTTTTTATTAAAGAAAAAAAATCGAGTTTCAGATCAGGCTGGGAAAAAAATTTTTTTTTTTATACCTACACACATATTCAAATAAATATATAATATGTTAATAAATATATAATACATACGTAATACTGCAATATTATATTATAAAAAATGTTTTGGGGCAATTTTTATTCATGATTGATTCCAATAGTTGAATTTCGTATTAATTTATTTTTTTAATTTTTTTTTTATTATTATTTTCCAATTATAATTTAATTCATTGACCTAAATATATGAATATACCATATTATATACATTTTTATAATTGTAGTTGTAGGTGTACCAATTATATTGGTTATTACTGTTGGTTATTACAAATGTAGGTTTTATTAATATAGTTTTTCATTACTATTAAAATTTAATAAAATTCCCTAAAGCTAAAATAAAATTATTTGTGGGAAGTATTTACAATATTACCATTTGCAATTGTAAAATATTATTAAAATTTTTAATAGTCGCAATATTTATTATATTGTAAAGTATATTATGCATTAAAATTTTTATAAAATTTTGGAAACAGGTTCGCCGTACAATAATTGTAATTTTAATATTTTCAATGTGAATTAAAACATTTATACTTTGACATTTAAAATCTATGAGGATTGTGTCTTTGCTAAAGTATAACCTAATAAAAGAAATTAAGAAAATATAAAAATATAAAAATCTTGATTATTCAACTGGCGATTAGTATCTCGGACTTTCAATAGAAGTGTCTCGGATTTTAATCCCGGCCAGATCATAGGTAATTAAAAAATATAACTTATAATTGATATCACAATAGTTTATTATCATAATATAAAATAAACACCTGCTACACCTTAAAAGGAAAGGCTGATTCATTCGCTTATTACATTGTATGTGGTAGGGGATTGTGTATAAATAATAAATAAATAAATGATTATTGAATTGAATTAATATTTTCCTTGTCTTTTAAGTTTGAAGTTTTTGACAGCATGCACAAAATAGTTAATTATCTGTAAAATTCTTACGTAATATTTTTAGTAGCAATCTTTCAAAAAAACTAGTTGATTACTTTTAATCATATCCAGATTGTCTTCAAAATTTATTGTAAGGAATTCAAATAAAATAATTGAAGTTGTTATTTAATTCATTAGAACACTTTTAATTTGACTTATAATTTAATTTAATTTAATCAACACTCATGCAACCAGAGCATTATTTTACCCTACACCTATAAAAGGTATAAAGTATATATTTTTTTTTAGTGTCCCTTCCGGAGTCTGTTTAGCCATGTCCGTCGTTCTGTCCGCCTCTCCATCCATATATATCTGACCATTGATCAAATATATAGTGTAGACTACAAAACTAAGGCGGGGAATGTAAGTAAACGAGATCGGATTATGGATTTGAATTCTGGAAGTTTCCATTCAAACCAAGGATAAACGAGATTAACTTAGAGACTAGTAAAGATAGATGTTTCTTCTGTTTCTTTTATGTTTACGGACATAAAAGTTTAAAATAAATTGGATTAATAGTGAATTTCGAAATGAATCAAATTGATATTTTGGGATCCCAAGATGCAATAAACAGTTCTTCGAAAAAATGTTTCCTTTAAGATTCTGGAATTTGAAAGAAATAAAATTAGTAGTTCGGATAGCTGCCACACGCCTTCCTTGACTTAAACTAGTATATTTTCGGAATAATTAAAGATGGACACTTGAAATTTTTAGAAGGTAATTCTATCCTGTATAGGTACTACATGTTCCTGAAATCTCAGATGAATTTAAGTGGAAGTTCGTGTAAATGTCAATTGAATTTTTATAGTGTAGGCTATTACTAAATATATTTCAACTATTAAGTTGCTGAACGTACACTAATAGATTGATTTCATTGCCAGATTTTGTATTAATAGGCATATTAAAGTTGAATACGTTTTCGAAAAAAAAAAACAAAAACTAGTTTTTCAATACGACTAATTATTACTTTTCTATAAAATTCGAAAATAAGGATTAACTGTTATAATACTGAAGTTTAAATATTACAGTTTATAAAGTCATAAGTCCCTGGGAATTTTTGTCTTATACATCAGAGTTATAATTACCCGCAGAACTTTGACTTATTTTTTGGAATCATAAATCCCCGTGAAACTTACAGCTTCAGCACATTTGCCATACCTAGCTTTTATAATAGATATACCTTCTTTGACCCAAAAAAATCTTGTCAAAAATGTATTTTTTTTTCAAAGCAAAATCTGTTTGACCGAATAATTTTTCATTATGCCGCTGCAGTTCAAATCATATTTGACAAATAAGCTGCAATTTAGTAGAAAACTAAACTAGTCTTTCGAATTTAATTTGTTTTTAATATTTATTTTTTCTAAGAGCTTTTGAAATTCATATAAGCACATTAAGAAATAATAAACCCAAAAATAATTAAAATGCAAATCTTCAAAAAATCTTATTAAATTTTATTATTTTTCTTCTATTGTTAACCAATTTCAGAAACCTTTGAATTATTAAAATTCTTAATGAATTGAGTGCAGTTCGAAAAATCTTAAAAAAAAAAAATTGTTAAGAATATAGAAGAATCTTAGGTAGAAGAGAATTCCAAACCTCATTATTTTTCTTAGAACTATAAGTGAAATAAAAAATCTTTAAAAGATATTCACTTTATTATAATTAATTTTTTCTCCAATTCACAATTGATTGATTTCTTTTATGTGCACTTATTTACAATAGAAGTTTTAGAAGGTTCAATCAATTGAAAATTTTAATTGAAATTTTAAGAGAATATGTGGTTTTTGTTTTTTATTCTATGAGTTTTTATTTTTTAACTGAAAAGTTCATTTTCGATTGTAAACAATGTTCTCAGGTCAAAAATTTAATATTCCAAGAATATTCATAAAGTACTTTGTTAATTGAAAAATCTGTTCATAAACAACTCAATTCTCAATTTTTATTAAGATTAAACTTAGTTTTTTATTAAAGTTTTTCTTCTGAACATAACTTCAATATTTATGTGAGGGAAATTCGTAAATCAACTTGAGTGGGTGAGTTTATTATTTTCGATAAAAAGTATTTTGGGTGCGGGTAACAATCCTACATGCCAAAATCATCCTTGAACAAAATATTACTTTATTAAGAGCTGGATACTTCACATCTTGGAAAGTTAATATCTTTTATCGATTTGATTCAACTATCATTCGCCATTGGGTTCAAATTAATGACTTAATCAAAGAGACACCATGATTTCAAATCTAAACTTTAAAATCATTTTTAAAGCTAAGCAAAATATTAAATTACCAAATTAATTTGACATAAATATTAGTTATTTTATATTTATAAGGTTGAATATATAAAGGTTCTTAGTTTTTAATACATAATTTATCTATTTATTTAATCCGATTTGTTTCTTTTTTAACAATATATAATCGAAAAATTTATTTTCCTTTTGAATTATAAATTTGATTGTTTTTTATATTTTCTGTGCAATATAAATCTTCATAAATTAAATCTTTTATATTTTTTTATGGAATCGGGATATCACACAACGATTTAGAAATTCCTTTTTTATTATTTCTGTAATCGTAATTCTAAATACAATTCAATTTTTAGTATTTCTAATAATATTATTATCGATTTTTTTTTGTTTTTATTATTATTTTTGCACGTTAATCTTAATTTCTAATGTCAACAATTCCAGCTAAATATTATATTACATAAAGCATAAAATATATATAAATACAAAAGATGTAAATATACAGATTTCAGATAAAACGAGGCAGAGTGTAGTAGAGTAGACTGTGTCAACTCTAGGATACCCGTATAACCGTAACATATAAATTATATCATCCGGTTAATTACTTTTGGCAAAATTTCAAACATACAGCTTTATTAAGTCTAGTGGAATACTAATATAAAGAAGGAGTTCTATGGCAGCTACTCGAATCCTATGCATTAGACCAACAAAATTTTGCTGTAACTTTGGCCATTACACTAAACTATTTTTGGCAAAATTTCAGACACCCAGCTTCATTAGGTGTAGTGTAATGCTCATAAAAAAGAAGGAGTTGTATGGCAGCTACTCGAACTCTCTGCAGTAGACCAACCAAATTTTGCTGTAACTTTGGCCATTACACTAAATTGTTTTTGGCAAAATTTCAAACACCCAGCTTCATTAGGTGGAGAGTAATGCTCATATAAAATAAGAAGTTGTATGGCAGCTACTCGAACCCACTGCAGTAGACCAACCAAATTTTGCAGAAACTTTGGCCATAAAACTAAACTACTTTTGGCAAAATTTCAGACACGCAGCTATAATAGGTACAGAGTAATACTCATATAAAAAAAGAAGTTGTATGGCAGCTACCCGAACCCATGGACCAAAATGGCTGGATTTAAATAGCGATGACGGCTATTGCAAAAAAAACGAATTTGCGAAAATTTCAAGATCCTAGCTTCTTTAATTTTTGAGTTATCGTGCAGACGGGCAGACAGACGGACGGACGGATGGACATACATAGCTAAATCGATTTATTTTTCGATTCTGATCCGATCCATACACTTGAGTCTCTATCTACTCCCCCCCCCCTCCTTCTCTGCGTCACAAACGTTATGGCAAATTTATTATACCCTTTGACTATATAGTCATACGAGTATAAATATACTATACAACCACCCACGAAAAACAATTTATACATACATAGACAAGGTGCGGCTAAGTGAAAGAAATTCGAAAGAAGTAATATTGAAATAATATTTATTTCGATTTAGAACTGTGTTAGAACCGTTTCACTATTTCGTTTCTTTAGTTTAATTAAATAGGGTGTCAGATCCTCTAAGTTTGCAGCGTGTTTGATAGAGAAGGTCAAATTGAACAAACAAATGTATTTCTAACAGTTTGCGAGATATTTGCCTTCAAAGTAATTTCGTTAAATTTTTAAAGAAGAAGTAATAACATCTTCGCGCTGTAAAGCATAGAAGTTTCGTTTGACTGTAATTAGTTAACTGAAGATATGGGCTTTCATTATAATATCCCAGCTTTTACTATCTGCTTTGAAGAGTTACAAAGTCTTATATCCCGAAAATAGTTATATTTTTCACGGTTTTTTGTAAATAACAGTAAATTTTGCATAAAAATCCGTTATTAATGTATCTACTTTGCAGATTCAGTTTAGGTCCTTACATATTTGTCATATATCTTATCAGCTAAACAAATATTACTGAAATCCCAATTTTGGATACGAAACCCGGCTATTCCTAAAAAGGGAAAATCCTCATTTTGCAACTTTCAACAAAATTCGTCCAAGTTCAGATCACGAATATACAAAAATATAAATACAATCCTGATCTTGTAACCAACTATAAGATCCCGCACATTTTTAGAAGCTCTAATCCCTATTTTTAGAAACTCTTTCATTATATTCTAACATATTATGTATGTTATAATATGCGTGTAGATTATAATTCAAGAATTTTTAGAGTTAGAATCAAAATCTGTTTACGCTTGTTTTCCAGAATATAACTTTATCTTTTAATGTAAAGCTACGATTTTAATTATAATTGGGAGAGATTTAAGAGTCGATACTAACAGCAAATTGTCTGGCCCCCCTTCCATTTATTTTATTTTTTGGAAGTGTTTTATGTGAATAATAAGATAAAATGGCCAATTCGACTATATTTGATTTATTCATTTTTTTTTTTTGGAAACAGAGTTTATTCGTCCTTATTTTACTCCATTCAATATACACCTTATATAATATTATTTATTGTATATAATATTATATGATTATTTTTTTGTAATAATGGTTAGTACAATTCATTTCATCGGAAAAATATTCAGAATCCAGAAAATTGTAATGAATCAAATGGGACCTTACTCCTTTTTATTTCTTGATTTTTTTTTCAACATTTATTCTCTTTTTTCCCCTTATTTTTTGCATTTTTATTGTTTTTATTTTAATTTCATAAATGAAAATCATTGGCTCTTTAAAATGAGAGCGACAAGACAATTTTAAAACAAAAGAAAATTTAAAGAGACAAAAAAATTTAAATAAAAATCAGGATATTTAAAATATTCAGAATAATAAAAATATATTTCTTTCAATATTAAAATATTATACAATTTATTTGTATTTGTGTATGCATTTTATTGTGAACTTCACAAATTCATTTGAAGAAATTTATTTAAAATAAAAGGAAAAATATTATTTTTATTGTCTTAAAAAAAATTATTAAATTGTAAGATGTAATTAGGGTTACCGTATTATATTAATAATAATAATTTCATAGATTATTTCTAGGTTAATAATTTTTCTGCAAAATAAAAGTTGCTTGAATTCCACGGTACCTTATTTCTTATTTTTATTTTCTAATAATCGTTCTGATAAATTATTCTTCTGCCTTCTAAATCCCCTACAACAAAAGAAGTTAAGTAATTGACCCCAAAAAAAAAATCCTAATATTTTATGAAATGAATTGAATTGAAATTTAATCTAAAAGCGATACCCAATCTTATAAGTTTCGGGGATTCTACGGTTTAACTAGTATCCGCGTAGGACCAAATGACTATATATAAAAGATAGCCGGTGTTGCCAGCTTTCAAAAAATATATAGCTTTAGTGGCGCATATTATCCTTTAAGGACGAAAAAGACATTTAAAAGTATCCTTGTTATTTTAGTCTATTTTACAAAAACCGTTATAACTAGCGATCTGTTTAATATATTTATATTCAATCAAAGCTATTAATTAAGATGACGGTCTGGGAAATATTTTACCGTTTATTTGATGACGATAGGTGCTGCCGTTTTGGAGATATTGCAATTTTAAGTGGAATTTTAAAACAAAAAAAAAAAAAATTTTGAACTTTCAAAAAAACCATTATAACTATGAAATTTTCAAAAACACCCTGTAATTTTTATTATACTGTTAGAGAGGTCTTTTGACACTCTTTCCAACGGTATATAATAAGTATGGTATATGTTGATATATAGCCCCACCAGACAACATGAATGAAAAACTGACACAACAATTTTATTAAAAAATACATTTTCATACTTTATTTCTCATAAATTTATTTTGCCTTTTTGTTGGGATGGTGTCATAATTCCAAAAAAAAAATTCCAAAGAAAGAAAAAAAAATAATTCCAAAAAAAAAAATTCCAAAAAAAAAATTCCAAAAATCAAAATTTAATGACAAACTATGTTTTAAAAACAGTAATTTTTTACATGCATATTTAAACAAATAAAAATTTAAAAATAGTGGGGGCTGCCGCCCCCAAACCCCCGCTAAACAAATTATTGAAACCCTGATTTTGAATCCAACTCTAAAATCCCTCCTAATTCAGAATCTCACGTATACAAATATATAAATATTCTGGAAAAAGCGTATAATCCTGTAATTGTAGCCAACTATAAAATCTCTCCTAATTATTTTTTACATGCATATTTAAACAAATAAAAATTTTAAAATAGTGGGGGCTGCCGCCCCCAAACCCCCGCTAAACAAATTATTGAAACCCTGATTTTGATACCAACTCTAAAATCCCTCCTAATTCAAAATTTCACGTATACAAATATATAAATATTCTGGAAAAAGCGTATAATCCTGTAATTGTAGCCAACTATAAAATCTCTTCTAATTATTTTTTACATGCATATTTAAACAAATAAAAATTTAAAAATAGTGGGGGCTGCCGCCCCCAAACCCCCGCTAAACAAATTATTGAAACCCTGATTTTGAATCCAACTCTAAAATCTCTCCTAATTCAGAATTTCACGTATACAAATATAAAAATATTCTGGAAAAAGCGTATAATCCTGTAATTGTAGCCAACTATAAAATCTCTCCTAATTATTTTTTACATGCATATTTAAACAAATAAAAATTTAAAAATAGTGGGGGCTGCCCCCCCCAAACCCCCGCTAAACAAATTATTGAAATCCTGATTTTGAATCCAACTCTAAAATCCCTCCTAATTCAGACTCTCACGTATACAAATATATAAATATTCTGGAAAAAGCGTATAATCCTGATTTTGTAACAAACTCTAAAATTCTTGCTCGCTAAAGCTATGGAAATATTTTTTGGATTTTTTTTTGGAATTTATTTTTTGGAATTTTTTTTTTTTGGAATTATTTTTTTTCTTTCTTTGGAAGTTTGTAAATTTGGAATTTTTTTTTTGGAATTATGACACCATCCCAACAAAAAGGCAAAATAAATTTATGAGAAATAAAGTATGAAAATGTATTTTTTAATAAAATTGTTGTGTCAGTTTTTCATTCATGTTCTCTGGTGGGGCTATTTATCAACATATACCATACTTATTATATACCGTTGGAAAGAGTGTCAAAAGACCTTTCTAACAGTATAATAAAAAATACAGGGTGTTTTTGAAAATTTCATAGTTATAGTGGTTTTTTTGAAAGTTCAAAATTTTTTTTTTTTTTGTTTTAAATTTGCACTTGAAATTGCAATATCTCCCAAACGGCAGCACCTATCGTCATCAAATAAACGGTAAAATATTCTCCAGACTGTCATCTTAATTAATAGCCTTGATTGAATATATATATATTGAACAGATTGCTAGTTATAACGGTTTTTTTAAAATAGACTAAAATAACAAGGATACTTTTAAATGTCCTTTTCGTCCTTAAAGGATAATATGCGCCATTAAAACTATATATTTTTTGAAAGCTGGCAACACCAGCTATCTTTTGTATATAGTCATTTGGTCCTACTCGGATACTAGTTAAACCGTAGAATAGCCTAAGTTTCTAAACTTATTTAGGATTTAAATTATTCTAAACCTAAAAACTCTTCTAAAATTCATTTAAAGTGATGGTAAATGACAAAATTGATATTATTGAACTAAAGAACAAAACAACCCATTTGAATTTTCATTTAACTTGAAGAAAAAATTGAGATGAAGAAATTCAACTATCCCATCCCTATCTTATACCATGGAGTTGAAAAAGATAGATTGCAATTTTAAAATTAAAAAAAAATATTATAAAAATAAACAAAAAGTTTTATCAAAATATTTTATAATGCTGTAATATGATGGTAACTCTTACATAATATGGTTATAAACACACCAATACATAAATAAATATAATTGAGTATAAAGAATAAGATTATACAGATTTTTAGGCGTGTGGCGAGCCTATGACATATAAAAGCTATAAAACGTGATATAAAATTAAAATAAAAATTCAATATAGTTAAATTCTGAACACATCCTAATTTTTTTTTTTTTAATTTTTTTTACAAAAAAAAACAATAAAACGAAAAAAAATAAAATATATAAGAAATAAAAATAGGGTGAATCGAATCGAGAATGGAACAATGTAAAAAAAAAAAAAATAAAAAAACACCTATTAAGGAAATAATAATAAAAAAACTTTCAAGAAACAAAATTATTTCATTTTCCCACATTTTATTACAAAAAAAAAAAAATTTAAATGGAATTGTACGATTAAGCGTATGAATGAGTGAATAATGAAATAAATGAAATAAAAGTGTGTAAAAAAAAATAAAATATAATTTTTATTCATTCAATTTAAAAAAAAAAAAAAAAATTGATAACATCCTATCATAAATTTATATTCAATTTTATTTGTCTTCCTGTTCATGTGATAAAATTTTTTGGTTATTTTTTTAGGACAGGAAACGACGGTACATTTCAATCAAAAACAATTCAAATTAAAAAGCATATTAAATCAAAATTATTTTCAAATTTTCTTCAATTATTTGTTCATGATATCATTGATGTTTGTGTGGGTGTGTGTGCGTGTTTTTTATTATGGGCTAAAATTACAAATCGATTGTGTTTTTATAAGAAACACTTTATTACATTTAACTTCGCAAAAGGAGCTGTTATGTATAAATGTTTTATAATTACACATGGCAGCTCTATTTTTAGCACATTTTCAAAAAACTTTGTAAAAATGTGCCTACATAGTTTCACTCTGTCCGACCGTCCGTCTGTCCGTATGTTTTCAAAAACTTTTACGTCGTTTGAAATAGAGAAAAGTAAATTTTAACCACGGGAAGGTAACGCAAAAAAAATAATTTCATAGAAGAACTTTTTTCTATAGCCATTCCCGTTACGGAGATACATCCACTCAAAGTTGGAAAAAGCCCTATTAAATTGCTTTAAGAGTTTTTTTAGGTGTATTTTCAATCTGAAAAAGGTAAAAAAGAGCTGGTTTTATAGGCTTCACAAAAATAGAAGGCTTAAATTTATAAAGTTGCCATACGGATAAATTTTACCATTATTCAAAACTCAAGTTTTGCAAAATTTTTGACCACACATATCTTCTAAACGGTTCAAGCTAGAGTTTTGAAATTTTGGGAGAAGTTGGTTAGCAAAAAAATTTTTTTAAGCATAAGGGCTCGAAAATTGAAATTTTGCTATTTTTAAACATCTGTTACTTGAATATTCAAGTTTTTTTTTACAAATATACAAAATTTGAAGCTTTTGCATTATATTTCAACATATGTTAAAGGTTTTTTTTTTAATTTGAAAGGATTTCTTTAAATTGAAGAAATCGTCTCTTAGTTTTAACCATTTAGATAATGAAATTCTAGGTAAAACTCCAAATTTTGGAGGAGTTCACAATTGATTTCCTAGAACCTAAAAAAATGGAAAGTTTGGGACAGGAGGGAGTGGGCAGAACCATCATAAGTTTGCTAAAGAAAAATTTGAGAACCTTCCCCGTTGAAGGGCTACTAGGTCTTAAAAATTAAAACTTTTATGCTTTTATAAAACAGTAACTTATTCACCAGTGTATGTTTTTCCAAAATTAAACGTTAATATTGAAGCTCCAACATTATATTTTGCACTTGTTAACAGGTTTTCTTGTGTGCATTGGGATTATACTCTATATATTGATTTTACTATTAGTCATAATTAATAAATTGATGAAATAATTAAATTATAATATTATCATCCCTTGGTTTTGGTTATGAACAACCCTTGGTTTTTTTCATCGCTTGTTTGATAAACTGTTGACACTTCAATATCATTTTATTCCTGAACACCTATTATTAAGTTTGGCTGTGTTTAAAGATGTCTAGTGAAAAAAAGGTTAAAGTATGGAGTAGGAGCAGGAAAAAATATTACCGGTTCCCAAAATTCAGGGAAAGAACGTTATTTTTTATTCAAATTCCTCCTTTTCTTCCCTCTTCGCATCAAGGTTTTTAAAAGTGGTTTTTTGTTTGCTCCGGAGAGAACATAATATTAAATAAAGATTATTTTAATATCATTTCGTTCCAGGCATCTGCTTTTAATATAAAAAGAAACATATTTTTTAGAGTTATGGATATCATTATGAAAGTGAATTTTTTAATTAGTTATTGACACTCAAACGAATATTTTATAAATTATACAGGGACGAATAAAGCAGTTACCTTGGAAACCGCTAAAAATAGACTACATCTTCCAGAACAAATGTTTTATTCGTTATGAAATTTTCAATCACCTCTGCTCTTCTTGACCTTTGAATTTGAGGCACCTTGGATATATTGAGTAGAGTACTAGTTATTTCGGTATTTCGTAGTTATTTGAGTATTTAATTCGGTCTTTGATAAATTCGATAGTTATTTTGATCAAGTAAGTATTTATACATATATGACATCGGGTATATTAAAATTGCTCCTCCTTTTGTAACGCATCGATCTAGACGAGCTAGATATAGTGTTAAGGGTACGTATCGGCTCAGCATCGAAAAATAAGTCGATCTAGCTATGTGTGTCTGTCCGTCCGTCCCCTATATGTCACCACGATTACTCAAAAACTAAAGGAGCGTTTTGAAATTTTCAGAAAATATTTTTAAAACAGTTTCTAGGTTCCCTATTTTTTATATACTTTTAAATGAACTTGCCTGTGTCTATGGCTTTATCTTTCATTCTGTCAGTTAGTGATACATTTATATTAGAAATCTGACCACAAATTCGGTCCGCCTTCAAAGATAAAATTTTTTTTTTTTTTTTTTTAAACCCAACAGAAATAATAAAAAAAATTACAAATAAAATTAATTTATTTGGATAGTTTCTTTAAAAATTTGTAACTTTAAGAACTAAAATACTTCACTTTGATAATATAAAAACATAGACCAATTAATTTTATAGACGATCAGTTTCATATAAAAAAATTTTTGGGTTTTTTTTAAGTTCGTCCATAAATTTTTGGTTTATTAATTTAAAATTTATACAAGTAGGTACTAAAATAAAAAAAAAAATTTAAATTGAAATTAAAAAACAAATTTCATCATGAACCGAATTTGTACCCACGATCCCAACATTTTATAAAATACGAAACATACAAAAAGTAAAATACGTAACTTATTCATCTTCAAATTTTTAAAATGCAACAAAAATTTATCAGTCGTTTTATTTACTTAGTTTAGTAATGGTTTTGTTTACTTTTCTGTATGTGTATATTAGAATCGAAGCATAATCTGCGTAATACAAAATGTAAAGATGTATATGTATGTATATATTATAGATAATAAGTAAGATAATAATTTTATATGAATAGGCGAGTGCGTAAGTGAATAGTTTTTATTAATCAGGCAAGCCAGACGGGTATTTTCAACTGTTGTATTGACGTAATACTGATGTAATCGGTGTAAACCTGTATAAAACCTGTATACACCAAAACCGGTTTCGTAAATCTTGTATTCGGTTTCGTTGCAACCAAATTTTAATACTCGATGCACTAACAAATACAAACAAAAAAATGATTTTTTTTTTCTTTTAGTTTTTTGTTGTTTTGCTTTTTCTTTTTTTTTCATTATTTAAAAATTTTTGAACTGTACGCATAAATAAAAAAAATATGCTTAATAAAATATGCTTATATAAAAAAAATTTGAAACCGGACAAAATATAAAATAATTCTGGTATTGGAGTTTCTTGTATTAAGTGCTTTAAAAATCAATTTAAAGCTTTCAAAGACAAAAATTTCAAAATTTTAAAAAAAAAATTTGTTTTCATGAATTTTTAGTAGTGATCACGAATTAACGTTAGAATTGCTCTATCTCGCTTCTAAGTGGTTTAAAAATCAATTTAAAGATTTCAAAGACAAAAATTTCAAAATTTTGAAAAAAATATTTGTTGCAATGAATTTTTAGTAGTAATCACGAATTAACGTTAGAATTGCTCTATCTCGCTTCTAAGTGGTTTAAAAATCAATTTAAAGATTTCAAAGACAAAAATTTCAAAATTTTGAAAAAAAAATTTGTTTTCATGAATTTTTAGTAGTGATCACGAATTAACGTTAGAATTGCTCTATCTCGTTTCTAAGTGGTTTCAAAATCAATTTAAAGATTTCAAAGACAAAAATTTCAAAATTTTTAAAAAAAATTTGTTTTCATGAATTTTTAGTAGTGATCACGAATTAACGTTAGAATTGCTCTATCTCGCTTCTAAGTGGTTTAAAAATCAATTTAAAGATTTCAAAGACAAAAATTTCAAAATTTTGAAAAAAAATTTGTTTCCATGAATTTTTAGTAGTGATCACGAATTAACGTTAGAATTGCTCTATCTCGCTTCTAAGTGGTTTAAAAATCAATTTAAAGATTTCAAAGACAAAAATTTCAAAATTTTGAAAAAAAAATTTGTTTTCATGAATTTTTAGTAGTGATCACGAATTAACGTTAGAATTGCTCTATCTCGCTTCTAAGTGGTTTAAAAATCAATTTAAAGATTTCAAAGACAAAAATTTCAAAATTTTGAAAAAAAATTTGCTTTCATGAATTTTTAGTAGTGATCACGAATTAACGTTAGAATTGCTCTATCTCGCTTCTAAGTGGTTTAAAAATCAATTTAAAGATTTCAAAGACAAAAATTTCAAAATTTTGAAAAAAAAATTTGTTTTCATGAATTTTTAGTAGTGATCACGAATTAACGTTAGAATTGCTCTATCTCGCTTCTAAGGGGTTTAAAAATCAATTTAAAGATTTCAAAGACAAAAATTTCAAAATTTTGAAAAAAAAATATGTTTTCATGAATTTTTAGTAGTGATCACGAATTAACGTTAGAATTGCTCTATCTCGCTTCTAAGGGGTTTAAAAATCAATTTAAAGATTTCAAAGACAAAAATTTCAAAATTTTGAAAAAAAAATTTGTTGCAATGAATTTTTAGTAGTGATCACGAATTAACGTTAGAATTGCTCTATCTCGCCTCTAAGTGGTTTAAAAATCAATTTAAAGATTTCAAAGAAAAAAATTTCAAAATTTTGAAAAAAAAATTTGTTTTCATGAATTTTTAGTAGTGATCACGAATTAACGTTAGAATTGCTCTATCTCGCTTCTAAGTGATTTAAAAATCAATTTAAAGATTTCAAAATTTTGAAAAAAAAATTTTTTTCCATTAAATTTTGAAAAAAATATTTGTTTTCATGAATTTTTAGTAGTGATCACGAATTAACGTTAGAATTGCTCTATCTCGCTTCTAAGGGGTTTAAAAATCAATTTAAAGATTTCAAAGACAAAAATTTCAAAATTTTGAAAAAAAAATTTGTTTTCATGAATTTTTAGTAGTGATCACGAATTAACGTTAGAATTGCTCTATCTCGCTTCTAAGTGGTTTAAAAATCAATTTAAAGATTTCAAAGACAAAAATTTCAAAATTTTGAAAAAAAAATTTGTTTTCATGAATTTTTAGTAGTGATCACGAATTAACGTTAGAATTGCTCTATCTCGTTTCTAAGTGGTTTAAAAATCAATTTAAAGATTTCAAAGACAAAAATTTCAAAATTTTGAAAAAAAAATTTGTTTTCATGAATTTTTAGTAGTGATCACGAATTAACGTTAGAATTGCTCTATCTCGTTTCTAAGTGGTTTAAAAATCAATTTAAAGATTTCAAAGACAAAAATTTCAAAATTTTGAAAAAAAAATTTGTTTTCATGAATTTTTAGTAGTGATCACGAATTAACGTTAGAATTGCTCTATCTCGCTTCTAAGTGATTTAAAAATCAATTTAAAGATTTCAAAGACAAAAATTTCAAAATTTTGAAAAAAAAATTTGTTTTCATGAATTTTTAGTAGTGATCACGAATTAACGTTAGAATTGCTCTATCTCGCTTCTAAGTGGTTTAAAAATCAATTTAAAGATTTCAAAGACAAAAATTTCAAAATTTTGAAAAAAAAATTTGCTTTCATGAATTTTTAGTAGTGATCACGAATTAACGTTAGAATTGCTCTATCTCGCTTCTATGTGGTTTAAAAATCAATTTAAAGATTGCAAAGACAAAAATTTCAAAATTTTGAAAAAAAAATTTGTTTTCATGAATTTTTAGTAGTGATCACGAATTAACGTTAGAATTGCTCTATCTCGCTTCTAAGGGGTTTAAAAATCAATTTAAAGATTTCAAGGACAAAAATTTCAAAATTTTGAAAAAAAAAATTTGCTTTCATGAATTTTTAGTAGTGATCACGAATTAACGTTAGAATTGCTCTATCTCGCTTCTAAGTGGTTTAAAAATCAATTTAAAGATTTCAAAGACAAAAATTTCAAAATTTTGAAAAAAATTTTTTGCAATGAATTTTTAGTAGTGATCACGAATTAACGTTAGAATTGCTCTATCTCGCTTCTAAGTGGTTTAAAAATCAATTTAAAGATTTCAAAGACAAAACTTTCAAAATTTTGAAAAAAAAATTTGTTTTCATGAATTTTTAGTAGTGATCACGAATTAACGTTAGAATTGCTCTATCTCGCTTCTAAGTGGTTTAAAAATCAATTTAAAGATTTCAAAGACAAAAATTTCAAAATTTTGAAAAAAAAAATTTGTTTTCATGAATTTTTAGTAGTGATCACGAATTAACGTTAGAATTGCTCTATCTCGCTTCTAAGTGGTTTAAAAATCAATTTAAAGATTTCAAGGACAAAAATTTCAAAATTTTGAAAAAAAAAATTTGCTTTCATGAATTTTTAGTAGTGATCACGAATTAACGTTAGAATTGCTCTATCTCGCTTCTAAGTGGTTTAAAAATCAATTTAAAGATTTCAAAGACAAAAATTTCAAAATTTTGAAAAAAAATTTGTTGCAATGAATTTTTAGTAGTGATCACGAATTAACGTTAGAATTGCTCTATCTCGCTTCTAAGTGGTTTAAAAATCAATTTAAAGATTTCAAAGACAAAAATTTCAAAATTTTGAAAAAAAAAATTTGTTTTCATGAATTTTTAGTAGTGATCACGAATTAACGTTAGAATTGCTCTATCTCGCTTCTAAGTGGTTTAAAAATCAATTTAAAGATTTCAAGGACAAAAATTTCAAAATTTTGAAAAAAAAAATTTGCTTTCATGAATTTTTAGTAGTGATCACGAATTAACGTTAGAATTGCTCTATCTCGCTTCTAAGTGGTTTAAAAATCAATTTAAAGATTTCAAAGACAAAAATTTAATTTAAAGATTTCAAAGACAAAAATTTCAAAATTTTGAAAAAAAAATTTGTTTTCATGAATTTATAGTAGTGATCACGAATTAACGTTAGAATTGCTCTATCTCGCTTCTAAGTGGTTTAAAAATCAATTTAAAGATTTCAAAGACAAAAATTTCAAAATTTTGAAAAAAAAATTTGTTTCCATGAATTTTTAGTAGTGATCACGAATTAACGTTAGAATTGCTCTATCTCGCTTCTAAGTGGTTTAAAAATCAATTTAAAGATTTCAAAGACAAAAATTTCAAAATTTTGAAAAAAAAATTTGTTTTCATGAATTTTTAGTAGTGATCACGAATTAACGTTAGAATTGCTCTATCTCGTTTCTAAGTGGTTTAAAAATCAATTTAAAGATTTCAAAGACAAAAATTTCAAAATTTTGAAAAAAAATTTGTTTTCATGAATTTTTAGTAGTGATCACGAATTAACGTTAGAATTGCTCTATCTCGCTTCTAAGTGGTTTAAAAATCAATTTAAAGATTTCAAAGACAAAAATTTCAAAATTTTGAAAAAAAAATTTGTTTTCATGAATTTTTAGTAGTGATCACGAATTAACGTTAGAATTGCTCTATCTCGCTTCTAAGTGGTTTAAAAATCAATTTAAAGATTTCAAGACAAAAATTTCAAAATTTTGAAAAAAAAATTTGCTTTCATGAATTTTTAGTAGTGATCACGAATTAACGTTAGAATTGCTCTATCTCGCTTCTAAGTGGTTTAAAAATCAATTTAAAGATTTCAAAGACAAAAATTTCAAAATTTTGAAAAAAAAATTTGTTTCATGAATTTTTAGTAGTGATCACGAATTAACGTTAGAATTGCTCTATCTCGCTTCTAAGTGGTTTAAAAATCAATTTAAAGATTTCAAAGACAAAAATTTCAAAATTTTGAAAAAAAAATTTGTTTTCATGAATTTTTAGTAGTGATCACGAATTAACGTTAGAATTGCTCTATCTCGCTTCTAAGTGGTTTAAAAATCAATTTAAAGATTTCAAAGACAAAAATTTCAAAATTTTGAAAAAAAAATTTGTTTCATGAATTTATAGTAGTGATCACGAATTAACGTTAGAATTGCTCTATCTCGCTTCTAAGTGGTTTAAAAATCAATTTAAAGATTTCAAAGACAAAAATTTCAAAATTTTGAAAAAAAAATTTGTTTTCATGAATTTTTAGTAGTGATCACGAATTAACGTTAGAATTGCTCTATCTCGCTTCTAAGTGGTTTAAAAATCAATTTAAAGATTTCAAAGACAAAAATTTCAAAATTTTGAAAAAAAAATTTGTTTTCATGAATTTTTAGTAGTGATCACGAATTAACGTTAGAATTGCTCTATCTCGCTTCTAAGTGGTTTAAAAATCAATTTAAAGATTTCAAAGACAAAAATTTCAAAATTTTGAAAAAAAAATTTGTTTTCATGAATTTTTAGTAGTGATCACGAATTAACGTTAGAATTGCTCTATCTCGTTTCTAAGTGGTTTAAAAATCAATTTAAAGATTTCAAAGACAAAAATTTCAAAATTTTGAAAAAAAAATTTGTTTCATGAATTTTTAGTAGTGATCACGAATTAACGTTAGAATTGCTCTATCTCGCTTCTAAGTGGTTTAAAAATCAATTTAAAGATTTCAAGGACAAAAATTTCAAAATTTTGAAAAAAAAATTTGCTTTCATGAATTTTTAGTAGTGATCACGAATTAACGTTAGAATTGCTCTATCTCGCTTCTAAGTGGTTTAAAAATCAATTTAAAGATTTCAAAGACAAAAATTTCAAAATTTTGAAAAAAAAATTTGTTTTCATGAATTTTTAGTAGTGATCACGAATTAACGTTAGAATTGCTCTATCTCGCTTCTAAGTGGTTTAAAAATCAATTTAAAGATTTCAAAGACAAAAATTTCAAAATTTTGAAAAAAAAATTTGTTTTCATGAATTTTTAGTAGTGATCACGAATTAACGTTAGAATTGCTCTATCTCGTTTCAAAGTGGTTTAAAAATCAATTTAAAGATTTCAAAGACAAAAATTTCAAAATTTTGAAAAAAAAATTTGTTTTCATGAATTTTTAGTAGTGATCACGAATTAACGTTAGAATTGCTCTATCTCGCTTCTAAGTGGTTTAAAAATCAATTTAAAGATTTCAAAGACAAAAATTTCAAAATTTTGAAAAAAAAATTTGTTTTCATGAATTTTTAGTAGTGATCACGAATTAACGTTAGAATTGCTCTATCTCGTTTCTAAGTGGTTTAAAAATCAATTTAAAGATTTCAAAGACAAAAATTTCAAAATTTTGAAAAAAAAATTTGTTTTCATGAATTTTTAGTAGTGATCACGAATTAACGTTAGAATTGCTCTATCTCGCTTCTAAGTGGTTTAAAAATCAATTTAAAGATTTCAAGGACAAAAATTTCAAAATTTTGAAAAAAAATTTGCTTTCATGAATTTTAGTAGTGATCACGAATTAACGTTAGAATTGCTCTATCTCGCTTCTAAGTGGTTTAAAAATCAATTTAAAGATTTCAAAGACAAAAATTTCAAAATTTTGAAAAAAAAATTTGTTTTCATGAATTTTTAGTAGTGATCACGAATTAACGTTAGAATTGCTCTATCTCGTTCTAAGTGGTTTAAAAATCAATTTAAAGATTTCAAAGACAAAAATTTCAAAATTTTGAAAAAAAAATTTGTTTTCATGAATTTTTAGTAGTGATCACGAATTAACGTTAGAATTGCTCTATCTCGCTTCTAAGTGGTTTAAAAATCAATTTAAAGATTTCAAAGACAAAAATTTCAAAATTTTGAAAAAAAAATTTGTTTCCATGAATTTTTAGTAGTGATCACGAATTAACGTTAGAATTGCTCTATCTCGCTTCTAAGGGGTTTAAAAATCAATTTAAAGATTTCAAAGACAAAAATTTCAAAATTTTGAAAAAAAAATTTGTTTTCATGAATTTTTAGTAGTGATCACGAATTAACGTTAGAATTGCTCTATCTCGCTTCTAAGTGGTTTAAAAATCAATTTAAAGATTTCAAAGACAAAAATTTCAAAATTTTGAAAAAAAAATTTGTTTTCATGAATTTTTAGTAGTGATCACGAATTAACGTTAGAATTGCTCTATCTCGCTTCTAAGTGGTTTAAAAATCAATTTAAAGATTTCAAAGACAAAAATTTCAAAATTTTGAAAAAAAAATTTGTTTTCATGAATTTTTAGTAGTGATCACGAATTAACGTTAGAATTGCTCTATCTCGCTTCTAAGTGGTTTAAAAATCAATTTAAAGATTTCAAAGACAAAAATTTCAAAATTTTGAAAAAAAAATTTGTTTTCATGAATTTTTAGTAGTGATCACGAATTAACGTTAGAATTGCTCTATCTCGTTTCTAAGTGGTTTAAAAATCAATTTAAAGATTTCAAAGACAAAAATTTCAAAATTTTGAAAAAAAAATTTGTTTTCATGAATTTTTAGTAGTGATCACGAATTAACGTTAGAATTGCTCTATCTCGCTTCTAAGTGGTTTAAAAATCAATTTAAAGATTTCAAAGACAAAAATTTCAAAATTTTGAAAAAAAAATTTGTTTTCATGAATTTTTAGTAGTGATCACGAATTAACGTTAGAATTGCTCTATCTCGCTTCTAAGTGGTTTAAAAATCAATTTAAAGATTTCAAGACAAAAATTTCAAAATTTTGAAAAAAAAATTTGCTTTCATGAATTTTTAGTAGTGATCACGAATTAACGTTAGAATTGCTCTATCTCGCTTCTAAGTGGTTTAAAAATCAATTTAAAGATTTCAAAGACAAAAATTTCAAAATTTTGAAAAAAAAATTTGTTTCATGAATTTTTAGTAGTGATCACGAATTAACGTTAGAATTGCTCTATCTCGCTTCTAAGTGGTTTAAAAATCAATTTAAAGATTTCAAAGACAAAAATTTCAAAATTTTGAAAAAAAAATTTGTTTCCATGAATTTTTAGTAGTGATCACGAATTAACGTTAGAATTGCTCTATCTCGCTTCTAAGGGGTTT